>JAESVK010001035.1:116331-214840 GCA_017140935.1 Hamamelis virginiana
TTCCTTATTTTCTCCCGCACACGCCAGGTCAGCGCCAACTCAGCGCCACCTCATTCCGGTTTTCCATTCCGGTGATGACTTCCGGTGAAATATCATTATTGATTTTCTCCCGCACACGCCAGGTCAGCGCCAACTCAGCGCCACCTCATTCCGGTTTTCCATTCCGGTGATGACTTCCGGTGGAATATCATTATTGAATTGAAAAATACTTCATTTTGATTTATTTAGGCACCGTTTGGATTTTTTAAAAAAAAAAATTTTCTAAGAAATTACATATTACAAATTTTTAAAAAAGCAAATAAGTATTTATAAAAAACACATCCAAACGGTGCCTTCAGCAAGGATCAAATTTATAACTCATCCCAATCATGCCATGCTTTATGTTATAATAATTTTGATTTGATTTTAATTTCATACCATTCAATTAAGTTCATTGAAACTATGGCTCGCTTAAACATTTTTTTGATTTATATATTTAAAACTTGTGCATAAATCAACACAACGGTGTGCTAATAGTCTTATAATTCGATGGATCTCTTCCTCCCATATATGAAAAAGATTTTAATTTGACTATAGAACAATGAAGAAGAAATAAAATGAGAGTACAAGCTAGGTATCACATGCCCTAAAAGGCGCACACAACTTGTTTCTACAACACAAATGCAACATTTAATTTCTATAATGCCAATTTCTTCGATACAAATTCTTCTGTACAGAAATTATAATTACAGAGGCGGCGAGTGCCAGAGAAGAGCATCTGAATTTCTAAAGCTATAGAGATGGGGGGAGGAGGGGGGGGACGAGCTAAAGTAAGGTAATGAACATTATCATACTGCTACTAAAAAGTATCAAAATCCAACCTCTACTTGTCTGGCATGACTTATTGGACTGAGAGGTGGCTCTGAAAAGCATCAAAACTTGGATTGAAACTAGCTTGAGCATTGCAACACACGCAAAGCAAAAACTCACTGCTAGCACGGCGAGCTCTTTGTTTTCTAGACTTGTTTGATCGCTTGCAACCTTCTTAATATCTAATCTGTCATAACAAATGAAATTATACTTTTCAGCAAAATAGAAAAGATAGTACACCTAAAGAACTCATATATATGCTTGAAAAGGCCCAAGGCCTTAGAATGACATAAATCTCAAGTTCAATAATTCTGCAACTGTGATTCTAGAGGAATCAGATATGCAAGAGCACAGAAATATGTTGCATTATCTACAATGGCCAATAAGCCATCAAGTCTTGACACCTTCAAAAATTCTCCTAATCCTTTGTTTACAGATATTTCATTAGATGGAAATTAAAACTGAGAACTTGGACAACTACTGTGAATCTTACAAGTAGAAGTACTACAGCTAACAGGCTTTCTTTTTCTTACACAACCAACAAGAGTATACTGTCTTCCTTCCAACCTCAGCCGTGTTTTCTGTTTTCAAAATCGTGAAAACAAAAATTGTTTCAGCAGACAGCCTTAATGTTAAAGCTAGTTAGCCAAGTTGAGGCCATAGGTCAAGATGGAGAGTGCTATTAGTTTAATATAAGTTTTCTAGTCTATAGACTCGACTAATTTTATTCATTTATCGGCATGAGTAGGTGTTCATTTTTTTCTCTCTGGTAACACTGTAATGAATTTCAATACATTGATGTTCAAGGAGCTAGGAGCATTACTGCAGGAGTTGTTTTAGCAAGGTTTTCAGTCCCCAAGCCCCCACCACCACCACCACGGGTTTTGTACTAAAATATGTAAGAAACAAATAAATATAAGTCGATCAAGAGAAAAAGAGTTATGCTATTTGCACCAACTTACTTGGCATGCTCACATGGCAGATCTTAGTTTTTTCAAATATTTTTACCTTATTAATGTGGCATGCTACATAAGTCGGTGCAAAAAGCATTTTCAAGAAAAAGAATGCAACAAAATCTATAATTACTGCCACGAACTTTGATTCCAGCAAACTATAGATAGACATACTCCTGACCTCATCATGATATTTTCTTTGACCAAGGCATCCACCTGAGACGAAACAATAGTTTTCCAAGACTCAAGGTCAATAATTCCTTTATCCTGTAAAAGAAAAGAAAGCCAGACAATTAAGTCATTATACAAAGCTATTTTCCTTTGAGAAAAATAAATAAATAAATAACAGTCACATAGTACCATAATCTGTTTCCATTCCATGAGATCCTTGATTTCTGTTTTGCTTTTCTCCAAAAGCAAGGAAATTTTTGATAGCTCCTTATATAACTCGGGCAAAACATCTCCTTCTCTTCGGTTCAATTCTTTGATATACTCCTCCAACACAGACAAGTTCAGCTCCAGTGACTTAACCTTCTGCATCAAGATCTTTAGAAGAGTACCGGCGGCGGGTATTCTGCCACTCGACTGTTGTCTAGCTTCCATTACAGGATCCGGAATTGTAGTCATAATCACTGGGTTCATATTCAAATCTAAATTAAGCTTTTGCACATCATCAATACTTTCTATCCTTTTACCAGAAGTCACAACCCCATGTTGAAAAGCACCACTTCCTTTCCCATCACTAGGACTAGGTTCTGGTTTTAAAGAAGGCATTGTAGTTGAGTTAGGCTTTGGCAGTTTATTGGGAGCAGGTTCTTTGGAAGTCACAATGAGATCTTCAAGCATCTGCTCAATCGCATCAACACCATATACCTCTAATACACTTAGTGTGCAGTAGAAGCCTGATCCATAATGACTAAGTAAATTCAACTTCAAGTACCGAATCCATTTAGGTTCAGGCAGCTTAAAGCTTTGAATGTGCTTGACATTTGAAGCAACAAAGTTTCCCAAGGGGATCCATGTTTCAGTAGGATAACTCAAACTGCCAGACAAATTAAATTCCTTGAAATTAGAAGAATAATGTTCAAAATTTGCAATTTTAACTACATTAACCAGAGTTTCCTCCGCAAGCTCAACCACTGCAAATTTCCCTCCCACAGAGCAAGGATTTCTCAAGTATTTATCATGATCCTTTCCCAATATCTTGCTTGCACCTTTCGCTTCCTTATTATGAGCCAACACCTTTGCACCCTTAGATGTTGATGCATAGTTGTATTCTATCCCTTCATGCTCGAGCCGATGACTAATGTTTACAAGCCGACTTGGCATGCTGCAACCTTTTTCTTGCCCTGTTATGTTTCGAAACTCATCAAGATTGAGGTAAGTGGAATGAGTTCTACCATTCAGTAGGTGTTCTTGTTTATTCGTGTTTTGCTCTTCTTGCTGCTGTACTTTACACACTAAAGCAATGTTACTTAAAACACTCCAGATTACTTCTAATCCATCTCTTTCTTGAAGAGAGCACTTAGAATTTGCAGAGTAATGATCGTTAACTATGGAATCATTACTGTTCTTAGTAATATTAACATCAAACAACGTCCCATTTGTATGATTATTGCTTTCATCTGCAACATAAGGGTATGCATGGTTGTGAAGCTTATCATCGCAGACACTGGGGTAAAGTGTGCTTCTATTATCAGGATGTGAATTCCCTGAATAGAAATATACTTAATTCAGTACTATATGATGTAAAAAAAACGCACAATTTGGCACAAACTTTGAGTAATTAATGTCATTATTTTCTGTTTTCAGTGCTGGTTATCCAGTCACAAAAGCAAACCCATAGGTTTTCGCTTTCGCATCTCTCTAAAATTGCAGTCATGGTTTGCTAATTATTTTGTTGTTTTCGCTTGCAAAAACAACAACAATTGTCTACACATCATGTCCAAAGGTAAGTTCTGTTAGTTCCAGCAGACACACTATAATTGATCTATCGAAGATGTGTTATAACTAAAAACTATGACAAATTTGGCCACCAATAAAAGAGATTTGCCACATTGTCAAACTACATAGTTCAAGAGAACAAACATTAAACACAGGAGACAGGAATGACAGTTAATTTTACGCAAAGGAATGGCAGTAGATTATCATGAAACCATTAAACTGAATGAAAATAAGGTAATCTGTGGACTGACTGGAAATCAAATCATTAGAGCAACAACAAAAGCACTACATACTACAAAAGCGTAAGGCAAAAACAATTTGCAGTCTTATATGTTTTACTTAATAATAACAAATGAATAGAAAACACTGTAACATAGCATAGGGTAGATCCAAAAAAAGAAAATTTGGAATATTATAACAGCCACTCTGTCCCAACCTCTTATTACACTTCAAGAAAGTTCATTTCTTTTCCTATATTTTCTCACCTAACAAACGGACCATAATGCTTCGTTTGGTTGGCAGGAAAAGGAAAAGGAAAAAAAAGGAAAATCGAAACTTCAACCAAGTCATGTGCCATTATCTGGCCATGTAAAGGTAAGTTTCTCGTTTTCTTTTCAACAGTTTTCTTCGCAAACAAACAGAGCGTTAAAGACAGAAAATCCAAAACTAGGAAATGGGTTAAGACCAAAAAAGATTAAAGACGGAAAAAATGGAAGACAAATAGTGAGAACTCACGTCCATTCCCGTGGCCATGGCCAAGTTTAGAATAGAACAAGAAGACAATACACCAAAGTGACAAGATCAAAGACAAGGAGAGCTCGTAGAAGCTCTTTCCATTGCTGTTCTTGTTTATAACGCCTTTGTTGTTTTGACAATTGATATCTATGAAGCCATTACAAGATTTCTTCATGTCTCATCCGTACAGAAAAAAGGCGTTATTAAGAGTCCCGAGTCTCTTAGTTAATTTCCCCAGTCGGAGAGAGAGAGAGAGTGACATTGATATCGGAAGGAACGGTTCCTTCTGAGAGTTCCACCATATGGAATTGGAAACTTTTGTGGCTATCATCATCATCTGCCGCAAAATACATTGTGCCATGTAAATTCCGTATTCTTCGCAATTGAATGACACAAAAATATGCTAATCGTGTCTTATTTGTGCTTGACGGTCACAGCCAGGTGTATTTTCGTACATAGAGTGGTCGACTCTCTCCACTCTTGGACTCGGATCCGGATTTCCTAGTGATTCCAACCTAGATCACTACGCGCGTACTCATCTGCGGTTAAGGTGGCACCACATAAGAACTTGAAGAGATTCAAAGATTCTTATCTATTTGTTTTTAACTTGGATATTAAAAGGCAATTTTTTTTTAGCAATAATTTTATGTTTTTTACTCATTTTTTAAGTAATAATCATGGTGATCCAACGACCAAGTTTTTTAAAAAATATAATAAAAAAACAATGACTCTTCTGTTCTTCAGAATATCATCATTTTTTTATGGTCAGTTTTTTTTTTTCCAAAACCTGACTATAAAATTGTTGAAAATTTGAATAAAAATAAAATAAAATAAAATAAAACTCAAGTCAATTGACACTAAAATTCTCAGAACCCTGGTTAATAAAATTCTCACACAATTAATTGAATACAAAACTCACAATCACATAATCTTTATAAATACATAACATTTTGTTTTCTCTCTCTAAGGCTGTTGCCTTTTTTTCTTCTCTTCTCCTTTTTCTGCGAATGGAGACCTCATCTCCTTTTATAGGCACTCTTTCATAGACTCAAGCAAGTCGGTTTCTTCAAGGTGAAGTAATTAGATTTCTCTAGAATCTCTGTTCTTTACTTTCTAGAGATGGAGAAAACTAGATTTCTCTGGAACCTCTAATCTCTACTTTTTCAAAAAATTACTTTGCATTCTTTTCAAAGCTACGTGATGCAAGTTCTCACTTTCTGTTTTTCTTTTTTCTTTTTTTTTTTATATTCTTTTTTTGGTTATTGGCCTACATATATTTTGGTTTGACTTCCAACAAGAATTATTGTGATTTTTGGCTAGCCTTACATACATAAGAGAGATCTCTAATATAATGTTAATTTTTTAAAATTTATTTTTTAGTTGGATATGGAAGTCTATTAGCATTTCAGTATTTTTTATTATTTTTAATATTGGCTCAAATATTTTGATTTTCTATCAATTTTTACACTTTAGTGTAGTTCTACTGTAAGATTGAGATTGATCGACCACATCAAAATGATCACTGCCTAGTGATCTAGGTTGAGATCACTAGCAAATCCGGATCCCTCTGGACTGTCAAATCCAATTGCCAAGGTTGAATTGAATTCTAAGATTAAACGCTTTATGAGAAAAATTAAATGGATGTTACACATCTACTTCATCTGTGAATTCCTAGATCAAGTTTGATTTGATCTCTATCTGTTAGATTTAATGAACTAGTTACAGAGTCATCTTTAGTTGGCTAGAGTTTCAAATTTATGGTACTCATAACAATGTGGAGTGTGGACAATCACAAGTAAAACACCAGCGCAGTTGCCTTTGAATTTAGATATGTGTCATCCAAAAACTCTGAAATGTAATCAGTGGAGATGCATAGGAACCAAAAATTTCATTCCACAATATTCCAACCATTACAAAATATATGCAAATTCCTTGCTTAGAACCAAAAATTAATGAACAATATAAGTATCTCATTCGAGTTATTATATATCAAAATTTTGTGATTACAACATATTTATCAATAAAAACACCAAAAATTCCTATCTGCATATCTCATTCATTGACCGTATGGCAATAAGCTTCCAGTGCTGTTGCACCATGCACCAAAAATATATCTTTTCATGCACCAAAGAGAGAAGAGGTGGGCAAAAGTGAAATCATGCCAAATCCACTACGAGCTCCTAACAATTTGCAGTTGCACCATCTCATTCACAGGATGTCGCCTTTTGATGTAGTTAGTAGGGTATATTCCAACTCAAGCCCTTGTTCTTGTCTGATAAATGGAAGGCTCCCAGGATTTTCCTCCTCCAAAAGAAGACTTAAAGGTGTTTGTGGAGGGTATTTGTTCAGGATAAAGTCAATTTCATCTCCACTGATCTCCTTCTGATTGAGAAGAACCTGCAACACAAAGTGCGCGGAAAGCTGAAGAGAGTTACAGCATCGTTATGCCAAGGGAAACAAGTGACAGAGACAGTTTCGTATGAACATTCTTGCATGTGAAATATCCCTTTTCGTGCATGTCAAATATCGCATTGATCATTTACTAGTAGCCAGCTGATCCATAAATTTACATTTCCGATCAATAAAAAAATCTCACTTTTATGGATGAGGTGGCTCTTAATCTTCAATCTACTTGATATTTGGCAAGCATAACATATATGGGATGGTCCAGAGGGACATATGATTCAATGGTGGGTCTTGTGAAATATAAGTCACAAAATATAAAAAGTTACTGAGAATTGGGTAAAAAATTGTATATATTTTGACCGTTATGTTCAAACTCCACAAACAATTACCTTCACAGCTTTGAGCAAAGCAGCATGATGTCTCCTAAGCAGAGAAACTGTCTTTCCATACATGTCACGTATCATCTCTTCAGTCCTTTCTACAACTTGATCGTCCAAATTGAAGTTTATTGGGGGTTCAATCAGGTCATAGTCATCATAAAGCGATCCTTCAAAGTCTAGCCTTGGGCCCTCAAATTTAGCTTTCTTTCTCCAAGGAGGTGGTTCTCCATGTATGACCATTGGATTCTCCAAATTCCATCTGGTGGAAGAGGAAGAAAAGAACTAATGATATTACTATCACAGCAAGCAGGAAAATTCAAAGGAAAAGCAATGGATTTAGGAGCCAACATGGTTAAAATTTTACGAGCAAGCCAAGATGCATCTGCAAGGTAGTTAGCTGATGCCTTTGATGTATCCCGTCCATAAATGACCTCTTCAGCAGCCCTTCCTCCAAGAAATACCTTTACCCACATACAAATGAAAAATATGATGTAATTTGGAAAAGAAGAATCAGTTCAACAAGCCAACCTGAAGTCCACACCTGTAGGCGATGCAGCAGTTGTGGCCGGCGCTCAAACATGTATGACTCGTCATCAAGTCGATGAAATACAAGTTGAGACAACGTCTGCACACATCATTTGACATATTTTCACAATTAAAAAGTGATCAGAGCTAAACTCATCCAAAAGGAAAAATTAAATCAGAATAACTAGACACAGAGCCTATTAGAAGGTGGATCCATACAAAGAGGATAGGTGTCAAAATATAAACCTAAAGTGAGTTCAAGTATCAATCTGAATGGATGATCTTCTCATCCATTCAGGTTATCAGAAAATTATATGACCAACGCTCCAACGATGAAATTATATAACAAAAGGTTGTTCCACCCAATAATTTAATATTTGTGAACACATATTTTTTGGCCATGGCCCTTCACTTTGTGGATTCTAGTACACATGACACACATTCTTGGCTCAGTTTAGGTGGACGTCGTACAGTCCTTAGCATACAAGAGCAGCAGAAGACTAAAAAGGCGTTCCAAGAGAAAAATGTAGAGAATGGAAAGAAGCAAAACATAAGAAGACCTGGCCTCGAGGAATGATCGAAATCCGGTCACAGCGTTCAACTTTTGCATTTTCATATTGCCTGAGCAAATGAGAAGTCATTGCGACTCCTATTTCAGTAGTAGCTCTACGACATTGTCCCTGGTGACCCAAATCTATACCAACACGTTTGGGTCCCACTGTAAGTCGGTCAACTGCATCATCCATGTCTGACTGAAGAATTGACTTGTGCCCTTTCCTGACTGCCACAAGAGCAGCCTCTTGGACCAATTGAGCCAACCTTGCTCCGGTCCATCCTGATAAATAAATGCATGGTTTCAGACATTAAAGTGACCAATACAAATAAAACCCAAACTAAAGTCTTAGATAATTCATGAAAACCTAGTAGTTTTCAACTTAATTCATGAAAACCTGATAGCTTTCAACTTCATGTTATGAAGAAACACAAAGGTCACACGACAAGACAAATATTATATGATAATATCTAATTTTAGTATGATAGTTTGCATAAAATATGCAAGCACCTGCACCACTAGCACTGGCAAAACTTATCCCAACTATCCTGGGTCAGCTTCATAGATGGAAGTATGATCCCTAGAGGTTTGAGATTAATTTACAACCAGCTCTCAAGTCTCAACCTGACTTCCCCTTTTCTTTTTTCTTTTTAATTTATTTACTTATTTTTTGTACTGTGGGGACTCGAGGCTTAAGCTCTCAACCTGGCTTCAACCCGCTTATGAATTGATGCCAAATTCCTGGGAGGCCAGAGTACAAATACAAGTATGGGACATGCTATAAGGTCTGTGACAAATTTATTTCAGCAAAAAAAAAAAATGCATGATCTCCATATTAGTAAGAATTATAATAATTAAAAATGTGACTTCAAACATGACATTATTAGGCTATAGCTTGGATATTTTAGCCCAACTGTCCATTTTGATACTATATTTTCCTGTTTACTACAGAAATATTACATTGCGGAACCTAAATAATTGATTCAAATTCTCCTGCCTGCCACAATTGAGATGTTCAATCAAACTTCACTTAAAGAACATACCGTCGACACAATTAAATGAGATCAAAGAGAACTGCATACCAGGTAAGTTTTGTGCATAAGTGGACAAATCAACAGACTCTGACATTTTCACTTTGCCAGCATGAATTTTCAAGATTTCCGATCTCCCTTTCGCATTAGGAGGGCGAATTCTTATCTACACGAGGAAAACCAAAATGAAAATAAACAGCTAATGGACAAAGCTAATGTAGAACTTAAGAATAACCGTAGCAACAATAAGACCAACTTGAAGACATGTCTTTTGATAATGTGATAATAGCTTCATTGTGCTTATATTTGATGATATAAACAGCTATTATCATATGTATGCATCGTTATTTCTTTAATTTTATGTGATTTCATGTACTTGTTTTATTTGTGTGTCATTAGCTATAAAGCAATGTGCAGTGACCTGACTTAAAGATATGCAGCACAAAAGTGAATTGAGAAAGAAGGAAGCAAGCATGGAATCGTATTGTAGCAAGAAAGGCTTAGAAGATACAGTGCAACAAAAGACAGTAACAGGATCAGTCTATTTTAATTTCAGCAGTTTTTATCAAAAGCACAGGAAGCATTTGGGCTGGTCCAGCTTATGAAGAAAAGCCTAGTTTTGTAATATTTAGTATTTTTGTTTTCTTTTTGAATTAAAACTCTAACCCTATTGGGTTTGTACTATAAATACTTTTTTTTCTAACCCTAGAGGGGGTTGTTGCAAGTTGGAATAAAGTTTATTTTCTTCTTTCTTGGCTGTCTTCTCTCTTCCATGGCTTGCTAAACCTCTTACTGAGGTTAGAGATGAAATCCTCCATTGTAAGTGATGAGTTCTCTTCATTATTAAATAATTTTCACGATTACATGTTTTCTCAAATGATTGAATAATTTTCAGTGCAAAATTGTCAACTTTATATAATCCTCAATACGTTGTGAACTCCAGGTACAATGTATGCTTTGATTTCCTGCAAGTTAAGAACTGATTTGTAATTATTCACATTCAACCAATTGAGAAACAAACCTATGAATTGATTTATATGTATTTAATGCTAAATTTTTGGTTATATCTATCCTTTGACCAGAATACAACTGAATTATAAGAAAGAGAATTATCATGAACGATGGGAGAGGGATCCTTGACACCTTAGTAATACTTTAATTATTCTCTTGCAAGTATTTACTTTAATTCCCTAATCAATTTAACTTTGGTATTGAGTGTGTGAGTTGACCAATTATTTTTATTCCATTCCTTGTGGTTTGACACCCAGTTTCACTGGGATTTATTACTTGACAACTATCCTGCACTTGCGAGCACACTGCAACATCGCATCAATAACCATCACGCATGACAGAATCAACCAACAGTTGATGCACGCAATAATTGCAGTACAAGGTCATATTCAGATATATAACTAATAGACATCATGCAAAGCTTAACTAGAACACTGGAGAAACATAGCTAGCTTAGCTAGTCCATCTGTTGATTGAATAAGAGGAACAGACCTTACGATCAAAACGACCGGGTCGGAGAAGAGCAGGATCTAACAAATCCCTACGATTTGTAGCACCTAAAAATATAACACCTTTTCCAGTATCAAATCCATCAAGCTCTATCAAGAGCTGGTTCAATGTGGTTTCCCTCTCTTGAGTAGCGGCATTATACAAGTGGTCGGTGGATTCACTGAAAATCCCTTGACGCCTAATCATACAAAACAAACACAAATCATTCAAATTATTTGCATAGAGATTATTGACCAAAAAAAAAAACAATTATCTGTATACAAATTAGTGAACACTTTAAACGTCAAGCATTCTAAATAAGAAAAATTAAAATTCCAAATGTCCTAAATAAATATGTTACCGACTTACCGCATATTATATTTAAAATAAATTATACAAATTGTTTAAAGATTATAAGATGGCTCACAGAAGACCACATCCAGTTAGAGAAAGAAAAAAAAGGTAAAAAGATTTTGTCTGTGTGTGTGAGTGTTCTCACCTCAATTTAACAAAAACCATTTCAACTATCCTGTATCAGCCTAAATTTAACAAAAGACATTTCAACTATCTTGCATCAGCTACACAAATCCTCCCCTAACAAGAAACTCTTCACTTTCAAAGGCAGGTAGATGCAGTCGTTCCCCGTGAAATTTGGATAACAAATGCCCATCCATTTCCAAGAAATACATTCACACACTGTCCTTAGTTTTCCTATATAAACTAAGACACATATGTGCACGCACACACATATATACATTACACATATGTAGATAATTACATCATGGTTCAAAGTCGCGGTCGCGGACGTCGTCGCGTCGCGGTCGCGGCCGTCGCGTCTCGGGTGAGATGCAACTTTAGGCATGAAATAATGTTTAAAAAAATTTAAAAAAATCATAGAAAAATCAGAAAAAATCAGGCAATCAAATTGGAACCATTAAACAAGCAAAATCAATGGCTTGGAGTGCATGATATGACTTAAAACATAAAAAAAGGCGCTAGCGCACTATTGTAGCATTGGAATACATATATTATTAGCTTTTGCACATCATATATTATTAGCTTTTTTTTGTGACTTACAAAATTGTTTAGATAATCTTGTTTTTCTACAAATTAAAATAAAACGTAATTTTGTAATAAAAAAATATTTAATTAGTTTCAAATTTCGTAATTTGTTTTTTTAAATAAAAAATTACTTAGTGTACATATAATTTTAAAACACCAGTGTCAATTTAATATTTTGAGAAACCAACCATTGGATTAGATACTTTTTTTATGTATATCATGTATGCTAAAAATCACAGTGATCCAACGGTTGATTTCTGAATTATGACACTTTGAAAGAATTATTATAATTAGAAACATTGCAGTTTTTTACAGTGAGATATTTTAAAATCCGACCGTTGGTTCAATGTGATTTTTGGCATGTATAACTTGTATAAAAAGAGTATCTAATTCAATAGTCGATTTCTCAAAATAGCCAACCGACATTGGTGAATTGAAAATAGATGGTAGAAATAATAGTTAAAAAAATGGTAAAAAAAAATTAAACAATAATATAATAATATATTTAATTGAAAAATAAAATTATAAAATTATAAAATTAATTTTTATGGATCTTATAAAAAATAAAATGTTAAAATCAAGATATTTAATCCAAGGTTTAAAATGTCAAAACTATAATATTTAACCCAGATATTTAATAATATAAAATAAGGATATTTATTATTTAATAGAAGTTGACCATACCTGAAGAAGACTCGAGAAGACCTCTCTTACTTGAGAGAAGTAGAGTCGCTGTCGGCCTGTCGCAGAGAGCAGAGTCGCTGAGTCGCACCACCTGGGATTCTGGGAAGCTCGAGAGGCGACGGTGAGAGAGCAGCTCGTTGGCGACGGTGGGAGACCAACTCGAAGGCGACAAGTCAGCAACTCTCTCACCATCGCACTGTCGCAGAGAGTTGCTGGAGGTTCAGTCGCACTGTCGCAGGCTCGCAGCAGCAGGTCTGCAACTCTTTCTCTCCGGCGCCGGCCACGAAGACCTCCCACCAATGGGAACAACTCACAGAGATAGAGAAGAAGAATGAGATGAAGGGTCAAGGGTGGGTTTAGGGCTTCTCGACAGTCGCAGAGGAACTCTAAGAGGTAAGTGCGTGTATTTGGCAAGGACTCGTTCATCTCGGCCGATATGTCGGCCGAGACGAGACGAGAAGTCGATATCTCGGCAACTCGTCTCGTCTCGGCCGAGATATCGTCCGAGATGAACGAGTCTTCCTCTTTTCGCCGTGAAATCCAACTCGGGACGAAATCTCATCCAGGTGAGCGCCGATACCTGGTTAACTCGTCCGAGTCATCTCAGACTCGCCTGATACTTCGAACTATGAATTACATGCATATGTACACAAACACACACACACACATATATGTATAAAATTCCCTCGATACATGGGAACAGGATCCCAATAAAGCAACTTGTCCAAATATCACCATTTCATGGAAGTCACTGTCAAAACACCCATACCTCGTTGCCAACGCATCAATTTCGTCAATGAAGATAACCGACGGTTTGTTTACCTGCACAAATAAATCATGACATTTCGATAAATGACTTCAAAGTAAGCACGTCTAACCATGGAGATACCAATTTCACATAACTGCAACTCGAAATAAATAATTTCATGTCCCCTTGATTCAGCATGCTTGCATATAGTATACAGAATTATAGATAGTTAAATAAGAGAAATCAGTTTTAGTGACTGTGTTTTCCATAAAAATCAATTTCCTCAGTAAGTCAATGGCATAACCATGGAGAGAGTTGGTGTTGTCCGCTGCCTGATGTGCCACAAATCTGTTCCAGATTAAGTGTATCGACAAAGAGCCTGGACTAAAAATGAGTGATCACAAGTTACAGCAACAATTCACTACAATGATAAAGTCCAACACTAGAAAGAAACATGAATGGACAGTATAATCACCTTGGCTCTCTTGAATAGATCCCTGATACGAGCAGAACCAACACCGACTAAAACTTCAACAAATTCTGATCCAGCCATTTGGTAAAACGGAACACCAGCTTCGCCAGCTATGGCCTTGGCAACTAAGGTCTGGAAAATCATGAGTTAATCTGGATGATGTAATTCATGCACCTTGGAACCAATTGAAGAACACAACTGACCTTGCCACATCCGGGAGGGCCCTCCAGAAGGACCCCATGTGGAGGTTTTATCCCCATTTTGTCAAACAGTTCAGGATTCTTCAAGTACCTCACCAACTATCCAGCAGAACATAAAATATGCAGTTAATAAGATTTGATTACTTAGAAATTAGGCATTAAAATTTAGAATGAGATACAAATATGGAATCTGTACACATGAAAATGAAGGTACTACCTTCAAATTACTGGCAAAAAAATCAACCAAAGAAAAAATAAATAAGTGGGGAAAATAAAACAGGATAAATGAAGAGAATGAGGCATGAAATTCAACAAAAACCAAAAAAAAAAAAGGAAAAGAAAAATAACTTTTCACACCCAGCAAAGAAAGGAAGGAATGCACAATTCAATTATCAAAGCATGATTTCAAGCGATTGGTGTAGTGAAATATCTTACCTCTTGGAGTTCCTCCACTGCTTCATCAATCCCAGCCACATCACTAAACTTAACGCCAGTTGAACCCTGATGGAATGTCATGCCAAAGTAAAAGTTTTCATCTCAAACATTAAGAACAAGATTAAGGAATATGTGCAACTAAGTAATAAGTAGAAACTAACATCAACACGCGCTTCTGCTTTAGATCGTGAAAAATCAATGCCTTGCCATAGATCCTGCATGACATCTAGATAATATCAAGAGCAACCCATGGTGATCGAATCTACTGCACATGATCATTCAATTCATTAATACATGCAAATAAGATTACAACTTGAAGAATCAATGCAGAGCTTACCCATTTCCTGAAGTTCTTGGGTCTTCTTGAAAGAGTAAAACGGACAAGAAGGACCATCGTCAAAAGAACAAACATGATTGGTTTTAGCATCTCAAGACTGGCAGATACACCACCGAAAGTATAAAATTCAAACACCTTGGAGAAAACCCCACCATCACCAAAAACATCAGCAAGATAATCCCCAACTCTCTCTAGAATGCCAAAGATGATACCAAAGAAAAGCTTGAGAAATGGTTTGGCTATTGGCCATGCAACATATACAGCTGCCACGAAGAGGAAACTGGTAACAGCAAAAACTGCTGAAGCCAGGAACCCCCCAACAACAACTGCAGCAGCAGCCATCACAGCTGTCACCATTCCAAGCTCCACCATCATTCTGCTGGATATGGAAGATGCCACTGGATGAGGGTACTCGGGTAGTTTTCCCACCCAAGACTGCACCAAGAGATTCAAATGTAAGGAAAACAAATTGAAACAAAAAAGATCCTCTAACTCTTTGCAGTACAGAAACACAGAAGATCCTCTCTAAACTCTTCGTGGCATATTTCAATGTTTTAGCCATTTCTGTACCGTGTTTCATGACGTAAACGATGTGTTTACGAAATATATACAGAGAAAAAGAACCCTAAAGATATATCTTGGACAAGATAAACAAACTCATGATTCTCGGCTGGCATAAGAATCCACACATTAAAGTAATGTTTGGTATTGATAATAATTTTTTTTTTTTCACCATAAGTACTCAGGTTGACTGCTTAATGATAAGATTTTGCTTTATATTTCAAACATAATGCCTTCATTATGAATAATTTTTCCATTTCAACTTCATTACCAAATCTTCAATGTAGAGGCTTCTTTTGCTCGTTATTTCAACTCACTAAATGCAAACAAAATCTAGAAACCTAGCCGGCTAATACATTCTTCTGGAACTGCACAACATTCCATCTCTTTAGTTATTGCCAAGATTGGAACTTTATAGTATGATAAATGATAATAGATTCACACTATCCAGCCGTGTATCTTGATGTTAAATCATTAATCAACTATTGAATTTTCATAAAAAGCACTTTCGTTACAAACTAAAAAAAGCCCACAATAAACAGTAATGCTGAATGAGGATTAACTAATCACGTCCACT
Source organism: Hamamelis virginiana (assembly GCA_017140935.1). NCBI lineage: Eukaryota > Viridiplantae > Streptophyta > Magnoliopsida > Saxifragales > Hamamelidaceae > Hamamelis > Hamamelis virginiana. The sequence continues at coordinate 132,284 of JAESVK010001035.1, forward strand.
TGAGTTAAAAGTAAATTTTGTAAACCACCACAAATCCACAATTGCCAGTGAATTCGTGAACTTAATTACAACAAGCAGAGCAAAGACTGATCACCGTGGTGTGCCTCTCAATTTCATATTGTGGGCCCATGTACTCCTCCAAAACAGCTCGTGTTTGATTCTCATCTAGCCTCATTGCCCTAAGAAGATGCGTATAATATCAAAGAACTTCAGCAAAACAGTAAAGCCATCGCGAAAACATATATTCAAACATAATTTCAATACATACATATATGTGATGACATTTACCATTTTGTTCTCTGCAAGCTCTTGTCGCCGGGAATTTCTTTCAGGTCCACAATAAAATCCCTATACCCATAACCATAAGACACTCCCATCCCCTCCTTCGAAGTCAATAACTTAACCTTATCGCTCCTCATTGCTTTCTGAAAATCCTCTAAGCTCATTTTCGGCAACACCTCTAAATGTTTATCGAACTCCTCCTCTTCCGACAAATTCGCACCAAAAACTTGCTCCGGCACATAAAGTTTTCCTTTATACTCCCTCAGAATATCATTCAAATACACAGGTTCCCCCCTTACTCCACTCTCATGACGACCCTCGTTGCCCATCTTCTTCAATATCCCCTTCAAATTCAACCGCTTAAGAACTTCAAAAACCCCTAAATCGAAACTTTTACTCAAATTCTCTTTCTCTTTCAATGTGTACAACTTGTTACCAACCAAATACTTGGGTTCGACCTGGCTAGGGTTATCCTTCAAAACCCTAGTCACAAAATCATCTCCGGCGGCTTTGCTACCATTGCCGGCCGGCGACCTAGAATCCGATTGCGATTTACACAAAACTTTGAATGATCGACGAAGGAAAGGTGCTGTTTTTCGAATGTTTCGACTGTAATTCAAGTGTTTTCGATGGAAAGGTGAGATGGGGTGGGATCTCCTGACGTGGGTGTAGTGTTGGGGAAGTAAAACCCTGGCTGATAAGAGAGAATCGATGGTGGTCATTGTTTGCAGATTAGGGTTTATCGGACTGGGGTTTTAGGTGTACTGTTATGGTGATAATGTGGCATTTTCTCGATCGGTGAGGAGAGAAATCGAGAATACTTGGGAGCTCTGCAATTGTTACAGTGAGTCAAGTGAGCTCTGCATCTGTTTCACTTACCTTATCCGAATCGAACAGGAAAGAGGTTTTAAGCGGGTTTGGACTTCGGGTGGGGTGAACACGGGTGTTCAAGGCCGAAGCCGCGTGGGCCACCCTCAAAATTATTTATTTTAATTTTATATTTTATAAATTTTTAAATTTTCGAATTTCCCTCCTCCTCTAATTTTTTTTAGGTATATAACCCATAACCCCTTGTGTAGTGGTAATCGACCCAAAATCCCTTCCCAAAAAGTTATAATTTTTTAATTACCTATCTAATACGATTTGACATATATACCCTAAATTAATTATTAGAAATTAAAAAATTTTATCATTTTCAATTTGGGACGAAAAAGGTTAGGATGAGCTCCAGCTGAATTTCTAGGCGGCAGAGAAGGGATCATATCCCTGTTACGAGAATAAATTACAGCCGACGACAAATCCACTAAAATAAACTTATTAAAATGGACGGTTCAATTTACTTCGCTGCCTTGCAACCCCATTAAATCCCAAATCCCAACTTAATCACGGGCAGTGGAGTAGTAGTGGACTATTGTTGTACCCAAATGCATAAGCGCCACTGGCTTGTTCTACGTGCTTACCTTACAAATACTAATCCTCCATAACCCTGAAATAGCACCTAAGATGTTGGACGAAATGCCCCAGTGAAAGAAGCACATTGCAATATACCAAATAAGTCAAATTACTATTATTTTTAGATTATATTTATAGGTAAATTTACTTAGTTATTTAAATACATATAAATAGGTAAATTTAATGATTTCCAAATAAGTTTACTTATTTCTAGTATATATATAGGTAAATTTACTTATTTTCAAATACGTTTATTTATTTTTAGTTTATATATATATATATATATATATATATATAGGTAAATTTACTTATTTGTTTAAAGACATATAAATAGGTAAATTTACTTATTTCCAAATAAGTTTACTTATTTCTAGTTAATAAATATAAGTAAATTTACTTACTTTCAAATATATTTATTTATTTCTAGTTTATATAAATAGGTAAATTTATTTATTTGTTTAAAAACAAATAAATTCATATTTGCAACGTGTAGGTCTGCTATCAAAAAGTCAAAAAATGATAATGAACATGAGAACTAAAACATATTTCAAAAAAAGTATAGTAAAAAGAAGAGAAATAGAGGGAAATCATACCTTGTGAAAGAGAAAGGTGAAATAAAATAGAGGGAAATCTTACCTTGTGAAAGACTCAATTAATCATAAAAATAAATTTAAAAGGTAAGACTTGTTCTACGTGCTTACCTTGCAGATACCAATTCTCCATAACCCCGAAATAACACTTAAGATGTTCGACGAAATGCTCCAATGAAAGAAGCACATTGCAACATGTCAGATAAGTAAAATTAATATTCTTTCTAGATTATATTTATAGGTAAGTTTAATTTTTTATTTAAATACATATAAATAGGTAAATTTAATTATTTCCAAATAAGTTTACTTATTTCTAGTTAATATATATAGGTAAATTTACTTATTTCCAAATACATTTATTTATTTTTAGTTTATATATATAGGTAAATTTACTTATTTGTTTAAAGACATATAAATAGGTAAATTTACTTATTTCCAAATAAGTTTACTTATTTGTAGTTAATAAATATAGGTAAATTTACTTACTTCCAAATACGTTTATTTATTTATAGTTTATATAAATAGGTAGATTTACTTATTTGTTTAAAGACATATAAATTTAATAGGGTCTCGATAATTTACCTATTTAAAATGTAATAAAACTCTCCATAAAAGTAACAAAAAGGGTAAATATGTCATTAAATAATTAAAGTTGACAAAAAATTCTGAAGGGGGTTATGGGTAAACATTATAGTGTTCTGGGCCTACTGGTATGGAATTCAATATCTAAGGGGGTCTGGATAATTTTCCCTTTTTTTTAACCCCTTAATTTTACTTTCCTACAATTTTTTTTCCCTTAGTAGAAAACCTAACCTCACCCCCAATGCTTTCAAAGATGAGGATCTCACAAAGGATCATTATAAATGTATCGAAATAAAATATAATAGGTCATATATTAATAAATTATAATTTTTTTATATTTCTTTCAACCTTAAACTAACACAATAAAAAATAAATAAACAATAGAGTTCTTGATTTTTTTTAATTGAGATAAAGTACTGAAAATAAATAAACAATAGAGTTCTTGATTTTTTTTAATTGAGATAAAGTACTGACAACCAATTAAGTAAAGACCCCGTCTTTATGAATTTTGCCTAAAATCATTTTTCGAAAACTATCTTTTCGCATTTCTTTTTAGAATTGTGTCCAAATCGACTCTTGACATATTAATTTTATATTAGAAGTTATTGTAGCAAAAGATAGGAGCCTAACTTTGGCCAACTATTTTATATTTCTCGAGTCATCTAAAAATGATTATCACTCGTTTATATGAATCAAATAGAATTTTGAACTTTGAAAGTGATTTTAGACAAAGTGAGTCCAAATGAGGCTAAAGTTTGCCTCTCTTGAACTGAGACCCGATTTCGCCCCTACGAATGTTTGGTTGTGAGTTGTAAATTAAAATTTGGGATGACAACCTATTCTGTTATCGTACTTTTAGATTTTAACATTCAAAACTCTTAAAAGAACCAAAACTTTTCCATTTGTGATGCAGTAATATAACAATATTATGTGATTTTAATATGTAGTTATATTATTGATAAAAGTGTTTTATCATGTGCTATTAGGTGCTCTACGATGTTAGGTGTTTCCTATAACTCGTGATAGTATTCCTAGCATTACTAGGATTAGGCAATATACCATATGCTAAAAACTAGCCCACCTTACCTATTGGTATTCGAAAAAAAAAAAATCAACCAACCTGCCAATTTTTAGTTCTTAAGGTAAGGTCGTGGTTAGAAAAATTCAAAAATTTGACATTTGTTAGGAATGAGTTGATTGATGATTTTATATCATAATCGATCCCAACTGACTTGGGTATACTCTTAATATGATTACATGAGAATCATGATTGTACGAATATGGATACCTGCTTTTAGCTGGAAAATACAGTATGTTAAACAAAAAATTATCTAAAAACTGTATTCCAAATGATGTGATAGTTATTTTTTTTTTGTTTTTATTTTTAGTAAATTTTATTTTTTAAAAATAAAATTTAAAGATATATAGCATTAATGTTTAATTGAAAAGAATTGAAGGATAGCTGTTCTGAATTAAAATACAAGAGTGGAATTTCCATAATATTATTCATTGCCGTTGGCCCTTGTCCTCCGTGATAACTGCCTTGACAGAATGACAAAATATTTATTATTGGCAAGTCCAATGGCGAGTGATCCTCTGTCACAAACCCGCAACAAAGCCAACGAAGAAAAGCATCTCTCTTGGGGGGTTAGTTCTCCCTCTCCCTCTCTCTCTCTCTCTATATATATATATATTATTCTGTCGTTATGTTTTTTGTCTTCTGGGTACTGGTATTCTTCAGTTCTGGGGACAATTAGAGTACAGAGAGGCAAGAATTCAAAACAAACGAACAAAACAAGAAATACCTAACAGAGAACAATCGACCAATTTGTCATTTTGTGTATAGTTTTATGTGTATATATGAATAATGGATGTGGATAGCATTGAATGTGTAACCTCTTCGGAAGGGATCTATGAGGAGGAGATCCATAACAACCACCACCAACATCACCATCACCACTTCTCATCATCCTCAAAACCTCACAACAATGTCTTCTCTCCGGCGATCGCTCCAGCTAGTAGCGTCCACGAACTTCTCGAATGCCCAGTCTGCACTAATTCTATGTACCCTCCAATCCACCAGGTCTGCCAATTCTCTTGTTTAGTTGTTTATATTTACGTATATACATGTATGTGTGTGTGTGTCAGTGTGTGGGTTTTGATTTTTTCTTTTTTCAACGTGATGTTGAATTTTATCTAATGGGGTTGAGTGGAGAGGAAATTTAAATGCTGGGATTTGGGGATTTTGTCTATGCAATGTTTGTTGTGCTTGGACCATAGAGAGGGAATGTGGCATGGAATGTAGATTATTTGTTTATGTGTATTGGGCGGTTTTGTTTATGGAATAGTTTGTTGGTTGGGTTTTTTTAAATGTTGGGATATTGTTGCTTAAATTGTTGCACTTGGGCAGGAAAGTTGCTGTTTTTGAAGGATACAATGATTCTAGGTTGGTTTTGGAAGAGAGATGGATGTTGGGCTTAGGAATATCAGTTGCTTGCTTGGTGAATTTTGCAAATGATTAAAATTTTTATCTGGCATTGGATGCATATGGTGTTATGGCGTGGGACTGGGGGTGGATGGGGCATTGGTTCCCATGGGTTTTCAATCTGGGGTTTGTTCTCTCATGAATTTGGACTTGTATCCTGGTCCTCTACACTAATCTGTTGACTAGTTTTATAGTACTCTGGGGAGATGAACCTGATGGGATTAATTTGTACAATTCATTGGTTAGAGTATTGGATATTGTTAATCGAATCCAGTGAGTTCTAGAATTGGTAGGGAATTAAGTTGGGTTATGATGTAATTTTGGGATTTGCTTTCATTTTTATTTTTTTTAATTTCATTGCCTTCCCCCCCCCACCCGTTTCTCTTTTTTTCTACTTTTATTTTTCTTCAAGATATATGATGTTTGTAGGAATAATAGATGTTATCGGTGAGCCTTATCTCTCCCTCACCATTCAATTTATTCCCTGTCATCCTTTTTTCCCTTTTCCCTGTCAAGTAGACATACTTTGATCAATTATTTTGTTCTCTCTCTCTCTCTCTCTCTCTCTCTATATATATATATATATATATATATATATATATATATATATATATATATATATATATATATATATATATATATATGTATGTATGTATGGAAAGTTCTTTATCTATTGATGAAGATGACGATGATCGCAAGATATAATGGCCTGTCTGATACTGTGCATGGGACTGGACCATTCTCTGGTTTTTTGCAAGGTTATCATAGAATGCATCGAGTTGTTCTGATGAGCCCAATGTATATGTGTTTTTTTTACTTTTAAGAGTGTACTGCCAGATACATAGGCCCAGGCATTCACTGAAAAATTATTTAGATAACAATTTTATTTGACTCTTTTAACTACTAGGCTTGTTTCTGCTGGTAGGACTATTGTAATTAGATCCCATGGTTCTAAGTTTCGGTTGCTGATGGAAATATTGTTGAGATTGTGATTTGCATGCATAGTTTTATTAGTCCCACTCAATCTTGGGGGAAGACAACATTTATTTGATTGGAAATTATGATTTTAGATGGCTAAAGTAGGATTGATTCACTACTGTTAGCTTCAAGGTCCACAACAATTTCGGAAGCACTTTTGAAGTTGTAATGTCTTAAATTTGTAGATTAAGAGGGAATTTTTAAAACTATGTTCACCACTAATCACGGGGCAAGAAACACACTAAAGGATGCATTATAAAGTCAATGGTTGCTTGTAAGGATCCTTCATCAGCTTGGTGGGAGCCGCTATCGTTTCTTAAATGATAATGAAAAAATTTATGAGCTGCATGATGTCTCACTGGGTTCGATTTCTGATAGTATCCAAGAAAGTCCAGTATTGAACTTTGTATGCTAGACAAATGTTTTTTGGCTTTGTTGAATCTCTTTTCAAATTTCTGGTTTCATTTTGGTTATTAAGTTTCGACTTGCATGACTACTATTGTATGCTACAGATTTCTCAGGTGATGCTTATATAATATATGGTTTAGATGAAGGGACATGTGATACAGTTATTCATGGCTCAAAATTCAGGGAATGAAAGGTCTTATTGTTACTATGAAGAACAAGAGTTAATAGTAGAAAACAAAATCTTTGCAACTGAAGGAAGTATTCGATTAACAATGTGCCTATTAACCTATTCTCTTAACAAGGAAACGTAATACGCCCTGTAAGCGGGAATAATATGGGCATGAGCTATTCTCAAAATGTATCAATTAACAAATGATAGAGAAAATGGCTTTGAAAGTGGAATAAACAGTATTTTTTCCCCTCTTTTTTTTTTTTTTCCTTTTTTTTTCTGGGCTTGTTGAAATTTCTACACCAGCCCTCCAGTGTGGAAATTATTCAATGTGATGGCAGAATAAACTCGTTCACCTGTTTATTCTTGTTCACCTGTTTATTGTGTGCACCTGTTTATTGAACTTCTGAGTGATACAGAGGACAGCTATGTACGAGTCATCTTCGGATTTGGAATAATGAAATTAACAAACAAATCTATTGAGTAGGATGAGATTTTGATAATTTTTTATCTCACCTAATTACTTGGCATTTTTGCAGTGTCATAATGGGCACACACTATGTTCCACCTGTAAAACAAGGGCGCACAATCGATGCCCCACATGTAGACAAGAGCTTGGAGATATTAGGTGTCTAGCATTGGAGAAGGTAGCTGAGTCGCTCGAACTGCCCTGCAGATATTTCTCCTTGGGTTGCCCTGAGATCTTTCCCTACTACAGCAAACTAAAGCATGAGTCACAATGTAATTTTAGACCATACAATTGCCCTTATGCTGGATCTGAGTGTGTTGTTGTTGGGGATATCCCTTTCCTAGTGGCCCATCTTAGGGATGATCACAAGGTAGACATGCATACCGGCTGCACATTCAATCACCGCTATGTCAAGTCTAATCCGCGTGAAGTAGAGAATGCGACCTGGATGCTGACAGTAAGTATGGTTTCATTTCTTAAATTTTGTATGGTGGTACCTGATTCTACTTTTAAGAATGTTTTGTGGTCCTTTAATGCACACTGTATTATAGCATAGTGAAAATTTTGGGATTTAGGAACTAGTTGTCATTGGGAACAAATTAGAAAAATGTTGTGAAACAAATGAGGACATGTGCTTCTTGTCGATATATAACTCATTTCCTGAAAAAACGGGACAGTGCTTCTTTTCCCTAGAGATGAGTAGTGGAAACAACTACCACCCAATCTTTTTAAGAAATTTGTTTCTCTAGATTAAAACTGAACATCATAATTTGGGAAAAATAATGGTAACTTCCTGTAAATCAAGTTTAGTTGCCATTGCAAGGCTAATGGGATAAAGTAAAAAATCTGGTAGCTTTAGTCAGGAAATCACTTGGATTAAAATATATGTAACCTTCGCACAATAATGCAGCAAAATTTGGTTTGATGGTTTATTTTCCTAAATACTCCTTTTTTTTTTCCTTTCTTCATCTAATTGGTCAGGTGTTTAACTGTTTCGGCCAGTACTTCTGCCTGCACTTTGAAGCTTTCCAGCTTGGCATGGCCCCAGTTTACATGGCATTCCTTCGTTTCATGGGCGATGAGATTGAGGCCAGGAGCTTTACCTACAGCTTGGAGGTGGGGATGAATGGCAGAAAATTGACATGGGAGGGAACCCCACGAAGCATTCGTGATAGCCATCGAAAGGTTAGGGATAGCCATGATGGCCTCATAATTCAGCGTAACATTGCACTTTTTTTCTCTGGTGGGGACAGAAAGGAGCTGAAGCTTCGGATTACAGGACGAATATGGAGGGAACAACAGAATCCAGATGCCGGGGTATGCATACCCAATCTATGCAGCTGAGTCATCTGAGATCGTGCACCCTTCTGTGTCTTGGTTGTTTGTGCTTGATACTCACTTTATTCCTGTGTTGTATGTATGCATGCCAAGTTTTCCTTCATTGTGCTGTTTATTATGGATTGACATGTTGATTTCCAGAGGGTTGCTTTTGTATACTGTTTAATAAGGATTCTTCCTTTCTCTGTATTGTGTTGAACCTTACACATCTCTCTCTCTCTCTCTCTCTACACACACACACACACCCCAAATAAACAGGTTATTAAATAGAATGAGAGCAATCCACTGCAATGAATCTATCCAAAAAAATAAAAAACAATGCTGGGATATTCATTTTTAAAAGAACATAACTTCTTCAATATGGTAGAGTGATATCTTAATCATTTCATTTAAGTGAAACTTCCCACCATCAAAACTGGGAGAAGGTTCCGTCGCCAACCAACACCCCCCTCCTCCTGTATGGTCCTGTAGTTTTCATTTTTGGTTAAATGCAACATCCTGTATTTGTGCATAAAAGCATATGTGCACATCCATATAGCATTGGAAAGATCAGCAATCCTTGCTCTAATGACATTCCTCATCATTCTCATCAGATATAAAGCAGCAGGGTAGAGTATCTAATCTCTCTACAGATGATATTCAATCCATGTTATACTAACAGGCCATTTCAAAAATCTGTTATCTAATCTCTCTACAGAAAATTTAGTATGGCGAGTCAGGTCATAAATTCCAAGATCAGCTCTTTTGGTAGATTTTCTTGAAAATCCCACAGTTGCAATTTTTAGTCACCGTCGGTGGCACATGAGCAGCTCTGTACATGTCATGGAGCTACGACTAGCAACATATTATCCAATAATTTGCCTTCAGGCAGGATAGATACCTAGTCTAGATATGAAAGTCAAACGCTCTTTCAAAATCTTGATTTTTACAATGCCTATATCAATGTGGTCTGGGGTTGGGATCTATACAAATCTACAAATACAAGTCGGAGCAGAAGCTCAGCAGAGCTGGGACAAGATCAAATGGCTGCTCTTAAGGGATTACTTCTTTTCCTTCTGCTGGGCTGCCTCAACATATTGCTCTGCAAGTTTCTTCACCTTCTCACCTTCCTTTATGAGGAAGCTTGCATTCTTGGCTTTAGAGTGGAATTTCATAACCTTATCAGTTGTTTTCGCCACAGCCCACCTATATTGTTCAGCTGTGATCACGCCACTCTTGCATAGAGGCCTAATGTGCTCTTTGATGTAGGCTTCCACCTGTACAGGATTAGAATGACTGATCAGCAAAAGCGAAGTTTGCAAATACAATAAGATGGTAGAACAAAAATGATGAAATATGGGACAAAACTTCAATCCAAGTCACATTGAGTTGGCAATAAACACCATTAAAAAACCCAAATCATATGGGAAAAAAAAATTGCGATGATGATATGTTGGTCATTTTGGTACCTTCTTCAATACAGAATTGCTGCTGTCAGGCTGCTTGTTAGTGTCAATGTCAGATTTTTTCTCCTTCTGGACATTCTCACCTGTTTGAGAATGGTCGGGTGAATTTTCTCCACCAGAAGAGTTGTGACCAACAGTGGCAACAAATGGATTCTCTGCACAGCTCTCACTCTCAAATTCAGATGTCCTCACTGCTTGGTTTGACCTGTAATTTTCATTGTTCCCTGGAACTATGTTAATGGCTAAAGCTTCTGCACCACCCACTTCATAGAGCTTTCTTGATGCTCCTTCCGGAAACCTCTCTATCAGTGGCTCTTTGTCAGGGCCATATAATTCTTCACATTCTGCAAGAGAGGGCTCTTCACCTCCTTCACTGAGTAAGGGTTCTACAGGACAACATGGCTTGTCTGTTCCACCTTGCATGGTTGAGCTTCTGAAGCCTGTATCAGACTGACACTCGAGCTTGGAAGAATTCTTTGGTACTTCAGCAATGCCCAGCTTCTCATTTTCTTCAAAATTCAGAGCATTGTTTGATCCATCAGAGTTGAGAGTGGAGAAAACCACTTTCATTCTCGACTCCCCTTCTTCTGGTTGTAGCTTAGAGACCTTCGCAGCACTAGCACCAATGTAGTCTTCATCTTCTAAATCATACTCAAAATCACCATATATATCTAGTTCTGGATGAGAATCCATTTCAAAGACATTATCAGGTTCTTCCTCTCTGATCTTCATTGAAGGGTCATCTTCATCACCTGGATCTTTCATTTCATTATGTGGACTATTTGGAGGCGAATCAGACAAAAGGCCTGCAGTTCTTAATGCTTCTTCAACCACAGCATCGCTTGAAAGTTCATTGGTTGCTGGTTCTGATCTCTCAGTGGAGGCTGCTGATGGGGGAGAAGGATTTGATTCCTCGGCTTTATTAGAAGAGTTGTTATCTGAACGACGTAATAGCTCCTGGGAACATAGATTCACGTATACTAGCTTGCTATTTGCTCTATCGGCAACCTCCTTTTCAATATTAACTGCATCTGCAACGGCCAACTCTGTAACTGCTGTTCTGCGAATGACTGGCAGATTTGCTTTTCTCAAGAAGTGCTCTGTCAGGCGGTAAATCTGTGCCTGTACGACAAATATTTGGTAGTTAATCCATAAAGCAGCCAAACTGCCACTCACAGTACACAGTGACTTTCAGTGTCATTAAAAAACAAATGCAGAAACCTCATATGGTGTTGAAATTTACTTATGAAATATATACCAGCCACTAGGTGAAGAGACTGAACTTCAAATTTGTCAGTTAGAAAATATCGTGCTACAGAGGAAATTTAAAGAACTAAGAGTAAGTTTGGATGAGAGGAATGCAATTCAGCTCAATTTTCATTTCTTTTTACCAGGCTGAATTTTTACATTGAATTAAATTTTGTTGAATAGAAAATTACGTTGTTCAGTTAAATCAACCGATTCCCGCATAATTGTGGAGGTGCCGGTGGATAGTGGAGTGGTGGCAGTGATAGGGATGGCAGTGGTAATGGCAATGGAGATGGTATTGGTAATGGAGGTTGCATTGTGTCATGGAGAGGTCATCCGTGGTGGCAGTAGAGGTGGTAGTGGCGACTGCATTGTGAGGTGGTGGAAGTGCTAGTGGTCGGTGAAATGATCTGGTGGTCCAGGTAATAATTCCAATTCATCCAATGCAACAAATCATGGAACTACACATCTACCCCCAGGAACTAAAAGTAGAGATTTGAAAACATTTTGCTTCTCTTAATCTTCAATGAGATTGTCCAAATCTATTTCCACCTATCTTAATTTTCTTCTAAATAGAAGAAAGAATTTGCTCATGCGTGCATGGGGGGTTTGTTTTCAAAAACAACTTAAAGACCCAAAGAGCGAAATTATTAATGTAACATAAAGTGAACACCTGCCCGGTTAAAAGAAGTGGAGACACAAGGCACTACACACCTGCCTAACTGATATGGGGATTTTGTTATGCCGACTGGGTGCGAATACTGGTCTCATATCAACTGGTAGTTGAGCCTGATCAAATCAACGGGGGAAAAAAAAGAATTAATAACAGATACAGAATATCAAACAGAATTATTTTTTTTTCTTGCTAGAATCATCAAACAATCAAATGGCATATATTGAAATTGGTTTAACAAAACAAAACAGGACATACTAGTAATGGATAATTTCCTTTCAGTACAGCATTGTCTTCCTGTTTTTCATGTGTTGCATTGCAGCCTGCAACAGCTGTTTTTCTTGCAAGAAATTCTAGGGCCCATTTCCTTTTATCGCTCTTCATATCATCAGATTTAACAACCATTTCCTTCTGGGCATTAACTTTGGAACCACCAAACAGAGAAACAGATGGTCCTTCTTGGGGTGGTACTTTACTTGAAGCAGCATCACCCTTTAAGACTGGAACACTATTCTTGTGCCCTTTATTATCAAACAAAGGAACACCAACCTTTAATGGAACATTATTTGTTTGCAGAGTTTTGAAAATTCTATTATCGAGAGATGATAGTTTAGAAGCTTTTTCTGCCAAACTATGTTGTTCTTTATTCTGTACAGGTTTACTAGCTTCTTTAAGAGCTGAAAGAGGCTTGATATCGTCCTTCCGTGGGAAAACAGATGTATCTGCCAAATACAACCTTGAAAGAATGGGATTTCTGGCCTGCAATTCATATGGTTGCTCTATTTCCGTACTGTCTGAACTCTTTCTTAGGAGGTCGAGAACTGACTTCAGAGTCTCAATCTTTTCAGGCTTCGTAGTTCTCATGCAGCGATGCTTCCAAAATTCAATTTCACAGTCCCGGTCCCATGCACGCCTCCGTCTTCCATTAGATGTCTTGTAAATTTTCTTGGTCAGATTCTCACGTATTTTTCCCTTCTGCAACATTGACTTCTTTGCCTTCACAACCAAAGGTGATAACTTTTTAGCTGGTTCAGTTGTAGGTCCTGCTACAGCCGCCCTGAAGGCAGCAAGAAGTTTTGGGTCAAAAAGGTTTTTCCCAAAATCCTTTGACGATTTGTTACGTACAGCTTCTCTTATTTCGCTTCTTAGTTTCTGAACTAGCATAGATGACTCCTTGTCCTCGGCAGTTCTCCTCATGATCTTTTTCACTCTCAAGCCAGCTGCACTCTCTCTTTCTTCTGAGGATTTATCCGCAGAATTTGAGCATGCAAGCCCCTTAAGAGGTCTACGATCTGTACCCTGAACTATACTCATAATATCAGAAGTGACATCTGCATTTTCTGAATCATGTCTCAACTCATCATGATTGGAAACTGCTGTCAGGCTGGGACATTTTTTCGAATCATCTGAAACAGATTCACCAGCTTGGTCATTAGAAGGAATCATTTCAATCTTTCCATCGACTCTAAGTTTCTTATCAGAAACTTCAGTCTCAGTCTCAGTTATAGCCTTGATTTCTCCATTTTCAGCACTCGTACAGACATCATCACTAAGAGATATCAGAGACAGGAGAAAGCATATTAAAGGGGGACAAATGACAATCAATATGCAGATAGGCACCATCACTACACTTATTAAAGCATTTTGGTTGTCATAGACAAGCACAACATTTTTCATTATTTTCTTTTTTATTTTTATTTTTTCCTTTTTTCTTTGGTGAAAAAATTCCACAATTCTTCAACAAACATTTTTCAAACTGACCGACAGCTACTCTAAACAAGATTGAATGTGCTTGTTCATTTGATCACTTGAATTTTTTGAACAAGGATATAATCTTAATTAAGAGTTCTCTAGTAAGGTGAAGTTTTTTGTTCTTCCAAAGTAATTAATTGAGAGCTCCTTAATGTGAATTTTCTTTTGATCTTCCCATATATCTAGAGAATTCTGAGTGGGAATGCCGGTAAACCTTAGAAATAGGACACTAAAAAAAGATTGAAATCTAATTTACCGTGTTGGACAATCGTCAACAATTTAAAAGGGTGGATATCCCTCAAACACTTTCTTAGATGATCTTCTAAGGAAGGTCACCAAGGGCAGATCTCTAGCAAATGATTGCTTAGTGAATCTGCTATGAAATCTCTCTCTCTCTCTCTCTCTCTCTCTCTCTCTCTCTCAATTGCTTAAATATATTATCTTCTAATGAAGGTCACCAAGGGCAGATCTCTAGCAAATGATTGCTTAGGTGAATCTGCTACGAAAGCGCTCTCTCTCTCTCTCTCTTATTGTAGTTTATGTGGATTATTAGAAAATCTCTTATTGTAGTTTTTGTGGATTATTAGAAAAAAAGGTGGCGGCACTGGCGATGTGTGTGCATGCACAATACCCTAGTTATCATACCATAAGGTAGGAGAAGAATGGAGGTTATAGTGGGTTATTCCACCATGTAGGAGAGAATTATGGGTTAGTGGATTTTGAGTTCAAATTGCTATTATTTTGTCCTTTTCAATTTTTTTAGTTATTAAATAATGATAGGGATATTTTGGGATTTAAGAGGCAAGTGGGTAAAGCAATTGAAGTGAGAGATCAAAGGCCTCTCAAAGCTTTCTAATACTCTAATAGTATAGATTAGTCACTTTGTTCAGTCATGAACTTGGGCAGTTCACTGTTGCAATACCTTGTTCCCCACATTGGGCACCTACGCTACTTCATGATGGCTGTTCAAGTCTTAAGTTTAACCTTGAAATGGTGTGGATTCTGCCCTGAACGAGTGTGGATAGTATTTTGAACCACCAATCTGGATTTTGCAGTTTTCTGGACAGCCTCTTAGAATACAATATCCTCAGGAAATTACAGAAAGGCAAATTTATCCAAAGTTGTACAGTCACTAAGGACTAGTACAGTTTTTCGGATCTCAGTCTTGGAATATCTGGGTGTGAGCAGAAACACAACACATACAGCATGAATCAGGAAAATCACAACTATAATTAACCAAGTGGCAGTGCAAACTCGAAATATTGGGGTGGCAGTAACAAAATCTGAGCAACATAGATTTTTTTATTTTTCCCTTTTTAATCAAGTAAAAGAGGATTTTCACTACTATGTAAATCCTGAGCAACATACTTATCAATAATAATTTTCTGATAACCATGTAAAAATGAAAACGAAAAAGGTATTTGAATGACAAGTAACCTGCAAGCCATACGCTTCCTCTTTAGACCAGTAGTTCCCACAGCATCCTCAATAGCATTAGGTACAATCTTGTCAGCTGAAAACATTTCACCAATGAGGTGATTTATGGATTTGTATGTTTTTATCAATATCATTGCATTACTACCAGTTAAAAGTACATCTGCTTCTGCTGTTCCACAGCCCAAAAATGGCCAGGAAGAAAAAGAAGAAACGCTTCCATACCTGATAAAAATGATTCCTCTGATGGATTATCTAGCTGCACACGCACAGCCAATTGATCTTCAGTTCCATCATTGTTCACATCGTCAACTAGAAGCATATTAAAGATGATGACTAAGATGAAGCAACATATTAAAGCTTTCAAGTATGCTATTGTAACCACAGGATTGTTAATCTAAAATAGTGGCACAAAAATATTAGACTTGAAAAATTACCAGACATATAAGAGCCCATGGATAAACCAAGATGAAGACCTATGCTGGATTCACTTTCAGACAGTTCGCTTTTAAAGTAAAATTCGCCAAATGACTTCCTTGAAGAACTACCAAACCCATCAAAGCCACTCCATTCATCCATTGCTTTATCAGGACCATTTGTCTTCACCTTGCTAAGCACTGAGGTATTAGAAGGAAAATTGAAGGGAGTATCACGTGATAAGGACAATTCAAGCTCCTGTGCCTCCAAGTTTGGCTGGATATCAGTCCTACTGTTTGAAGATGTTTCGACCTTGGGATTATTGGTATCAGAACTTGAGATAAATGTTCCAGTTTCCAAGTCCTTGTCAACTTCTGAGGTGGACAGAAAGTTCTTACTTGGTTCTTCATTCCATTCATTTTCTCCAACCATTGAGACAACAACAGCTGTCTCTCCAGCATCAGCGACAGATACAGACACTTTTCCACAAAAAGCAGCCTCAACCAAACATTCAGTATCAGCATTTTCTGGACCACACTGGTTGCTTGGCCTCTGTATTGAAGCCACATCTGACTTTTGTGGCATTTTATCAACTACACATCTACATCAACATCACACAGAAGAATGTTAGAAATGGACAAGATAAAGCTAAGTCAGAGTGTTAGAACATGAAAAGGCTAAGAGCTAGGTTTCTTGGAAAAGATAAAAGTTTTTATCAGTCAGAACTATCATGTATCTGCATAATAAGCCAGAGGTACATATATGGGGCATATAGAAGCCATGTAAATTGGGTCCTTGATCAGAAAGATCAATAATTGGCAGCATCAGACAATTATGAACAACTACCTGGCTTTTTTTTCCCCACCTTGACAACAATGACCTGATTGGATTGCTAGTTACATAACAAAACTCCAAGCAGGGAGATTCTCAAAAACCCTTGTGTGTACAGCGTAGTTCCAAAAAATAAGAAATAGAACCTAGTTAACTCTATTGAGTATTATTTTACTTCAGATCCATACACATTATCAGATAATGCGCATACAAGATGCATGCTAATTGCTAATATAATAACTGCAGCTCCATGCCAAATCCATAGGAACTCAGGAAAAAAAAATCAACAGTCAACACTGACAACCAGAATAATCATTCCCTTCTAAATTACCTTGGGCACAACCATGTGCTCTCAGATGTGTTTTCAGGATCAAATCCCACACAAAAAGCATGATACCTGTTTCCATGCAAGTCAAGAACCAATTAGGGAAAACCTACTTTGATGAATCAACATCATTCAAATCAATGAAAACTTTAAAGAAGATAACACGCAACCAAAAATGAAAAGGTATTATCAACCTTTTTTACGTATAAAACAAGTTTATACAGTGAGAGGAGAACACAAGATTTTCGGTGGCATGAACAAAGAGAAAAAATGGAAAAATAAAATAAAAATGGTTGTATGTAATTGTGGTGGAATCACTCCCCAGCAAAGTCCTCAAAGGTATCCCATACACATATTGCCTCTCTCATGAGGTTGCCACAAATCCAATGAAACCAAAAGTGTATTATGAAATCTAATTACAAACAGTCAAATGCAACACATAGGCCACTTCTATATAACTTCAATGCACACTCTTTAACTATATTAGCTGAAACCTGAAAATATTAAAATTCTATATAGCAACTTATTCTTTCACTCTCACCTTGAGCTACCCTGAGAAAAGGAGTCCCTTAACCTATATTCCTATCTATATATAAAAACCATGTAAAGCCAAGTGAAGGATATAAATTTACCACATATCACATGAATCACAAGCAATTGATGTATCAAGATTTGAATCTTCCTCAATTGTTGCTGATCCACTTCGAATTTTGCAGCCATCTCCATCCAAACAGATAACTGCCTACAAAATGATGAAAGTACATAATGATTAGATTGATAAAACACCAGTATGTAAATTTGTAGACAAAATGAAAATAGGGAAGAAAACCTTGGAAAATAAGAAGCTTCCCCTAAAGTTCTGGTATACCAAAGACCTTCCATGAGGATTTTCCCTCTTTTCTGTGGAATGCATTGACTAATCCTACCCTCCTCTCCTTCGAATTTTGTTACTTGCTGTGACAAAAGGGTGATGCCATATTGCCACGTGCAAGAATCTTTTACTGACGGCATCTTCCTTAACCATTACAATTAATTGAGTATTGAATATTCTCCTCCCATCTTAAATATGAATAAGGATCTTGCAAATGGTACCTCAGCCATAGAACCAAAGCATAGGCTCTGGAGCAACAATGCTCACATGCTGCACATGCACATCCACATCCATTGGGGTAGAACCCTCTCCTGGATGGACCCCACATACGGGAATTTTATGGCCACTATCAACATGAGTTTGACTCCTAGCTAAGGACCATCGACAATCTTGAGTGCACTCAAGTTATCATGTGAAAGAAATTATAAACTTGTAATACATAATGGTAAAACTGTAAATGAGCATTTTCAGTAACATAATGCCTTTTCCAAAAAGCTATGCAGGTTGCCATTATTATCAGAAACCTCAGGGACATTCAGTAAATTGCCCTAAAACCTTAAAGCAATTACAGATGGAGGATAATTACATTTTCATCAATATAGTATGATGGAAAAGAGAGAGTGTTGTTCTTCCCTTCAATGCACCAATCATCATCTCTGCATAGATTGACAAAAAACAAAAGACAAAATTCAATCACTGCTGAAAACCTAGCCATAGTGAAAATCTCATTAATCGAACTTCAACTATTTCTTACACAAAACAAACTTGCCTACAAATTTTTTAATATCACATCGATGATACACACAATATGGATCCACATCAGTCTACTCAATAACATGCCTTTGACCTTGGCGATGATTCTTGCCATGTACTACCTTAATCTCTCGTAGTGGATTCAAGATGCCGTAACGCAATGCTGAGACCACTGAACCAGCACCAATGTGCCAGGATCCAGGATTCAACATGGCAAAATCAGCAGTTGTAAGGGTTCAAGGTACAACTTCCTCATTGGTGTAAACATAACCAATGGATTCTAAGGCCACATTAATTTTCCACAAGTGAAACAATGATATTCTTGTTGGAGTTCAACAACCAAACATTTGATGGATAATGAGAGCAACACCTTTAAAAAAGTATTGACATTAAGTAAACACCAAGATGCGCCAAAGTAGTAACAAGAATCATACAAAGAAGGCATGAGTTTTCTAGTCATCCAAAACCAACAGCCACAAGGAAAGTACTAACACGGAGAAATACCCGGTAAATGAGTCCTCATCGACCTTGTTGTTTCCAATAGTATCATATACCTTCATAATAAAAAAGAATTCGTAAATATGCTTTAGCTGCAACCTTGCATAAAACTTTTAGTTGCAATTACAAAAATATAAATCAAGAATAAAGTAGCCAAATTTTTTTATCAAGGACATTCAATGCATAGAAATCAAGAGAAACAAATAGCCTATGCAAATAAAATTGTAAAGTATAAAGAATGATAGTAAAAAAATTAAGAAAAAGCAGGGCTCCATAAATTTTGCATCACTCACTGGTACGCATGTGATCAACTGAAACTCATTCTGGCAAAGTGGGCAAAGGTTGGTGATGGTAGCCCAGTTGTCAATGCATACAAAACAAAACCTGAAATTCAGATGATAAATCACTGTACTCCACTCAAATTTGCATTCTGTAGAAGAAAATCTAACTTGATAGAAATTTACATATTGGTATTTTATCTCAACTCAAATTTGCATTTTATAGAAGAAAATCTAACTTGATAGAAATTTACATAATTTTGGCATTTTGCCTCCATTAGTATGCACTCCAAATATAGATAATGAATAACTTCACCCCACACAGTCCACTAAATATTAAGAGGAGTAATGTGGGGTCCTTAAATAAGATAACAAAGGGAAAATGCCATAAGTAAATACTTCAGCTTGTTCAACTCAACTCTCCTGGAATGAAGTCCCATAAGTAATGCAACTTCTTGACTTCAATATCTATCAACTCAAAGGATGAAGCCACCTCACAAATTCTTTATAAAAGCAAATTAAAAAAATATAGCCAAAATTTTAATTGAGGGAGGTCCCAGCCAAATTTTGCACTTGGTCACACTAAAACTCACCTTGACAAAGCCTTCATGCAAACTACCTGGGGCTGCAACTTTATCAAGCATTCAAAAATAAAATGGAGGAATTGGTACTAGATAACCAATAGGTTCCTTCTTAGATTTAATAAATCAAAGAAAGAGCACACACACATGTAGATACACAAATACATAAGAAGAAACGAAGCATGAATGTCAGTCATTCAATTTATATTAGGAAGAGAGTTCTTTAAGAAGTTTATCACATTAAAGAAATCAGTGACTCTCTTTCATCTAACTGTAAACAAATCATAGAAGATAGTGCATTGTTTTCCACTTCATATATTGAGAAGAAAAGAGAAAAGTATATTACTCTAAAGAGGTCCCGTGAAAACTACATATCCACATAGGCACACATGCATGCTATTACAACATTTTAAAACATCGTGTATTTTCCCATCAAGACTGCACAGTGATAGCAAAGAAACTAAACCAGGAACAATTTGAGTCAGCATCACTGATTACATCTTAGAATGAAAATGAAAGGTAACATTTCCATAAAATATTTCAAAATAAAATTAAAAAAAAAAAAAAAAAAACCTTAAAATTTATACCAGTGCTGGCAGCAATCGAGAACCCCCCTGTCAATGATAACATCCATGCATATCCCACATCTTTCACCCTCAAAAGTAGAACCATCCTGCTCATCATTTAAAAAAAAACGTACATCATAAATAAAAAATGGCAAATCACTTCTGTTTCCATATGTAACAAAATAATCACCCAGCTACGAAAAAGATCCATAATCTATTGATGTTTGACTACTAAAATACAAAGCATATGGGTAGCTGTATTTCCACTACAAGTTTTGCTACATTTGCTCCATCCTTTGTATGCAAATCCTTCGAACTCACAGTACTGAGCAAATGCAGCAAAAAATAGGATGAATTTAAAGCTACCAGTTAGAATAGATCCAGAGTCAAAGAGCTAGATAAAATATCCAAATCACCATCGACTCGCTATAATCATATTCAACTTCCCAGTATTTTCTAGAAACAAATTACGGCTCTCAAACGTTTCACTTCACTGAAATCTAAATATTTCAGCACAAAAGACATTGAAATTCATAAACCTCGGTAACATACAAATTCCAAACAACGAGAGATGAACTTACATCATCACCACCAACTTGAAAATTATCTTCCATGGGCATCTCATTTGAAACGAATTCCACTTCCATTGTGAAGTATATAAAGTTACGCCAGTCCAATTTAAACTCTGCCAGGAAACAGGAAAACAAAAGGAAATATAGTCACATCACAATTCCCTGAGAAGCTGATGAAATACAAGAACACCTGAATAACTGCTGATAGGACATTCATATATATATATATAGAATTGAACTAATTTTGTTTAAATATTTTAAATTTTATTGCCATGGCATGTTTAGGGTTTCGAATTCAGAAAGCGCAGCAGATTGTAACAGATGTGGTTGGTTGCGTTATTTCAGCTCTGATAATGTCAGATTCTATCGATTTGGAGATGGATCAAATGAAGATACAGAAACTAATATAGATTATACGAGCAAGGGATTACGCTTTAGCAGACAGAAATCGCCATTTGCGTTTTTCTCTGAGGATCGATGCTGAATGCTGACGAAGAGAGGGGGAAACGTTCGCGGTTTAAGGCTGCGTTTGGTAGCGTTAATGAGAAACGTTTCCGGCGTTTGGAAAACGCGTCTTATCGGAAAAAAATGTAAAAATATGCTCACGCTTTCACCCTCACTTCTACCATTCTTTTTATTTTATTATTATTGATTGATTGAAGTGGAGACTGACACGATAATGATAATAATAAATCTAATATAATCATTTGTACAAAAATGTAATTTAACCACTAATTTTAGGTCTAGTTTGTATAATTAATTTTGTTTAAAATCAATTTTCTAAAACTATTTTTTCATGTATTTCTTGAAATTATTTCCAAATTATCTCTTCACATATTAAACATTTCATACTCAGCGACTGTGGCAAAAATTAGGGGTTTGAGTTTTACCAATCATCTTACCATCCCTCAAATTGTTTGAAAGTGATGACCATTCAATTTTTTAGATAAGTGGAATTTTGAGTCTTAGAAGTAATTTTAGGCTAAGTTAACGAAGAAAACAGGGCTTTAATCACTTTCCATTCTTCACCCTAATGTGTCCTCTCATGATTGCAAAACATTTTTCTCCAATAATGGGAAGACACGTTCGGATAGAAAATGAACCACGGTTAAAATGGATAATTAAATAACATTTTTGTATTCGATAATATGATGGTGCCATGATACTAATCTAATTGTGTCATGTCAGTGCCATAGTTAACATGAATATTAATATGCCCCAATTCATGTGTTGGCTTGGTTTGGTATAGTTTATAAATGTTTGCCACTTTTATCATTTTTTTTTTCTCTTTTTGGTTAATATTCCAATGTCTGCAAATCTGATTGCAAGCTCTTGTGAATAATTATCTATGTAAGTTGAAGGAAATGGGGTTGGCTCTTCTGAGTGAATTAGATTTTACACTTAGCAGATGATGTTGAATCAAATATGGATAAGGTGTTGAATACTCTATACTTCATTAATTTGTAGTAATCCACTCATTGTCCTATCAAGATAATATTCCTCTGTGAGTAATTTCTATAGACAAACAAGGAGGTAGATTTATAGGGAGATGAGATGATTGATCTAAAAGAATGGAGAGAATTTGTAACAATGAAGTCATTGCTCATAAAGAACATAACTCTTCTATACTTTTAGTGGATCATAAGTTTTATGCTTGTTATCAGCATTTGCTAGGAGACTTAGTTTGGTGTGCGCAGACTGGCTTAAAATAGCCCTTACAAAGCAACAACGAGACAAAAAAAAAAAAAAATGAAACGGATGCATGCTATTATATGACCTTAATTTTTATCTCCATCACAATCTTTGCTAATTCTACTTCCTGAATCTCATAACCATAAGTGGATAGATAAGTTAGAAATATTGTTGATAAAAAAAATTCACTGTGCTAAAGTCCAATCTTGGTCTCATAAAGATTTTATTTATTGAATAGTTTTAGATGGTTTATGAGGAAGATAAGCAGTACTCTTGTACTGAACTGACTGCAAGAAAAATCTTCCAGTTTGAATTATGTTTTGTTTACTGCTCATCTAAAGCAATGCAATTGAGCTCACAATGCTTAGAATCATCAGTGTTTCACAATGTGGGTTGTAATATCTAATTGTATACAGAGTTTAAAAATTGAGTTGACAGAACTCATCTTTGGACCAGGTTCACTAGTTTTTGTGATAGCTTCTTTTTTTTTTAATGCTTTGTTTGATTTTTCTTTTGGGTGCAATAATGCTTTTTTTTTTTTTTTTTAATTGATTAGAAGGCATATGAACAGAAATGAGAATTTTGGAATCTTAAAACAGGTCCATTTCCTGAAAAGCAAAATCTCACTGACTGAACCTGTTTTGAGAAATGCACCACTGGTCTAATTTTTCCCAAAATTAATGATGATTAACTTATATGTGCTCAATATTTTGTGAAATGATTTAATGGATGAATGACCTGACCAACTTATAGTTGCATGTAGAACCATGGAAGCATTAAAAAGACGGTGAGGGAACACGCTGAATCCATTCAAAGAGTTGAAAATTAAAGGGTATCAAGAGATGAACTTTGGTTCAAAATAGAGCCACTTCAGAACCTCCTGGGGGGCCTAGCCAGACTGTATCCTGTGGTGTTTAATTGAGCCTGACCTGGTGTGATCACTTGGTTACTTGAGTATTGATTATTTACAGACTTAGCATAACAGAAATACTCGGCAATTGCTTATTGCCTGCTGGAACCTCCATAAAGCAAACTCAAGAAACCCATGTATTACAATTGATGCTATTAATGCTGACTTGTCCTGCATTAGGTTCCAGAGTCACCTAATGTAGAAATAAACTAATCGAACAGTGCATGAAAAATGACCGTACTTTAAGAATCAGATGCTCTGGAATGATTTAACTTTGCTTGTTGAAGGAATGTCTTAAGAGATCTTACTTCCTCTATTTGCCAAAGCTATTTGCATCAAACAATTCCATTCCTATCAACCTTCCATTACGAAAAAGGAAGCACCAAATTTCAGACCCAGTTACAAAAAACCACAACCATTAAAAATTTATTGTCACCTTCAATCAAGATTTATTTCCACATTGATGGGAATTAATGGAGGGTTGGAGTTCATATAGACATATGCTAAACTCGATAATCTATGCTTATCAATTGGTGAGCATCATTTGATGTACAATGACAGTGAGTGAAATTGGTGGGAAAGAATCAAATCTTATGATGCCCAGTAAAGCAGCTTTTATGTATAGCACAATTCCTTCTATTTGAAGAACACTGTTTTCTTCTTTGCTTATGAAATATTGCTAACCTTTTTTTTTCTTCCTTAAAAGAAAATCCATTTATTAGCATAAAAGTCCTCCTTTATGGGTTGTGTTTGTATGAAGCAGCGGCGGGGATATGAAGATCCCACTGTTCTTGCAGCTCAAACATGTTGTAAGCTACAATTTCTACTTTTTATTTACTTGTTTTCTGGTTAAAGTATTTTATTTAGAGGTTTTTCATTTTTAATTGAATGAGGCTAACAGAAAATGTTGTATGTTATTATTGTTTTCCCTTATCTCTTTTACGACTGCAGT
This sequence comes from Hamamelis virginiana, assembly GCA_017140935.1. Classification (NCBI taxonomy): domain Eukaryota; kingdom Viridiplantae; phylum Streptophyta; class Magnoliopsida; order Saxifragales; family Hamamelidaceae; genus Hamamelis; species Hamamelis virginiana. The sequence goes on from JAESVK010001035.1 coordinate 156,835, forward strand.
TAATGTGATAGAAATCAAAGCTTTATACGATCTGTTCAAGAAATTAAGCAGCTCTCTAGTTGATGATGGCTTTATTAGCAAAGTATGTCTTATCTCCAAGTTCCATGCACCATTGAGTTAATGAGTTAGAACCATCAATTCGATGAACAACTTGCCTAACAATAATGCAAGACAATATCAAATTGGAGGACTTGTTAGTTCCAACCAATTAGATGAATCTTTACCATTCAAGTTGACTTGACAATTTAAAGTTGAACATTAACATTTGCTTTTAAAGATGGTTGTTCTAAATTCAGTTTTGGTTTTGAAGGAAGAGTTTCAGCTTGGCCTATTCAGGAACAGCAAGAAGTGGAGTCTCTTTGCAGATAGGGTCAGCTTTCAGTCTTTATTTATGATATCGAAGGAAAAATTACAAATAAAGTATCACTTGTAATTTTAAATGGAATGCTTATTTTGGGATTGTCTTAGTTTGGCTTTTGCTTTGATAGATCTTTGATTTGTTCGACTCCAAACATGATGGAATGATAGAGTTTGGAGAGTTTGTTCGATCTTTGAGTATCTTCCACCCAGATGCACCTCAAGCAGAAAAAGTTACTTGTATGATATTCTTCTCATTTTCTGGACTTCGTGCTCTCATTTTTTTTGTGTATGTGAAGGTTGTATGCATTAAAGTTTTGGTATCTAATGTGGCATGCAGTTGCATTTCAATTATATGATTTAGGGCAAACTGGCTTCATCGAACGTGAGGAGGTAAAGAGCAACATCGTGACTAATGACATTTGATTACGCTTTTAATTCACTGTACATGTTTCTTGTTATGGCCCAATTAGAGCTAAAAGGGACATATATTACGCATAAACTTAGCAAAAGCAGGTGCCATAATCTTCATATATACTTTCCTGCATGGGAATTTAATCGGAAGAGTTTGTAGGATGAATAAAGTTTATTTGATTGGAGTGAAATCTCTTAAGGCATCCTGAATGAATTGCTTATTCTTTTGAACTATCCTGATGAAAGGTAAAGGAGATGATTTTAGCTCTATTATACGAGTCGGACTTGATCCTTTCTGATGACATTGTTGAAGCCATTATTGACAAGGTATGCATTGCTTGATGCTACACCACTTACAAGTTGATCTGATCGATCATTTTATGGTGGAGCATAACGTTTGCTTTGTATTTGTTTAGACATTTGAGGAAGCAGATTCAAAAGGAGATGGAAAGATTGATCCAGATGAGTGGAAGGAATTTGTGGCTCGGAATCCATCCTTACTGAAGAATATGACCATTCCATACTTAAAGTAATTTTTTTTTTTCCTGTTTTCATGTTTCCCTTAATGTAGGTAATGAAGACTCTTGCTTTAAATTCTATTTATAGCCTTCATATTGAGGTCAATTGCTTAGGGAAAAAGAAAATCATATATCCATAATTTGCATTGTATCAAAGCGAAATAATTCTAATCGGCAGATTAGAGATCCTTAATTCATTGGTCTGACATTTTAATAATTTTAAAGGAGGCACTTTGGGCCTCCTTTATCCTCTCTATAGATTTAGAGCAATGCTATACATCCCATAGTTTTTACCAACTCTCACAATCCCACCCATTGTGACCCCTTGTGAGAAAGGTGGTGAAAATCATGGGATGAGTAACATTTTTCATAGACTTACTCATATCCCCATGAAAAAAGTTCAAGAGACTGGAATAGAAGAATATAATTTTGGGATGGAATTCTCATTTGTGGTACTAGATTGCAAGTTGTGCCCTTTACATAAAATCCCATGCTTGATTGTTTCGACCTCTTAGCTGTGTACTACAGCAGGATGTTTCAGTTTCTTGAGTCCATAACTAGATTGAGTCAATAAGTTTCGGCTGAAAGAAAATAGTTGGAACAAGCAGAAAAATCCTCAGTCACAGAGCACCAGAACTCCAGTGAATAAGAAAACTAACCCTATCAAATATAAGCATTTCTTTTATAAGTATGATATAAACAACCAAAGAAAGGAAAAAAAGAAAAAAGAAAAATCAAGCACAATCAACCTAGGCAGAGCTTAGAGACACCAACAAAACCTCAGCCCATCACAACCAACCCCATAAAATGGAAAAATTAGATCAACACAATAAAACACCAATTAAAACACAGGTGCAGATCAACCCAATCAACCAAGGTGCTCTCTTCTAAAAATAGAATAGTGAATACCCCAATTACAACACAGCTCCCTGTTGAAGGGTTTCTGCAATATAGAGAGAGATGGAGCCTTGAGTTGATGTCTGTCTTTATAGCTTGAATAATGAAAGGCAAATCTCTATACTCATTTTTATAAAATACCCCACTTATAAGCATTTCCAATATAGGAGTTTGTTTGGATAACAGAAAGACTGTTTTAATGTTCATATTATAGTACTAAGATCCTGCTTTGTATCCATCTAAAACTAATTGAATGTTGGTGTAATTTCAATTGTTGCAGGGACATCCCAACTGCATTTCCAAGTTTCATGCTGAGACCAGGCATCGAAGAAGAAATTTAACTACTTCCTTTGAAAAGGACAACACAGGATTACCGAAGAAAAAATGAAGTATATGTATCATTAATTGCCAACAAACATCAATTAACAACTGGGTAATGTCATCTACACAATGTTAAATCAAAGTTCACATGCTCAGTTCCATTTCAATATGAACACTGCATTTTTTTTCCTGACTATGGAAGATCTGAGTTTAAGGACCAAGCACTTATCATTGGGGGCACGTGGGGTTTTTCATTGCTGAAGCTTCTCCATCAGAGATCATCTGGCCTTTCGAAACAACCATATCCTGTAAGTTCATGGGATAGCACATTTTTGTGTGCAGGCCAGACCACACATTGTCTGCCAAGATGGCATTCACAGCATGGGTTGGATGGAACTGATCCCACCAGATATGGTTGGAAGCATTGCTGCAAGCCATTTCTGGTGATATGCACATGATCCAACCATTGTATTTACCCAACCCACAGCAAGCGTCCGAAGTGACTTGAAAACCTGAATTAGGAGCATATCACACATTATCAAATGAAGATGCTACAAATGAACCACCAAAAAAAGGGAACATAAAGGGGAAAAAAAAGGGGTCAAATGATCTCACCATAACGTCTGTGATTCTTAATTATATCCATCGAACCTTCATACATGTCACAGAAGATGATATTAGCATCAATGAGCTCCTCACGAAGCTCCTCAACCATGTATCTCATGACAAAATTGGACCCCATTATCATGTCATTTATCTCCTTTACACAGTTTCCATTCTTGCTGTCATACTGCCACAAGTAGTGAGGAGCACAGCCAATTGGCGCGAGTCCCATCACCACCACTTTCTTGACATGCGCATTGTACAAGTTCTGCACCATCAATATCAACAAATTAGAAAGATTCTCAAGCCAAAAATGCAAAATAACAAAATCAAAACCCAAGATACTCAGATTAGTTCAAATTAATTCAGAATCTTCTAATTAACACCAAAGACTATGTTAATAGGGAAAAGAAAATGAAGAAGAACAAGGCTGAAATAACATCATCACCTTGATTTCCTGCTTTACTGTGGATGCCAGAAACTGGTTGAAACTCCATGGAAAGTACAGAGCTTGAACACTCGATACATTACGCAGATAGTAATGTATATAGTCATTGGTACCAATTGAAATATAAAACACAGAGTTTGAGATAAGATTTTTCGCCGCCGCCTCACCCATATTTAATGTAAACTGCTGAAAAGTATCTGTAACTTGCTGAATTTGCTGGGTGAAGGAGATATGCTGACCCTAAAGGAATTAACATCAAAGGCTTGGTTTAAAATCTGGCATTTAATCATACATCTAGAGAGATGAAATGTCTACTTAAACCAGCTTTAGGCCAATTAATCAAAAGACAATTATTTGTTCCGATATATATATTAAAAAAAAAAAAAAAAAAAAAAAGTATATGAAAAGAATCAACAAAAATGGAGGAAAGCCTATACCAATTCTGACCCGCTCGAGAAAATAATGCCGGCACCAGCAGAAGCATAATTCACACCATGAATCATATCCTCAACGGTTCCAGTTTGCCCAATATAACTTGGTATAAAGGGGAGCCCAAGACGCAATGCTGAACATATTATTCGAAACACAAAAAACCCAATGAAAATTTTTTATCAATTCAGAGTCATCAACCAAACTCACAGAAGATACCTGCACTAACAGATTCTCGAAACCTAAATTTCAACAGAATCAAGAAAATCAAGATTTTTTTTTTTTGGAACTATATTAATGCAAACTTTCCTAACAAGAAAGTGACATACCCGTTTGGTTGCTGAGAAAATATTTGAAGAGAATCGAAATTAAAACTTTTAAAATCTAAGATTTCCACTATTTGGGACCCAATAAAGATCGAACCCCCAATTTTTGTTCATTTCTTGAACAACCCAAAAGACCAAGAACCATGAAACTAAAAAATTCCACTTTCTTTTATTTTTCCTCCATTTTCCCGGCATCCAAACAGAGAAATACTGGGGGAGGGGAGAAAGAGAAGTAAATGAAAAAAAGAAGATGGAAATTACCAAGATAATCAACGGGGATTCTTCCATTACAGAACCTGCCGGTGGGGCGGTGAGTGTCAAAGTCTCTGCCGTAGGGAGGACGATTGGCGCGAGCGAAAGTGAAGAGAAAGTTGTTGGTGCCGCAATCGACGGAAGAGTCTCCGATGATGAAGAAGGCAGGGACTAGAGGAGGGGAAGAGGGCGCTGGTGTTGGTGTTGGTGTTGGAGACATTGATGCTGATATTCTTGATCCAAGAGATGTTGTGGGGCGACATTTGACGTTGGTCTGGTTTTGGTAGAAGTTGTTGAGTTCTCTTGGGTATTGAAGAGATTTTGTTTGCACAAAAATGGTGGAAAGGAGAAGAAAGAGAAGGAGAACAGGGAAGTTGGTCGGCATTGTTTCAGAGAGAGAGAGGGAGAGAGGGAGAGAGAGAGAGAGACAGGTATATTGGCGGGTAAAAGGATGGTTGAACAAATGAAAAGTCGAAAACACCCTTGTATGTATTGATACAGTGATTTGCCGCCCAATAAACTTAAAGATTGGGCTGTCCAATTTGCATATCAATAAAGAGAATAACGAGTAATATAATCTCTTGTATTTTTATTTATATTAAGGTTCATTGGGGTAAATTTTAAAGATTAATATTGGTACTTTCAAATGGATTTGCTGTTAGTTATCAAGACTCTTATCAAAGCAAAAGGTAAAAGAAAGTAGTAAAAAAATTTAAGATTCAATTTTTTGTGATGTCTTTTGATGTTAAAAATACAAATTGTGTTTTAAGAGAATTTATTTGAGGGAAAAATACATTTTGTCCTCCTAAACTAGTACTGTGTTACACATTGTCCCGTATGGTTTTAATTGCAACATATTGTCCCCTATAGTTTCAAAATATAACAAATAACACCCTTACATCCACTGACCGGCAGTAGATCAGACAAATAATGGTTGACAGATTTATTTATAATTGCAGAAACTAGATTATTTATCACTATGTCAGTCAACCCCCCTATAATTCACTTTTAATTCTCCATCATTAAGGTCTTATTGATGAATTTCACTCGATCTCATTAATTCTCCATCGATGAGGTTATATTGATAGTCTGTAAACCAAGAATAGGTTTGTCAACCATTATTTACATGTTCTATTGTCGGTCAACTAACGTAAGGGTGTTATTTTTACCATTTTAAAATTATAGGAAATAATGTGTTGCAATTAAAATCATAGGGAGATGTGATAGTTCGGGGACAAAATTTATTTTTTCCCTTTATTTTGTGAAATCTTTAATGCTGGTGCTCATAAGTTTTTTGCAACTCAAATGTAAAAAAAAAAAAGTAAGGCTGGTAGTTTTATTTCCTTCTTTCTTGTTGTTTCATATCAACAGAATAGATGCAAAATTAATTGGAAATTGAATAGCAAACGATTACTTTTAAAAAATTGATAGTAGCAGTAAAAAATGACTTCTACTTCCAAAATTAAAAAAACAGAAAAGTGGTAGCTTATCCAAACGGCACCTAAATATGCGAGTAATTTGTACTGCATTATTATTCTATTACCCATGTGTCAACTTATGTGAACTTCATTAATGAAAAGGAGTTGTGAAGCTTATGGATGTGCAACGCATTTACATCAATCCAGTGATCTGACATGTTGCCACGTGTAGTGTAGTAAAAGGATTCCAATGTACTGTCGTTTAATCATTTTGACGTACAAATACAATGAAGTTCAAACCCGTCTGTAAGGCACTGTTTAGCAGTGATTTTAAGATTCGGCAAAGACTCCAGGACTGGAAATTTGGGCTTATGAAAACCAGTCAAATTATATGCTAATTGCATTATGACATTAGGCTAGAAATGCAACTTATAACCAAGTCCATGAAGGCATCTTGGCACAGACAAAAGAAGGGAATTGTTAAAATTGCTTCATTTTTTACTTTAAAATTAATAACAAAAGTAATATCAAAAGACTAATCGAATTATGTATAGATATTAATAAATCACCCACAAGGAGGATTGTAAGGCTACTGAATCACTTGCCTAGTTTGCACCATATGATCAAAACATATTTTATACAATTATAAATAATTAGATAAAATTTTATTGATAAGTCAGGCGGATTTGACGGATTTGTGCTCGTTTGTATATATATATATATATATATATAAGATTGAATATCGATGATGATTAGGCCTAACAGCATATCATAATGTATCTTTGATTAATAAGGCACGAGTAGGGGTAATTATATAATTTATATATGTTGGAGATCATCTGCTTTGAATTCTGTAGCTGGGCATGGCTAAAATAATCAGTCAGCTGAGTGAAAGAAGAAACTAGGAAACAAAAGAGATGATTTTCAAAAGCAAAAAACATGGAACTAGCAAACAAACAACTTATGCCACAGTACGTAAACACCTGTTACATTCATGCGTGTGCATGTCATGCATATAACTACAAATGTACATACATAAATATTATACACGTGTACATGCACACATAAATATCTTGTAATGTAAAGACAGGCGGACAGGTAGACGTTTAGGAGAAAGAGCTATATTGAGCAAAAGTTGTTTAAATCATTGCATGGTAACTTTCCATGGAGAGTAATGTTTTAAGACGAGCAATCTAGTAACATAATCACCGACACAATGTTTCCTGTATGGAGGGCTTTGAGAATATATTTTTATAATTATGGCAAGTGAATATATTTTTTGATTTTTTTCAGCCAAAAAATATTAAAAAATTCAGATTTGGTTTCCATAAACAAAAGGAGTAGCTATTGTAATTGATATTAATTTTATATATATTCTTGATTAATATTAAGTAATTTTTCCTATATAAAGGGCTTTGAGAAACCGAACCCCATTCATGTTGTTTAATTATGATTTAAGAAATAGCCGTGAGATCGAGAAGAGAAGAGAAGCCATTAAACCAAGGTATGTTCTTCCATTAATATACCCTTCAATTCTTCTCCTTTTTATAAGCTTCATCGCCCTTCCCTTTATTATACACTTGTCTCTCTCTCTCTCTATATGTGTGTGTACACACACAAAGAAAGAGAGAGCGCTAGAGAGAGAGAGAGATGGTTTTCATCCTCTGAAGCTTTCTTCACAGAGACACATACACATATATAAAGGTATATATATGGATTTTCTTAAAGTGGCTAAAACCCTGATTTGAAAATTGGATTATTAATTGGAACACTTTTTTACATGATTAGAGAGAAAAAAAAAAAAGGGGATAACAATGAACCGAAATCTTAACATATATGGATCTCAATTGTTTTTTTTTTTTTTAGTTTCAGTTCTATATATGCCGGGGTTTTAGTATTAGTTTTTTTTTTTTTTTTTTTTTGTTAGAGTTTCCATGGATTACTGAAGTAGTTACATTTTGTATGGGTCATATTCTCGGTCCTAGGAGCTAAAGAATCAATAGTCCTAATAAAAATCAGTAATTAAAAAACTGATTAATTAGATAAAAAAAAAACCATTATATATAAGCACTATTATAAAACATATTTTAAAATTAAATACCAATTACAATGGTCCAACAAATGGTTCCCTAAAATAGTCACTTTTGTTTATTATTGATATTTAAACAAACCCATCAAGGAGTATGCCCCTAAAAATAGGGGCACACTAATAAGAAAATTTTTACAAAGAGATAGACATGGGATTTGTCCTTTCCATTATATATATCCATTAAATCTCCCAACAAATGATTACTTTGCTTAAAATTTTTTTGAAATTTTCTTCAAAAAAATAAAATAAAAATGAGATAGGATTTTCAAAATTCAATGCAACTTTCTAAATATTTATTTATTTATTTATTCTAATTTTTCTTGTAAAAAAAAAAAAAAATCATGATTTGCTTGTAGTTGTACATGTCAGCATTTGACAAGTTTGATCTCTCCATTGTTAGTTTAGAAGATGGGCCGAGCAAGACTAGCCATGGAGCTAATAGGCAGCGAGAAATCTCGAAACACAACTTTTCATAAGAGAAGAGAGGGTTTGAAGAAGAAAATGTACGAGTTCTCTACTCTCTGTGGTGTTGATGCATGCATGATCGTCTATGGTCCTTACCAAAATAACAGTCCAATGAAGCTAGACACATGGCCCTCAAATCCTCATGAGGTTCGTCGGATCATCGACCGGTACAAATCTAAGGTGGCGGAAGGTGGAAAGAGAAGCATTGATTTATCGGACTATTTCGAGTTTCGGAGGAAGAAGACTGAAGAAGAGATTGTGAGATTACGTAGACAAAATGCTGAAGCTATGCACACTACGTGGGATGATCGTATTGGTTATTTTTCATTGGATCAATTGGGGGAACTTCTTGTTTCACTTGATAGTAAACTTGAAGTTGTAAAGACTTGGATAGAGTTGGTGAAGGAAAGCCGCCGTCAACGTTTGATGATTGAAGCAGTAGCATCAGGGATGATGGATTGCTCCTACACACAATCAGGACCCCAACAGAGTAATTTTTACCACAATAGTTCTCATCAAGAGTACTTGTTTCAAAGCCAATTAGGTCACTCTTTTGTGAAACCACTTGATATTAATCATGCACCCATTGATCAATGTTACTCATCCAATATTCAAGGGCCTGATCAAATGATTAGTTTCGAACAAAACCCTAACCCCAATTTCGAACGAAACACTAAGACAAGTCCGATGAGGACAATGATGGTGATGATGAACGATAGTGATTACTCTCGGATTGGAGGCGCGTCCAGCAGCAATAACCCAATATTGCAGGCCCCTCTGTGTTACAATCCAATGACCCGAATGTTGGAGACTACGATGCATAATAATCCTAGGATGTTTCCGAGCTACCACTCTCCGAGCATGCAGCCGAATGGGCAGCCTTCGGTCACGTCACATGCTTCTCGCATGCTCTATGGTCCTCAAGCAAATAACTACTATAATTTCAGTGAATTTGAGGTTGTGAACAATAAAGGTAGGTATTAGACATGGGTGGGTTTTTAGAAGGTTTCATTGGTGGATTTGGACTTGGGATGTGAGATTTTAATCAATTATTAAGTTGGATTTTATACTTTCAGATTTCTTCAGTGTTTAGGGTTTTAATTTGTTTTTAAGTATGGTTTTAGTAGCAACTATGTCTTAGGTCTTAACTTTAACTCTCAATATTTAGAAATATGTTTCTATTTTCAGTTTTGGTGCATTTAAATGTTTTAATTTTGTCAATATTTAGCACTGATTAATCTCTTGATGGATATCGATCTCAAAAAATTTAATTCAGTCCCAAATTTTCTTTAATTAATTCTTTTGGATCTGCCCCTTTTTCTCCACTCTTTTTCTAATAGGAGATAAAATTTCTGGCTTTGTCTAGGGAAGCACGAATATGTATTATGAGTAGGTTGTGGTATTGAGACTTGTGTGCCATCACACCCATACAACACCACAGGCATATGGGTCACCCATTATTTGTCTAAACAGGTTCTTAGCCGAGGCCTTTTATTGCGAGTATACACGATGGAAGCATCCCACGCCCGCCCGGTCGAGATGGAATGGATGGAATGACGAGAGAAGAGTCCGATACCACAGAAGCTATGACTGCTTTTGCGGTAGCTTTATCTCATTCGTTCTTTTCCAGAGATGGATTGCAGCTTTTGAACCCTTCATGGTTGTCAAGATGGAGGCCGGAAGTCCCCCACCAATCATCCCAATCATCCCATGGCTGGCCCATATAGCACTTTGTGTCGTTTGGCAGCTGATTGATTTAATCATCCAACATATATTCATCTTCAAAATATTAATGTAACCACTAAAGAGCAAACCCCTCCCCCCACCCCAATCTAGCCTACATACCCAACCCCTTTTTTTTCCTCCATGATAGGTCATAATATATGCAGCTTTTCTTTAGACTATGGAGTATGGAAATACATATATTATCTATTTATTTTTATATTCAAAAAGCTATATATTCTCTCTTTACATTGCAATCCTCATTCAATGTATGAACAACACCAACTCTTTCTTGAGGAGACAACCTTCAAGTTGCCATAATCTCCTTAATTTATCAATCACCTTGATTATAATAAACTCTAGTGCCCATTATCGGTTTAATTAATTTACTCGTATTTTAATCTAAAAATAATTAGTATTTTGATTCTTGGATCCCGGATTCAAAAATTTGAGGATTCACGATGAGTAGGATAATCGATCCGAGTAGTGAGTAGTGACTTTTAAATTCTTAATAACATGGCTAATGGATTTAGCTTAATTAATTAATTAAAACCAACTCAGCCTCCTTTGAGACATTAGAATTATTAAATACATCATCAAAATATGAGCAAGCAAGAAGAGCGACTAGCGTTTGATTTCTTGTATACTTGTAGTAGATTTCTTCTATGACTCACTGCGAATATATACAGAAATCTCATATTCAGAACTATTCTTTTTACATATGTCAGCTTTTAAAAAAAGCATCAAAAGAGAGCTAGTGAAAGCACTTGCAGAAAACTCATCTTATATCAGTTTATCAGTATACCCCCTGTACTTTTTGACAAACAATTCATTGCTTATGTTAAAATATTTATTTTTAATATTTTTTTTACGGTATAAACATAAATAAGTTTGCAAAGTTTAAAGTATTTGTAACTATTATTTTAAAGAAATTTAAAATTTTAATTTAATTGTATTAAAAATTTAGTATCACTAATATCTAAATTATTTTTAGTATAATCTTCCAAACAAATACTTGGGAAGGGTGTTGCTTCCGTTTAATTGCCGCGTTTAACAAACGGCCGTTTGGAAAAGGTAAACGTCGTCGTTTAAATTTCATGGTCGTTGGATGCAAACGTATACAAAACCAACGGTTACAATTCCGTTTTTCTTCTTCCTACTTCCTAGTCTCTTTGTCGACAATTTCCCGGAGCACAGAAAACATCGGACCTCTAAAACTGCTGGCACCGTTAGACACCCAATTGCACGCCTCAATTCATCGCCATCTCTGCAACATTTAAGCTCTTCTTCTTCCTCCATTTTCCTTTGGTTCTTTCTGTTGGTAAGAAAGAACCCACTGTAATTCTCTCTCCTCTTCTAACCCCCTTAATTTCTCCTTCTCCTTCTGAATTTCGCAGTCCCGCAGCCATGTGAATCGCCATTCAGTCTCGCTCTCTGAAATCCGAAGTTTGACTGTGGGGGTCTTGTGTTTCTCGGATTTTGAAGTTTCGGGAGATTAAAAAAAAAAAAAGAAAAAGAAAAATTATCCTGTTTGAGTTTCGTCTTCTGGGAATTTCTGTAATTGTGCTTGGGAATTCAATTTCTTGGGCATTTATCAATTTTCCCAACAACTCTGCTCTTGATGGCTTCGGGATTAGGTCTTCTCCTTGAATCTCTTCGTTTCCCTCTGGGTTTTTAAGAAATCCAATTTTTTTTTTTTATTTGTAGGATTCTTTTTCGGTGTTTTTTTTTTTTTTTTTGGCTTAGATATTGGGTCATCTGATCGTTAGCAGGGTACCTCTGCTTTGATTGAAGGGCCTTGCTGAGTTTAAACAATGAATGTCTATCCACCGATGAATTATAAATTCCAATGCTTGTTTTTTGATTAGGCAAAAAACAAAAAAAAAAAGAAAAAAGAAGAGGAAGTAGAAGAGGGTCCTGAGTTTCTTCAGAGGCGATTGAAAAATGCCTGTTGCTGATGTTGCACAGAATCCGATTCGCAAAGAATCGGTACATTCTCGCGGTGTTTTCAACGGCCGGCCAGGTTGTTCCTCTAGCGAGTTGATTCTGATGTACCTCACTGCAGCCGGTTCTGTGATTCCCATTAGAGTATCGGAGTCCGATTCAATTGCCTCGGTGAAACTTAGGATCCAGACATGTAATAAAGAGTGTGTAGCGAAGAAGCAGAAGCTAGTTTTGGGGGACACTGAGTTGACTCAGAACAATTCTCTTATCAGAGAGTACAATGCCACAGTTGGGAATGTTCTGCATTTGGTTCTCCAGCTCTCTGATCTCCTGCTCATCACAATTAGGACCGTCTGTGGAAAGGAATTCGAGTTTCCTGTTGACCCATTTCGAAATTTCGGGTATCTTAAGCACTGGATTGCGAAAAAGGAAAAATCTTTTTTTGATGTCGATGATCAAGAAATTTTCTGTTATGGGGAGAAGCTCGGCAAAGACCACGATATTTACAAGAAAAATGATGCTGTGATTCACTTGCTGGTTCAAAAATCTGCAAAAATTGGAGCTAAGCCTTTCCAGAAAGATTACGAACTTTCTGTTGTGGCAACTAATTCCAATGAGAGGAGAGATGAAGAAGAAGAGGACCAATCTGAGGAGCTTGAGGTTTTAGCTAGGGAGCCACTGGCTTTAGATTTCTGGTTGGAGCCATTTGTTAATCCTCAAGTCAAATTGCCTTGGTTTATCTGGGATTTGATCAATTCTACATTTGATGGATTGGAAAGAGGCAACCAACCAATCAGATCTCCTGAAGGTTCAGGAGGAACTTATTTCATGCAAGATTCATCGGGTAGCGAATATGTTACTGTTTTTAAGCCAATTGATGAAGAGCCCATGGCTGTAAATAGCCCGCAGGGCAGGCACCCTGCATCGACGAATGGCGAAGGATTGAAAAGGGGGACAAGAATTGGAGAAGGAGCATTGAGGGAAGTTGCAGCATATATACTGGATCATCCAAGAACTGGGACTCGAAATGTATCATATAAGGAGATGGGTTTTGCTGGTGTGCCACCTTCAATTATGGTTCGGTGTCTGCACAGAGGATTTAACCATCCAGAAGGGTTCGAGTGTGCGCCGAAGAATGTTAAGATTGGGTCATTGCAAAAGTTCATGAAGAATTGTGGAAGCTGTGAAGATATGGGTCCTCGGGCTTTCCCTGTGGAAGAGGTTCATAAGATCAGTGTGTTTGATATAAGAATGGCTAATACAGATAGGCATGCTGGGAATATTCTAGTGAGCAGAGGAGAAGAAGATGGCAGGATTGTTCTTATTCCAATTGATCATGGCTACTGCCTGCCTGAGAGTGTAAGTATTGCAAATTCCCTGATTAACCCACTGAAGATTTTGCCTCATTTGTGTGTCTTCTGTTTTCAGAGCTCAAAATATAGAAAACAAAAAACAATTTCGCTTTGTTTTCCGTTTTCTGTTTTCATATTTTTGTCTTATTTTTTATTCTTGTTTTCAAAGAAAAGTTAGTCAAACATGTATATTTTTGGTGTTCTCTCTCCCTTTTTGTTTTTCTTTTTTTTTTTTTGGTTTTTAATTTTGAAAAAAGAGAATTATTAGTTGACCCTGTTTTTAACTCTGTTTTCTATTTCTTGAACTCTAAAAACAAAGAACTGTTTTCGGAATTCACAGCCAAAAATGGCTTAACTTATAATAATCTCATCATTGAACTCTTTTTTGTAGTTTGAAGATTGCACATTTGATTGGCTTAATTGGCCACAATCCCACCAGCCTTATGCCCCAGACACAATCGACTACATAAAATCGCTGGATGCTGAAAATGACATTGCAGTTCTGAAACTTTATGGGTGGGAGCTTTCCCCTGAGTGTGCTCGCACATTTTCTATCTCCACCATGCTTCTGAAAAAAGGGGCAGAGAGAGGTCTCACTCCCTTTGCCATTGGAAGCATCATGTGCAGAGAAACCTTGAAGAAAGAATCCATTATTGAGGAGATTGTTCACCAAGCTCAGGATTCCTTGCTCCCTGGCACCAGTGAAGCTGCATTTCTAGAAGCTGTCTCACAGAACATGGACTCCAGACTTGACAAGCTTGTAAAATAATTTACGGTCATATATATATATATATATATATTTGAATGTGGAGATTAAATGGCTAGTCCATTTTTTGATATGGACTACAGATTCTACAAGAGCCTGAAGAGCTCTCTTTTCTTTCTTTTTTTCCACTTTCACTTCTGTTCTTTCAGCTGTTGCTTGGGATTTCTATGGGCAGGCTGAATAGAAGGTTAATTAATAATAATATGCACTTTCTTCTCAGAATTCATGGATTACAGGCCTCTCTCATTTATTGCAGAGCTAAAATAGAAGCTCAAGATTTTGTTATGTAACCCGAGGCCTCGTTGGATTTGTTCTGTCCAAATTAATTCAGAATTGTAAGACGAATTAAATGGATCAAAATATTTACATTATACATATAGTTTTTAATGTATGATACATATATATCAACTGGCCTCAGCATTTTCCTTAACAGTTGATGGTGATGATCATTTTGTTCCATGAATATTAATACATGCAGTACTCATCAGTGCAGTTGGTGCCGTAGTTTCAAACCAAAACACATGGCATGTGGCAGAATCACTGGCATTCTTGCCTTCATCTCAGCAATGATTGCAGTAACGTTTATTGCTTACCAATTCTTCAACGCAAGTTGTGATACCTTGTCTGGCAACAATTATTCACAGATCAACAGTGTTGTGTGTTGTTCCCTGCCAAGGAGTCTTGAACCCCAAAATAGGAGCTGTTCTGCAGGAAGTTCCCGCCATTCTTTTCACTGGACATGCACTAAAATACTGTTATGATACTGTTTTTAGCATTAAAAATATATATATATATAATGAAATTAATTTGATTTTTTTAAAAATAAAATTACTCCCGAAAGCTGGTTCGAGTTTATGAGATCTCTCTCTTCTTTTAAACTTTCGAACTTTTATGGATGCAAGGCTTGATTCCTCATATAAATCACCGCCTTAATTAATTTGCAATTAGAATTGTAAACAAGCTGTTGGCAACTCAAATTTAGCTTGATAAATTAACGATGTCAAAAATAAGATTTTCATTTGAGTGACTTATCTTCTTACAAGTAAGCTCAAGCAAATTTACTATTATTTTAGGACAATTATGCTATTTTCATTAATGAATACACACTATTATTGTAGTTTAAAATGTATATAAGCTTTAATAACTATCTCAAAATAATACTTTCATTCAAATTTACACTGGTGGATTAATTAAATGATACTTCTCATGCAAAATGATGAAATTTTAATCATGCAAAATGTTTCAAAATATAATTAAAGACTCTAAAATATTTGTAAATTAAAATTAAGATATTTGGCCAAAAGTCCTACTTTAAAGTAGTTTATTGGCTAAAGTCCTGTAACAAATTTTTTATTTCCTAAAGTCCTCTTTAAAAAAAAAATTAATGCCTAAAGTCTAAAATTTTTAAAAATATTTATTTAGAAAACAAATATACCCCAATCTCTCATTCTCTCCCCACGACACCTGCCGGACACCATGACAACCACGGAACCAGATCTTTTGAAGCTCCTTATTCTCGTCAAACAAATATATCTTGTTGAAGCCAACACCGACAAAACACAGAATCAGAAGGCATCTCAAAATCAAAGGATCTAAAACTGAATAGCTCATCTCCTGTATACACAAAGACATATCTTTGAGAGAGAGAGAGAGAGAGAGAGAGGAGTTAAAAAATGCTTTTCTTGACAGGATGATCAACAACCTTCAAGGTTCTGTCGATGAGCTTGCCAGCCTTCTTGCTCCAGATCTTGACCCTGACGCTGGAGCTCTTGCCAATCTGCAATCATTTGTCTCTTCTTCCATGATCGCATCATTCAGGTATATATATATATATATATATATATATATATATATATAAAGCTCACAAAGATTAATTTTATGTTGAATTTAGCATGTGCATTATTCAATGAGGCAACATTCCTCATTGCATAGACAACTTTGGGAGCTAATTAACACTCCTTCGTGCTTGATTATTTGAAAAATGCAGGAAAAATAAAGATTTTTTTTTGGCGTAGTGAACTGCGGGGTGTAACGTAGAGAAACCGGGGGTTGGGGGTGTAGGTGGCATTGAAGGTTGTTAAGGAGAAGGGGTATTTTTGTTCAATTCATGCCAAAAGAATTTTTGGAAAAAAAAATCTTTTAATAGGACTTTTGGCATAAAAATCTTCTAAATGAAGAGTTTAGCCAAATTCCCTATTAAAATTTAGAAAAGGTAAAAGTATATTTTAAATAAAAATAAATAAACAAACTCATTACAAAATGGATGGGGGACATGGGATGCCCTTGGTTCTTCAAATACAAGCTAAGCTCGACCTATCAATTTAAGGTCTAATGGTCCCACAAATTTTTCAAACCACTTTCAGAGGTACATTCCACATTTTTAAATCCCACTTTTATCAATGGGTCCGACCAACTTCCATCGAGTGATTGAGCCTTGTAGATAATTTCCCAAAAGCAAGCACCAAAATGCGGGTCTGAGTGCCACACAAGCCAAACAGTCCCTATTTAACGACAAAAAATACAACAGCCCGGGAAAGAAAGTCTTATTTCCACACTTTTGTCCCCAAACACTCCTCTCATTTCCACACATTTTCCTTCTCATCTTATATACTCCTTCCCTGCATCCAAACACACACTTACTCACTCTCACACCTCTTTCTCACTCACTCTCTCTCTAGATCAGAGCAATGTCCAAACCACAGAGACCGCCCTCGGGCCGTACAAACCTCGCTTCATGCATAGTCGCCACAATTTTCCTCATCTTCGTCATTATAATCATTCTCATCGTCTTCTTCACCGTCTTCAAGCCCAAAGACCCACAGATCTCCGTTAACACTGTGCAGCTGCCGTCATTCTCTATCAGTAATGGCACCGTCAATTTCACCTTCTCACAGTACGTTTCCGTCAAAAACCCTAACCGCGCAGTCTTCTCCCACTACGACAGCACCTTGCAGCTCCTCTACTCCGGCAGCCAGGTCGGGTTCATGTTCATTCCCGCCGGCAAGATCGACTCCGGCCGGACTCAGTACATGGCGGCGACTTTCAAAGTCGAGTCATTCCCGCTGGCGGTGACGCAGCCGGTGGACGCCGGTACCCCGTTCACCAACAGCGTGAACGGGTTCGGAATGGGACCCACTTTGGAAATTGAGTCGAGGATGGAGATGGCAGGCAGAGTGAGGGTTTTGCACGTTTTCACGCATCATGTGGAGACGAAATCTGAATGTAGAGTTGTCATATCTGTGAGTGATGGATCTGTTTTGGGGTTTCATTGCTAGTAATTATTCTTTTGTTTCTTTTGTAGTTTGTGTTTTTTTTAGTCTTTTTAAGCATTTGGAGGCGGCGGATTTTGGTCATTTCGGGTGTTTAATTTGAATACCCAATTTGGTGAAGAAATTGTAAAAATTGATACTTCAATCACGGTTCTGTTTGAATTTTTCATTTTTTTTTTTCCCTTTTACGGGTGGGTTATATTTTCTGATTTGTAATTGAGTTTGCTAATCACTAATCTCCCAACTTTAAAAATTTTCCTGTGATTATTTACTCTGGTTTTGATGTTAACTCTCATAATTAACATTTGTCAAACTTCATTGGAAAAAAAAAAAAGTATGGATGAGGAATGAGGAATGAGGAATGAGGAGCTTTTTGCAGCTTAAGTGGACTGACTGTAAGTAAAGGTTGATGAAGGGAGAGAGAGAGAGAGAGAGATTTAAGACACAGTGAAGACTGTGAGACGGGGATTCTCTTTTGATTTTTAAGACATTGGTCCAATCATCATGAAATAAAAGGTCAGTGAGGAATGTGCTGTAAAGAGGCGTGAACTACGGCTCCTTTAGAGGGAAGTGATTTTGTTTTCCCAAAACGGCATCGTTTGCATTTCCAATTCGGTTAAAATTTATTGGGCGATAAAGTGTGTGGACGGTGAAAAATTTAAGATTACTATACACACGGGAACTTGGTTAATTGTGGGACCCAGTGAAGTGCAGAGAGTGGGGACTCACTGTAGAGTGTAGACGCGCGCTCCATCATTCGTGTCTCCAATTGTTCTTTGCCTCGGGATTCGTGTTTTGCTTTTTTGACATTTTCTCATTCTCAGACTGACAGACTGTGT
Organism: Hamamelis virginiana; assembly: GCA_017140935.1. Lineage (NCBI taxonomy): Eukaryota > Viridiplantae > Streptophyta > Magnoliopsida > Saxifragales > Hamamelidaceae > Hamamelis > Hamamelis virginiana. The sequence continues at coordinate 175,264 of JAESVK010001035.1, forward strand.
GAAGGGTGGCCCATTTTTTCACACTTGCTTCAAGGGGAACCACTGCTTGCCTTACTGCATCACTACGTAATAAAACAATCATTTTTTTACTTTTTTTAGAACATTAATTTCTTACTGTAATGGATATTTTCTTTTTATTATAATTATGAAAAATAAAATCATAAATTTGCCTAAACTAATGGTCTTAGATTTAGGATTTGAATTAAAAAAAAAAGTATAAGATTTGAAAAGAAACCAAAAAAATGCTTCATGTATAGACATGTAATGGATTTTTAGGGAAGTACTAAAAATTAACGGGTTGTACAAATAAATAAATTTGTGAATTATAGCCTCTTTTACAGGCTAGAGCACACATGTAACTCTTTGTTGTTGGATGGAAGGATGAAAGGGAGAGGAGGGGAAAATGGAAGGATTCGGGGGGTTGTGTGTGTGTGGTATTACAGAGAAGAGGAGAAACAAAGAAGGATGGGGGAGAAAACTTAGAATTTAACTGCCGAAATCAATTCACCTAATTTTGGACAGGTAAGTTGTTATGTACTCCAACGTGCTACCCCCTCACGTGGAAGCCACCTAGTGAGCACCTATTGAAGGAGTCCAGATGGAGTTTCTAATCTTTAGCAAATTACCTAGTCTGCAGATATTTGTTCCTATTCTTTAGCCATTACTTAATATACTGTTATTCCCTTGATTTCCTCTATTTCAGTTGTTGCACGTTGTATTTCCCTTTGCTGTATTGGCTATAAATACAGCCACATGAAACCCAATAAATGATCAAGAAATTAATTCAAGTTCTTCTCTCTTTCTCTCTCTTCTCTTTTCTCTGTCTCATTCTTTCTTTCTTCCTCCTCCCCAAATTCAACATATCATAAGTCGAGGGAAAAATGTAATTTTGAAGAGAAAAGATCATATAATCCCCTATTATTAAAAAGTATTTATGATTCTATTCCATAACTCATAAGTATGAGAGGAAAACAACAAATTAGTTATTCTATCATTTCTCTTTTTCTTCCATACCAAACAAAAAGAAAGGAAGAAGACATACTTTTATCCATCTTACAAAAAAATAAAAAATAAAAAAGAAATTTCTTTTTGTGAGGATGACTCATTTCTTCCACTTTTACCAAATAGAATATAAGAGAAACTGAGACCCCCTTTTGAGATTGAAATATTACTTTTATATGACAGGATGAAAAGAAAATTTCAGGTCTAAATTGGATTAAGTTGGATTGCGGGAGCTAGAAGAATGTCCTAGTCATGATCCTATGGTATTTTATTATAAAAAATATATATATATATTGGGATTAGGGCATGAAAGAGGCAGATTAGGGTTGCTGTCAAGAACATGTGAAGGTTAGTGAGGGGTGGGGTGAGTTTCGAGGAATTAGTGTCACCTAATACAATTAAATTAGTTACAAAGCATGCAGTCTATATATGAGCTGTTTTAAAGTCTGATGGAGCAGACTATTCTTGACTTTTCCAAGCCCACCCACCAATTTTTCTGATTGTCTTATTTTATATTTGGTCCGAGCTCCCATACACTAATAATTTTGCATGTTGAAGGGCCTGTGCACATATCTGGAATTTGTTATTGATTTTATTTTGATTAAACAGCATTAGGTATCGATTCCGAAGTAGTCAGAAGACAGACCGAAAGAATTTATCCTCGCATCAAAAAAAAAAAAAAAAAAAATTGCATGTTTTGATTGTATCAATTTAAGTTTGTTTCTGTGCATGAAGTATTTGTGCTCTAAACACAACAGTACATTTATTAATCAACGGTAAGGGCATTTTTACCTTTATGCACAGATCCTCGTGTGATCACACGTGATGAGTGTAGTGCCTACGGAGAATGTACACACCCATCACATCTTATAATTTTCTGTCTCCCACCAAAAGTTTGATGGCAACAGGCAAATGCACTATAAAGATAAAAGATGCATGTTACTTTCCATATCCCTTAATGTGACAGGTGATTTGTAGTTAGAGGATACATTACCCATCACATGTTACAAATTTTGAACTAGAAATGATAATGCCCAAAACAATAAAGTGAGTGTAGTCCAGAATGGTCTAACCAATTATGCACCATATGTGGCAATGGTGGAGATATAGCAGTAGTAATCTCAAATAGTTACAATGCCATGCATAGAATTACTAATTAGAGCATGATTATGCACAAATCAAGTATAAATAACTTGTCTCTTTCTACAAATTAAACAGTTGAGATATATGGAGGATATGCAAGGATAGTGGATGTTTGTTACATCACCCACTACAAGGAAATTAAAAAATAAAATAAAAAATCTACTACTTCATACACCCATTAGACGCAAACACAAGGTGAAATCAGGCAAATAATCATAAATTCACAACACTCTTGTACCAAATATTATTTGTACTTGTAAAGCTTGGACTGCAAGTGCAGGTCAGGTCTCCACCACTGATGAATTCCATGGGCTCGTTTGAAATCAGGCGAAGGGGTTAAATTAACTGTCAGATTTCCAGAAGGAATGAGGTGCAATGGTTCTGACTGCTTTCCCATTGCACTCATAAATAGACCCCCAATTGAGTTCTGGGTTGCCAACCTCTCGATACCTGTTGCTCCGATCTCCTCCATCTTTTTCCTGTGTTCAAAATACCCAATATATTCTGAGCAAATGTGATCAGCAGGATTCACAAATAGACACGGAACCCATGCAGACATAGAAGCAAATGGATCTTCTGATCGTTCCATCTGGCGGTGACCTTTCACAGCAATAGCAAGTCCTGCTGTGAACAAACTGCTTGCAATTCGGATCCCATGTTTTAGTTTCTTGCCCTTAATTCTCTCGATTGGGGCAGAAAAGAATGGTGGATTAAAAAGAAAAGCTTCAAGGAAAATGCCTGTCTTGGCCATATTCTTTCCTGCAAGCATTGCCATGGCTGACCCCAGGGAATGGCCAGCCAACCAGATGTCTGAATCTCCAACCGCAGCAACCATGTTTCGGACAGCTTGAATAGCAATCTCAGAACGAGATGTCTGATGAAGCCCATTTTGGATGAAGTGGAGGTCCAATTTTAGATCTCGTGAAAAGGAATCTGGTTTGGTTATGGTGCCTCGAAAGGCAATTACGTAACGTGGGCTTCCATTTGTTATGTTGTTAAAGCCGGATGCTGGGGGTTTGAATTCATAGATGGCACCAAAGATGGACTGATCAGCATCATCCACAAGCTGTCGAAGCAACTGAAAATGAAAGAACTCCCACCAAGGAGGAGCAAGAGCTTGGGGACCTTGACGGTTCTGCTGGCGGTCCCGCTCTAGAGTGTAGACACCCTGAACCAAAGTGGCAGCAACAGACCGCCGATGATGGGCATTCTTCCTGCATAAGATGGCATAGAACATGATCCCATCCTCTCATAAATAAAATAAAATAAAATGAAGATGAAAATAAATATAAAGTTTAAGCATCCTAGGAATCTAGGATATATTGTTAGAACAACTCTAGCAGAGCCAATGTGTGATTCTGGTTCAAGTATCAATTTCAATACTGGTCTGAATCAAACAAAAGGTATCCAACTGGTGTCAAAAAAGTGTGCAAGGGGGATCATGTCAGCAAATGTACAATGGGCCAGCAGTCAATAAAAAGTATCCTATATATCATAGAAATTTTCAAAAATCACAAACACATAATACCAATACCTTTACTATAATTTAAAACCTTAGGAGGAATTAAATGGTGTGCCACACTTACAGGCAAGTGAAAGCCCATGTGTCATGGTTCCAACCTATGAGTTGTGCACCCAAAAAACTGACCTTATTTTAATGATTGTAAATTTTAAATATAAATTAAGTAAGAAAGTTTCTGATTGTTTGGCATATTCTTTTATCACTTTGCATTAGAAGAATCAACTCAAATGGATTAATTATTATCCTTCGATACAAAATCTTAATCCCACGAGTTCAACATTTGATGCTGATCATTGGCACAGACTTCCAACATTTCATCTTGATAAAACATTAGATTTCCTTTAACCCAAAAAAAAAAACCTTGGAAATACAGGGAGAAAGATCTTACCAGTCAACAATAGTAAGATGTAAGGGGCCTGAAAGGTTAAAATTTTCCCTTTCAGAAGCCATTACACCTTATGTTCTACTTATTATTTCGTCCTCAGTATTTTTCTGCATTGCAAGCCAAGAAAAAGCCACAGAATTGTTAGTGCTCGACAAACCTGACTTCAATATTGATACATATTACTTAATCACAAACAAATTCTTTCATAAGCATTTTCTTGCACATGTTTGAGTTCCATGGAACTTTTCTTCATTATTCAGTAAATTAAGATAGTACAATTTATTTAGTATGTGAAAGATGCCACACAAACTGAGCCAAGTTCGACATAACTGATTACAGAAAAGGTCTGTCAAACTTCATACAGACTGCCTAACCAATTTTGAATGTTGGTGAAAATAGGGGCATCCTTTATATGCAACACCAAATCATCTCATCATCCAAATGGAACTATGGGCATGGGCATGGCATATATATAGATGGAAGAAAAGTACTTAAAAACTAGATAGATTTTAAACTTACACTAATATTGAACAATATTGAAAAAATATATATTATAACGGTAATATGTATTTATGTCAATAAGATCCTAGTGGAGGCTGAGCTATTTTGCATCAAGACTTCAACCTGAAACCTGTATGTGTACAAGATAGCAGTGCAGGTACCTAAGTTCTTATTCACAGGAAATTTTTTAACAAAGGTTGCACATTCAATTAACAACTATACGCTCAAAAGATGCTGCAACTCAATCAGCATATCTTGAAACTAGAAAACATACAATTTCATAATGACTTCAAAATTTGTGCCACACGAGATGCTACAAGTCAATGGTAAATTTAAACTGCATTCTCATGTAAATTTAAACCTTGTGGTCTAGCAAGAAGGATTCGGTGCAGGTAGATGAAAGTGTAGTCTATATAAGGGAAGATCCAAATAGATGTGAGCTGAGATTAGAATAAGTATATGTGGCCTCATATAAAGGGTAATGGGGCAAAGGATTTGTTTGGCACTCTAGATGGATTAGGTATGGCTCTGTTATATTATTCTATGATATTTCGAACATGATCAGCAGCCCAAATTTACAGTTCCCCAAACTACCCCCAAGCCTCAAATTAAGACCAATAACCAAAGATCAAATTATCACCGTTTAGATTCATTAATCAGCAGACAAGCATTCGGCTGGTTGGCCAGTGTCATCAAATAAAAACTGATCCTTATACCAAACGAGACATCAGCATTTTCTCAAGTTAATAAGTTTTACAAAACCCATCCAGATAAATGTACAACTACACACGCTCACACATCTAATTCCTCCATAATGCGATTGAATTGCTGTGAAATCATAGGAAAAGAAAAGAAAACCTCGGAATCTTACTTAGCATCACCAATTTAAGCCAAACCAAAACCTGTAACACAATTCCAAATTTTCCCTTCTTTTCATACAATTTCTCAACACTCAAACCGGGTGTTAAGTAAAACCCATTACCAATTCACAATCTACCGTCTTAACTAAACAGGACAAAAATAGAGATAAACCATACCAGTAGGACGAAATCGCACACCCCAAACAATAAAGAAAAATACCAATGAACTCCATCAGTGGTTTGATCCTTTTTCCCATATTACAGAAAAAATGATTAAAAAGAAAAAAAGAAAACCTAGCAGAAAACAATTGGTAACACCAACATTACTAAATATTCATGCCCACACACTTGTTTGGAGAGCAAGAAAATTTGGAAGAAGACTTGAAGGTTGGTGTCTTGGTGAGCAACAATTTATTCATTTGTTAAATTATTGGAATAATAAGTACAGTAAGATAAATGCAAGATGACAAATTTCCCCCCAAAAAAAATATTAAGAGATCAAGTAAAGTTGAATAACAAACTCAATATCTCATATTTTAATCAGATCATAAAGATGATGAATCCATAGTTTCAGCAAAATACAACAGCCACCATTTCAGGGTTAGGTTAAAAGAATACATACATATATCCCACATATATATACAAGAGAAATGTACCTTGATGAAATTACAGATAGAGCAGATCTGATGAATTGCAAGAGATTTCGATATGAATTTTTTAATCCCTCTCTCTCTCTCTCGGTTTGGAGAGAGAGAGAGAGACGTTCCAATGTCGTTTCGAACAACAGTTCTCGCACGTTCTGTTCTGTCTTCCAATTATCGTATTAAGAATCGGAATTTCGAGCTGAGAAGTGGAACAGAAGAAGACGACGTCGTTGCCAAAGTGCCTCCATTTTGCATGGACTACTAAACAAGTAGACAGTAGACAGATGTGGGCCAGGCTCATGTTCAGGTATATACTTTATTCAATAATTTTTTTAACGATAAATTTACTTAAAAGCTACTAAGAAACTTTAAAATCTATCTAATAATTTTTAAATTATATAAATTAGTTCTATAAAATTTTAAATTTAAAAATTAAATAAATAATTATAAGATATTACTACTTCAACTGTCACTCATGAAATGGTAGAAAAACTATGGTAAAAATTAATTAATAAATGAATCTCTCTTGTAAATATTTAAATAAATTTTTGTTGCTTTTCCAAAGATTTAAATAAAGGCTTAAAGTTGTATCTCTCAATTGTTTTCGATCGAATTTTCAACCCAAAAGACCAATCTATTAGATGAATATACTGTACTTGTATTATAATTCTAAAATCTTTCCAAGTACCTATTCGATATGGGATAAGAATATGTAACATTCTCTCTCACCCAAGTTTGAAATGATCTCGTTGGACTTGGATTGTCACCTATTCATCCACCCTACAAGCAGGGGGAGCCCTTACCAGCTCGGATACTCCCAACATGGAGTGCTAGGATGATGCTAAATTAAAGACTGAATCTGTTTTAATACCACTTGTCATAACTCAGATTTCTAATCCAAAAGACTGATCTACCACAATTATTCTATAAGTTTAAGACTTTTTTCAGTTAATCGAGTATGACTTCAATTTGTCCAAATTTTGAAATAAGAATCCATAACACTAACCTTATAGAACTTGAGTTGGCCCAACTTTTGCTTTGTAGTTGATGAACCAACACAGCTTAAAACTTCACTATGAGCATCCATATTTTGATTGATTAATGAACTTGAGCTACCTCCTTAATTATTTCTTAAAAACTTGGACCCAAGTGCAGATGAGATCATTTAATAGTTCCAACTTTCAATTAGGTTACCTGTCACTTTCAATTATGGTTTACTGGTTTCGAATTATGGGCTTGATGGATGTTCTTTGCCTAACCATCATTCAGAGTCTTTTACAGTAGGTTTATATATATAATATTTTTATTGGTTCATTCGATCACAAAGTATCAAATTGATTTGGACATCTACCACCAAACATGTCCTTATCAAGCAATTGTAGTTCTGACTTCTGAAGCCATATCATATATATTACTCTCTTTGTCACACAAATATAGGCCAAAGTGGTTGAGGCACGCATTTTGAGAAAACCGATTAAATATTAATTTGATCATTTTTTTTTTTAAATACTTTATTACTATAAGACTAGAATAGTATTTAAAAAAAAAAAATGGAAAAATATGACCAAATCAATATTTAATCGGCTTCCTCAAAATGCGTGCCTTAACCACTTTGGCCTATATTTGTGGGACGGAGGGAGTATATTATTTAGAGAAGCAATCAAGTTAGCATTTGTTGACTTTGGTTAAATCAGCAAACACTCAAATGACCGTTACATCTCGACCATTTGAGTGATAATTTATGCTACTTGAGGGATCTAATGGTCATTTAAGTATCTTTTGATTTTGGCTAAGTCAACAAATGCTGACTATATCATAACTTTATATGTAATCAGAAATGATTATTTAATAACCGGTCCTTAAATTAAGTTAAGGTCTACTCACCATTTTCTCACATAAGATAGGCATTTTGAAAAACCGACCGTTGGATTAGATAATCTTCTCATGTATGTTATGTCTGTAAAAAATCACAATGATTTCATCATTGGTTTTCAAAATACAGTCCGTTAAACACTCTAACAGTATTTACCGTTGGATGCTGTAACAACTATTTAACAGTCTGTATTTTTAAAATCGAAGGTTGGATAACAGTGATTTTTGACAAACATGACATACATAAGAAAATTATTTAATCCAATAGTCAGTTTTTCAAAATACATATTCTAATGGTGAATGGACTTTAAATTAAGATTAAGGACTTCTCCTTACTTGACATTTCTGTATATGTAATTACTTGGATCTTATGAGAACCTCCTTACATGAGTTATATCAGTCCATTAAATTTCAACAGTTGAAAATAGATTCAGTGGCCGCTGGATCTGCTTTGGACAGCTGAGATTAAATGGACTGATCTAAAGGAAACAGTAACGTCCTTTGTAAGATTATGATTGTACAACTACCAACCACCTAATCCCTCCCCGGCGGCCCGGCCCCCTCCCCTTTACCAAATCCCAACCAACAAAAAGCATGGATAAATAAAGGGTATAAATTGAAAAAAAACAGCTCATTTAAGCACCTAATTTCCATATAAAAGCCTTAGCCCAGCCCAGAGAAATTCATAACCAGCTTAAAGCCTAAAGCCCACTGCACAGGACACTAACCAGTTTCCACAGAGATACGGTGCATAAAAAGGCCGCATCATCATGTTGCTCATGCCACAAGCTTTATACATGGAGAATACTGTTTTAATCCCTCAAAAAACTGGCCGGAACCGAACCTAGTTTTGCTTAGCAATGAGATAAACGGGTGTGCTTTAACACCTCCCAGAGTGTTAAGAGTTAAAAGTGGCCACTCCAAAAACAAGTCACAATTTGGACTTTCACAGCATCATGCACCTCTCAGATACAAGAATAGATGGGATGGAAACACAGGGAAAAGTAAGACATTCATCTTTATCATATATTGAATTATATATAGTTGTAACATGTTAAAGGATGACGAATAATTTCATCTTGTACTGAGTTGACAAATAAACAGCGGGCTACTATATGACTTGTCATATATGAATGAAAGAATCACGCCGCTGTCCAATTCAATTCCATGCACAAAAGATAAGGTAGAAATGCTTGCTATGTATTTACTTGGACCAAGCAACTGCATCGATCTCTGCTTGTGCGCTTCTGTATAATTCCAGCCTCTTTGCAAGGGAAGAACGCCGTTCCATGATGGCAGGATCCTCATTCAGTAATGATGACAACTGCTTTGTCTGCAAAAAAAGGCTTTTTGTTAAGTTCAATTGATATTTTAATCATCTTTCTCTCAATGACGAAGATCAAATTTCACCAAAAATATAACTCGTAAGGATGAGAGGAGGGGTTTTGTCCTCACCTCCATTTTACCCAAGTCAGCAAAGAAATGGTCAAGCAGGCTGCGTTTGGCCTCACGCACTTGACAATAAACTATGGATTTAGGAATGGAGTTTCGCAGACTTGCACAAACCATATTGACGTAAGACAGAACAGTTGTTCCTGATTATAGAAAGGGAGAAGAGAATCCCTGTGATTAGTTCTGAATTATGTGAATTTTACACAGCTTGTCGTGTTTCAATATTAGTAATGTGAAGGATTTGTAAGATAAGAGTCAACTAAAAGACAAAAGACAAATGGCATGTTTAAACACTTAAAACTGCCCATGCAATTGGAGAAATTTTCAGTGCTATAAGCAGAATTCCCATTACTTACCAATTCGCCTAAGGTATGAATCATTGTATCTATCAAAAATTGAATGTGTTGGGTTGCCACCCTTCTCAACATCTTGAGGAAGTTTTCGGAAGAAATCAACTGTCAGGTAACTACACTCCATATCTACCAACTTAAGAGCTGCTTTCTTGCTTTCTTCCCTCATTCTCTCAAGTGAGTCAATGGCTGCATTTCCAACCTCCACTCTGAGTGCAGGGTACTGCTTTAACTCCTGTAAGTGCAGCACATAAATATTTTATCTAACAGTTATTAAACCAAAGTATTTAGGTTCTTACAATGGAAAAGAAATTAAAAGCCAGTTCTGATTCAGTCTAATAAAGCAGCCACATTTTCAGATTTCATTAGAAAATCACTATGTACAAGAAATTGAGTGGGACACATTGTTTCTTGGACTGATATCAATATTATTGCAAGCAGCCTTCTATTTTTATTTTTACTTTATTTTATTTATTTTTTTGGCGGTGGGGGGTTGATAAGCAAACAATTGAAAAAGGTACTCAAGATTAAGCGAACAGAATCCAGTAGCTGACTTAGAATGAGTCACTTGGAAGCTGACGTGTAAAAAAAACAAAAAAACAAAAAACAAAAAAAGGTGCTTGAAGGTCCCAGGCCACAAGTTCAAGATTTTATTTATTTTTTACTTAAGACTTCCAAAGTTTGGACATGGCCAAAAACTTGCACCCGTTAATTACTTTTCATGTTCCTAGTGTTCTGTATACATTGAGTTTAGAGTGTGTATTTATTTTGACTTTCTTAAATTTCAATCCATGTTTCCAATGTCTCTACAATGATTTTGTGGTGGTTATATAATTTCAGAAACTTTCAGTTGTTTCCCTAAACTTCCATAAAATGTGTCCACTTCAGATCAAAATTTAGACAAAAACTGAAATAAAAACCTAGTCTGCAAATGAATACAGGTTCCAGTATCGCACATACAGTATACAGGCATTATATCTTACAAGAGAGAAGCATTTTGCATGTGAAATATAGTGTACATGATCATGTAGCATTATCAAGTCAGTTCCAGAAATGCCTAAAGTTATCCTATGTAGCCATCAAGCATATTGAGTTTACAAAATGAAGGTCGTATAGCTAGAAATGCCACTGAATCAAGAAAACTAAAAGACAGATACAACAAAAATGATAAAATTTGAAACGGGCAGGAACATACCAGAGTCTCACTCATAGCCTTTTTAACCAGATCCTTCAATATGGCATGAACCTAGAATTGTGAGGAAAAAAAAATATTTTTAAAGAATGGAATAATAATAATAAGAAGAACAGATTTAGCTTCCCATTAAGAAATATTTGAGCAATGTGATTCAGCAACGACTTAAGTTGCAGTGCAAGGAATTGCTTATAATTCTTGTCCCTAAATTGTTGACTTAGCAGCATCCAGATTAATAAAATAAATAAATAAATAAAAAGAGTTTAACATAAAAATTTTAACAAAAGGACATGCCAAAATTTGACGACTGTAAAGGAATGAAAAGAGGGAGGCAAAATACAGAATTGGAAATACAGAATTGGAATCTTGGTGTTTACAACATATGACAAAAGATTGACAAATAAAGAAGTCAACTGATTAGAGGGGACTAGGGAAGGAACTCCCAGTTAGAACATAAGAACCAACCACCAAATGTCAAAAAAATGGCATTTCAGAAATCGAGTACTAAAAGGCGAGGCTGCTTAAAATCTATCTTCTGCAGTGTTTATACTAAGCAGCTTGTTGGAAAATTTGGAACCAACATATAACTTTGATCAGCTAGTTCGAAAAATTGACCTCCATGTACATGCAAAATGCACAGGGGAATACAAAGGGGTTATGGTAGGTCAAAAATATTGGTCAGGATATGATCATATATTTTAAAAAGCTGAAAGTTCAATAGAATCCTCCTCTAGACTTTAATGCATACCGCATCAACAGATGCCTCAGCTGGACCTCTTATAGCAACCAAAGAAGATTCAATGAGACGCCGGTATCCTTGTTCCGGAGCTATTAAATGTGGTTGATATCCATCAGCTTCGCTAATAAGTTTTTTAACATTCTCCATTGAAAGATGCTTGTCAAATTGCAGCCTTTTCAGAGCAGCAGGAAGCTGGTTATCAAAAACAATGTATATCTTATCACCACCAGTGCGCCTGTGGACAACAATGAAAACAGGAAATCAAGATTAAATTAGAGTTAAAATGACAGAACATTTAGACAAGAAACATTATACTGAACCAAGCTGGGAAGAGGCACTGTGCATAATTAAAGTAGTAAATGGAAATATGATACATACACGCCATCGAGATGCTCTTTGTATATTTGATCAAAAACACGACAAATCTCCATGATCATGTATAACTTCCCCTGCATATCATGAGTAATCCATTGACTAACAATTCTTTAGAAATCATATATGAGAATCATCTGAAAGTTAAAGTGCCACTGCCACACACACAAACCCAAAATAAGAAAACAGAAGAAGTTGGTCGATCTGATATTTTTGAGACAGTTACATGTCTTAATAAACAAAACCAAAAGGGCCAAAAAAAAAAAAGGAGCCTGCTTACTCCAGCATCAGCAGAAATAGGCTTTCCAAGATGACTCAGCTCAGTTTCAAGTTCAGCAACAGTTTTGGTAATAAGGGACTGGATGCCTGGGATTCTCGATTTGATTACAGTTTCCAGATGCTGAGAAATTAACCATTAAATGTAAGTTTATAGAAACAATAACAGCAATAAAAATAGCGATAACAGATACCATCTTGTTCATATCAATATAAAGAAAAATACATAAAGCAGCATGTTTATCTGTGTACCTTCGAAAGCATCTTTGCTAGATGCTCAGAACCCATTCTGTGAGCAAGGTGCTTGTACTCTGGGGAATTAGAAAAATACTCGCGCTCTCTCCGGCGAGCAGCTATCATATCAACATTCTTGTTAATATCAGCTTGTGAACGATTCACAACACCAACCCATGGAAATTGTAGCCGATAAGATTTTCCTTCCAATATCTAAGCAACCCAAAGAATGTGTCTCAGAATATAATACTGAAAGAAGCATGTAATACATCCAACTATGAAATTAAGTCCCAACCAGCACCAACACAGAACACACTTTGGATGCACTGAATCTACTTGAACTAAAACATGAATACTATCAAATTACTGGATTAATAGATGTTTATCAACCTGCTTTAGAGAGAGAGAGAGAGGCCATTCAAGGAGATGCCCACGGATGCTGCCTTGTATTGCATATTGAACCAGGCACAGTTCATCTGAGTTTTGATGGAAGTTGGTGAACAAAATGGGAGAGCAGTCCCAGGAATTCTTGAAGATAATTGTGGAAACCCTCTCCTTGGTGTTTGTTTATTTTGGGGTCAAAATGGGGTTTTTAAGGGCAAGTAAATATCACACCAGCTGCATTTTTGTGGCATAAGTTCCAAATAGAGCTGCCCACTGTACAGCTTTTTATGCAGTTAGAACATGTGAGGTTAATTTAGGCCGTCCATGCTTTTGTTTTAGAATTAACATGTCCAAAATTTCATTGTTTGGATAAAAAAAATACTTGTTTGTGTGTGTGTGTGTGTTTTTTTTTTTTTTTTTGGGGGGGGGGGGGGCTTCTCTGTTTCCCCCCAGCCCCAACATTATAAATAAATAAGGGCTTCTATTAACGTGTGCCCCTCAGACATATGATAAGGTGCATTAAATGAAGTAAAAAGTGCATGCGAAAATGAGATAGTGCATACAAAAAAAATCCATAGCAAATGATGCAATCAACGTAGAAAAATGTGAATGCATAGAAAATGGCACAATCAACGTAGAAATATGTGAAAATGCATAGAAAATGTTGCAAACACATTTTTCTTGTACTTTTTTACTTTATTAAATGCACCTTAACATCTACCCTAAGAGCATATGTTAGTAGGACCCATAAATAAGTATTCTTGACGATTGATTAAAAAAAGTAATTTTCTGAATATTAATAATGAAGCATCACCATTTCATATTGTGTTATACCAGCTAGCACTTACATCAACAGCATTAGTACCCTTGTCCATAAGATCAATCTTTGTCAAGACTCCCAATGTCCTCTCCCCTGAAAATTAATACCAACGGACCTAAGGATTAAAACAGCTAAAGAGTCAAATGGTGCACTTGTTTGATCTAGAAACTTTGTATCATGACAGATGTGGTGATAGCACTTGAAAATTTAAGCACACCCGCAGGAAACTTTTCTTACAAAGCATGACCAAGATTGAGACAAGCAAATGTGAGGTAGAAAATAGGAAATATGGTTAGAGCACCAAGAAGAACAAAGTGCCTTACCTTTAGGATCTACTTCACGGGAGATTTTAATTGCATCAGATGTAGCAAGATCTTGATTGGCAGGTGAAATTGCTAAAATTATACAGTTGGGCTGCATAAAAAGCAAAACAAAAGAATTCGAAATTGTAAAAATTTCATCCTTGCATAGACCATGGAAAACTATACATTGAAATACCAAATAAAATGCTTCCTAGCAAAAACAATGACAGGAAGCATGCAATAACTCAGCTAAATTTTAAACAGAACTGGACCAGCAGATGAAAGAAAATCACTGAACTACCTAATAACTGTTCATATAAAGAATTAATTATTTTTACAGATTATAAAGGAAGCATAAGAAAAAGAATTTGAACTATAGGTTTTTGAAAAAAATTTAGAAAACAAAGATAAAATTTTTGAACCATCATTTATCTTTTCGTGAAAATGTATTACTAGAAAATTTAGGAATTACCAGCTCCATGCTTCAGTAAATAACATTAAATAAAACTGCACAATAGCATTCTTTTTCCTTCAATTTTTTTCCCCTTGGAAACCAAAGCTAAAAATATGATAAGAGAAGAAAGAGAATACAATGTCGGTCAGAGTCCAGATAAATTCACATCTTAATGAGAAACTAACCTGATCTAACAAAACTTTTGGGTAAAAGTTCACCTATCGATGGAGCTCATAAAATAAAAATAAAACTCACAAGTTCATAGGTTATCCTGAAAGCATAAGCATACAAACACTTCCAGAATTTGGAATGGATATTACCTTCTCAATGTAGGAGCGAACCATATTCTCAATGTCCTGCACAATACTGTCGGGTTGACCCTCTACATTGCCCATACAATTTATTAGTATCATGTTGTTAAATGACAATTTTTACAGATTCACCATGGGATTAGAAAGTGAAATGACTGATATGCCAAACCTAGTAGGCACATACAACTTACCAACAGCTACTTTTGTGAGCCCGGGAAGATCAATCAATGTCAAGTTTACAACTGTCAAAAGAATATAAAAAAATTATAAGAAATTTAAGAAATAACTAGAAAACAGAAAAGGAATACTAATTTAAGCAGTAACCAAATTTATTTCAAATATCTATCTTACCATTAGGAGAATATATGCTGAGATGAATCGGAACACTAGATATTTGCTTGGTTCGGCCTGTCTCTCGGTCAGTCTCATCTGAAATCTCCTTCCTCACAGCAGCTACACAAGTGTACTTAAAATTAACATGTGAGATGTAACAAATACAAGCTACATACCTAAATGTATTGGTAGAAAACACTGGAGCACAATTTGATAAATGTTAAAAGATATCATGCATAATTTATGAAGTGAAAACAAAATCTCATATGAGAGTACTCATTAAAAAGGCCACATAAATATAAGAAAGATAACTGGCTTCATTATGTATCAGCGATAATCAGAAGAAAGATAAAGAAACCCACCAAAATCAGTGAACCTTTTCTTTGGGAGGTGAAGGAACTCTGCATATTCCCTGCCTTCATCAATCTTATGAAGCTGCAAGACAAGTGGACGCCGGGTAACAATCCCTGCATATATTATGCACACATCATATCCCAAATGTTTAAGAAGAAAAATAGCAATGAAAAAAGTATGGACAGTTAGATTTCTGCCGCAAATTACCAGATCCACGAGGCAAAAAGTCCTTTCCAACAACGCTCTCCAACACTGAAGACTTCCCTGAGCTCTATAAGACAATAAAGGAGATTTGAGAAAACAAGTAATTTCACTAATTTTTTGTTCCGGCATTAAGGGCAAAGCAGATTTGAATGCTGAAACTCAACAACTCATAAATATAAGATAAATCAAAATTGGGTTGGGGAGGGGGGAGTAATGTACATATAGCAGTCTTTGGAGTGAAGTGCCAAATGTCCAATTTCAAATTTCTCGCTGCATACTATCCTCAAACTATTGTCCATCAAACGAACATCATTCCATGGGAATTGCCATCTAAATGAGGGCAGTTATAAGCTTTAAGTGTCCATCTAATGAAATATCCCACATATTTCTAATTAAAACCACCTCAAACAAGACTGAGAAGATCCAGAAAGGTAAGTCATATAGAAATAAACTTGCAAACAGCAAAGTTTTCTGATTATTACTAATTTTATTTTTCTGATTAATATTAATATTAATTTTATGATTTTGTGAAGCTATAAGGAACCAAACTACCTAAAACGCGATAACAATATGCATCATGGTTCTAGCTTTCAAGTTCAGTGCTTCTCTTTCCTTGAAAGAGAAGAAAATGAATACGCTTGCACAAACCAAAATTGAAATTTAAAAATATATTTAGAATAAACAAATAACCAAACACTGACAGAAACTACACAGCACACTGATCCAAAATTGATAATCGTAATAATCATAACAATAACAAAAATAGGTGAAAATCACACTGAAACATAGAATTCTGGCAAGATTCAAATATATGTCGATCTATACACAAATGGAACAAACGTTTCCGCACAGACCACATAAACTCTGTTTGGTTTGCAAGAAAACTGAGGAAAAGAAACGGAAAAGACACTTACAGTCTTACATTTTGTTTCTAAGAAAACAAGTAACTAAACTTAGCTCGGCCAAATAATTGTAACCAAACAACAAAGAATATAGAGTTTCAATTTTTCGTTTTCCTCCAGTTTCTCAACAACCAAGCAAAGCTCTACAAAACAGCTGACAAATCATCGATGTAATTAGTAAAGCAGATAGATCGGAAGCTGACCTGGCCTCCGACGACGGCAATCGCCGGCAGCGAGTCCCAAAGAGTCGGCAAAGCATTTTGCTCGCCATAGTCTCCTAAAGCAGTACAAGCCCTCTGTATTTTGTTCACCAAAGAGATCAAGTTATCCATTGCAGTATATGTAAAACAATTCCAGCAACAATGGCGTCAGGTTCAGATCACCTGGATCTGAAACTTCGCCGGCAAAATAGAGACGGAGAGATAAAGCTATAAGTGAGGCCGGCACAAGAGAGAAAGAGAAAGAGTGTTGAAATGAGTGGAAGGAGGAACTGCGTGCTGGTATTTATAGTTTCTAGGAAATTTTGAAATTGGAGTAACTGTTCCGCTGATATGTGAATGGGGGACACTGTGATATGACCAGCAGAAGGGACAATATTTTCTGGTTCTTGTAGTAACAGAATTACCCCGGAGAACTGGATTTTTTTGGCCATATTTTTAATTACTATTCAAGGATGTGGACGTGTTTGGTGTTTGGGAAAATAAAATGGGTTCAGGCAAATGGTATAGTCAAGAGAATTACTCAATTACAGTGACGTAACGCTATTCGAACTCCACTATATATTCCAAACAAAAAATTTTAAAAAATGAAAATGTAGAGAGCGGGAAATTACCAGTAAAGTTCCAACGATGCAGTCAAGAAAATATTATATTTGACATTGATTTTGCTACCCTTGTGAACTCCACCGAGAGCACTTGGCACCATAGATATTAAAATGATAATTATATCAGAATTAAGATAAGTGATGTATACTCCGTACTATTTTATTAGATTTTTTTATTTTTTTATTTATTTTTTTATTTCTCTGTATGAAGCTTATTTCCCATTTCATAATATAAGACCATTACTCACCCTAATTTATTCTCCCTATAAAATCGGAACTCAACATTAGAACTACTTGAATAAGTTGGAGCAAAGAACGATGCTAGCAGGCTATGAAATCATTATATATATAGGAATACTAAGATCAAGTGCACCTGATGCAAGTTGCATCAGGTGACCTACATCAGGTGACTTCCTTTAGAACTAGTTGTAGATCATATTTTGATAAACTGATCGTTAGATTAGATACTTCTCTTATGTATGTCATTCCTGTACATATATACACACAGTGAAATTATTATCCTATCACCATTTACTGAGTTAATTAATTAAAGTAAACAAATATGGCAAAATGCTGACAAAATTCATTACTCTGTATATACATATATAAAAAGAAAATTTCTAAAAAATTTGACTAATAAAAATGAGAGAAGCTCAATTTCTACCTTGACATATATTTAATATTTATACACATCATTGTTTAAAGATTATACTCTGTTTGAATTAATTTTATCTAAAATTATTTTCGAAGTTTCTTTTATTTGCAGCCTATCTCATTTTATTTTATTTTATTTTTCATTTATTTGTTTTAGATCGAGTCATTAATGATGAAGAATTTAACATGAGTCCCCACAATCAAATCAAACAGAGTCTTATTAATATAAGTTTTGAAGGCAGGAGCTTTCAAATGAGTTCAGCCTTTAATTTGAATAAATAGGTCCCACTCTCATTACCTTTTAACGTTGCATTGAGATGCAGGCCACACAAGCTTCCACTCCAACGGTACAAATGGCATGACATGGCAAAAGGTCAAACAAAAATGGTGCGGAGAACACTTTTGTCATCATCATTTGTCTCTATCTTTATTTGCGTCATAATTGCTGGCCAAATTTGTTGAAGAAGATTCTTCAATTAGTCCATGTTTAAAGTTTTATCATAAAACGTTATGTAATTTGATTATAGGTAAGTGTGGATTAAATTTTAATATTCTATCTCATTCCATAATATTTGGTTAAAATAGTTCCTTTACTTAATTTAAATTATGCATGTAATAACTTTTAGTTGAATATGATCTTGAGTTTGGATTTGTTGTTGATCTAACAGGTGTTGATCACCGTTAGATCACCGACACGTGTGTAAGAAAAGAAATCCAGTGACTCACATAAGAAAGGTCCATGAATTTAAGAAAGAGAATTCAGTGGCTCATATAAGAAAGGCCCATAAATTTACTTTTTTCCAAATACGTTTATTTATTTTTAGTTTATATATATAGGTAAATGTACTTATTTGTTTAAAGACATATAAATAATTTACTTATTTCCAAACAAGTTTACTTAATTATAGCTAATAAATATAGGTAAATTTACTTATTTCCAAACACGTTTATTTATTTATAGTTTATATAAGTAGATAAATTTACTTATTTGCTTAAAGACCTATAAATTTATATTTACAACGTGTGGGTCTGCCATCAAAAAGTCAAAAAATGAGAATGAAAATGAGAACTAAAACTTATTTCAAAAAAATTATAATAAAAAAAAAAAGAAATAGAGGAAATCATACCTTGTGAAAGAGAAAAGTGAAATAAAATTACTATCATTTCTAGATTATATTTATAGGTAAATTTACCTATTTATTTAAATACATATAAATAGATAAATT
This sequence comes from Hamamelis virginiana, assembly GCA_017140935.1. Lineage (NCBI taxonomy): Eukaryota > Viridiplantae > Streptophyta > Magnoliopsida > Saxifragales > Hamamelidaceae > Hamamelis > Hamamelis virginiana. The sequence continues at coordinate 194,575 of JAESVK010001035.1, forward strand.
TAATTATTTCCAAATAAGTTTACTTATTTCTAGTTAATATATATAGACAAATTTACTTATTTCCAAATACGTTTATTTATTTTTAGTTTATATATATAGGTAAATTTACTTATTTGTTTAAAGACATATAAATAGGTAAATTTACTTATTTCCAAATAAGTTTACTTATTTCTAGTTAATAAATATAGATAAATTTACTTACTTTCAAATACGTTTATTTATTTCTAGTTTATATAAATATGTAAATTTATTTTTTTTTTATTTAAAGCAATAAACGGATATATCACAATTAAAAATCAAAATTTGAATTGAATTAAAATTTAAAAACTTCCCATAATGTCAGCAAAACAGTTACACTATTTAAAATGTAAAAAACTCTCTATAAAAATAATAAAAAGGGTAAATCTGTCATTAAATAATTAAAGTTGACTTTAGAAAATCCCGAAAGGAATTATGGATAAACATTATAGTGTTCTGGGCATACTGGTATGAAATTCAATATCTAAGAGGGTATAGATAATTTTCCGTTAAATTATTTGAAAAGATAATATTATTTTAACAATTTTCCATTGACGCGATGAGTGACATAACAAAGTCATGACTGCATAAGGGATCTGATGTCAGGTCATTTATTAGATCAACAACATAACTATAAATTAGTGATCATGTATTGTATGTATGGCATTTAGATTATCATATATTATATGCTGATATAAAATTGTCGCATCATAAATTACTTTTATAATTGAGAAATTATAGCAAAAATATGATGAGATTAATATTCTTTATTAAAAATAAAAGGATTTGTAGGAAGAGGCATATAGCTAGATTTTAAGAAGAAAAAAAACCCAAGCATTAATGAAAAGGACAAGCACTAGATTTTATATGTTTTTTTGCATTAAATTATGACTTGATAGTGAGCACTGTATATAAGTCCAATACCATCATTGTCCAAAGACCCTGTGGCCTGCTCCACCAAGCCATGTCCATAATCATTTTTATTTTGGATAAACATAATTAAATTATTGTATTCTTAAATACTCATCGACATTCTCAAAGAGGAGTCTTGAAACATTTAAAAATCATAACCATATACCCCACCACGGCCGGCTCATCGTTATGTATCCATCCCCGGCCTAGTGCCTACTGGAGATGATATCTTCGCCATGGTAACCAATATTTTTGTTTTATGTCAAAAATATTATGACATGGTATTTGACTATTTGTTCTAAATTGCATGATTTTTTTTTTTAAAGAAAATTTATTTATTTATTTATTTTAAAAAAGAGTTATACTGACTGGGTAGGACATTATTAATCACAACATTAATCACTGCATCTGCATTACGCTCGACTATTAAGAACAATTCTAACTAAAATACTGAAAAATAATTTATGCAGTCCAACCATGCTATTCATTGTGGCTAGTCATTTATATTTTAATATATTTTTTTTATACTAATTCGAACAAAAAGATGACCATGCTTCTCATTGTGGCTAGTTTATGCAGTCCAACAATGCTACTCATTGTGGCTAGTCATCAACAATTTTGTTGATGAGATGACCAATCATTTAAGATTGATTCATACTAGTCTTGTGCAGATTCTACCAAAGAGTTTATAAATTGTGATTTTGGATGAAGGAAAACCATTTAAAATTGATTTGTTATATGTAACGAAGACCTAACAATACAACGATACGAAAGAGACATGACTCAAATTGAAGATCCAAAGAAAAAGCGACAAAAGGAAAGGCCTTAGCTAGAAGTAGTGTAAAAAGATACGAGTGCAAAGAATATAATAGAGGATACATGCATTGATGGAGATGATTGAGGTAAAATTTCGTATAACCATTGAAGTTAAGTTAAGGACGTATTTGGATTTACTTTGCCTAAGATCATGTGCACTTTACAAGAGATCTACGTATCAGTACCCTTCAATGGAAGACAGCAGCAGCCCATAAATAACTTTTGAATTATTGGAAAAAAAAACCCAGAACTATTTGGGTGCTTATCCCAGCACGATAACACCACAATGACTTTTTAAGTTTAAAAGTTTATTAACAAGGTTTACTCTAAACCTAATTTCAGAGGACCACATAAGTATTACCGTGGGGTTGACAGACGAGCAAAATAATGTGTGGAGATATAGTAAGAGCCAGAGTCTCAGTTTTCAGTCAGTAGAGTCAGGAGATCCGTAGCCATAAGGGTTCTTGCTGGCCCAGTTCCATTGATCCCGGCACATTTCATCGATGCCAAATTTTGCCCTGCAAGGAGAGTGCACATTTAAAAGTGAAGGTGGTAGAAAAAAGGAGGGTGCATCCAGGTTTTGAACCTGTGCCATTACTATTTCAGCATTATATTCCTTCACAGATAAACCATAACTCTAACACGGACGTAGCTAGCATGGGGCAAGGGTGGGCAGTTGCCCACCCTGACATTCTGAAAAAAAAAAATCAAAAATCAAAAATCAAAAATTAGGTGGTCTCTTCCAGAGCAACTTGTTGAGCATATTTTCAGAAACCGACCGTTGGATTTGATGCTCCTTTTATGTATATCATGCCTGCCAAAAATCACCGTGATCCAACGGTTGGTTCCTTAAAAAATTGACTGTGAAAAAAGGGTGACATTTTAAAGAACAAAAAAGTCGCAATTTTTCAAAGTTACATTTTTCAGAAACCAACCGTTGGATCACTGTGATTTTTGGCAGGCATGATATATATAAAATGAGCATCAAATCCAACGGTCAGTTTTGAAAATATACTTAACAAGTGGCTCTAGAAAAGGCCACCTGAAGTATCTTGCATCAGGTGCACTTTATATTAGCAGCTTTGTATAATAGATACTTTTCATGTTACTTTTAAAAGATGAAACCTTAAATTTTATTTTTTTAGAGTTTCGCCCACCCTAGCTATAAATCCTGGCTACGGCCCTGACTCTAACCCATGGCAATCTCAGTATAAGTCAGAAGCGCAACTAACTAGGCAATTTATTCTCCAGTCATCTAAGGATTTCAAGCTTTGCATTCGTAAAAGATTGATTGTGTGAGCCGTACACTGAATTGCATGTAGTTTAGAAATTACCTCCAATTCAATTCGCGTTCTGCTTTTTCTGTTGATCCATAAACAATTTCAGCATCACCAGGTCGCCGCCCAGCCATTTTGAGAGGAATTTTCTGGAACAAGTATAAATGTATAAGACATCTACCACGACAACTAGGAAAAAGAGGCTAATGAGGAAATAGATGATATCCAGATGAAGTTGAAGATTCTTCAAAGAATGTGTTCAGTTCAGAGAAATTGGGAAAGATCTTCATGCCAATACTAGTATTATAATTCAAAATTTGCAATTGAAAAACCAGAATTTTAATGCTTGGATGGGTCAATAGCAGGGTGGTGTGTTGGAATAGGTGGTGGTTTGCACAAGGATTTCATCTATGTAAAGTTTGAACCAAGCTTCACATCTTTGATCTTTAACTCCCTAAGATTTGAACAACTCAGTGAAATATAGAATCCATTCCTGGAACTAGACGGAATTCCAATTGTACTCTGGACAGTTATTTTTCTAAACAGATTTGGAGGCTTACTTGTTGGTTGCACAAATTTAAAGAACAAACTAATGAGGTAGTTTTTCTACCCACAAATTACCCTCGGCCGAGGTTGATTGCAGGCCCTCTGCTGGTCTGCCACCAACTAGCCTTGCAACAATTTTGCATTGATTCCACACAGGTTTTGACATTAGGCTGAGATTCTGTCATAAGACAATCTCAAACCCAGGTGGAACATACCTTGTCCATAAAGCTAACCCAAGATGGTTGGGATAGGGCTAGCTGGCTCTGAACCTGGCTACAGTTCCGACTCAAATCCAAGTACCACTGAACTTGGTCCCCCTTTCTCCAAAACCAAACACAGTATAAGTGAGGCTTTTTAACTTTGTTCATGAGCTGAACTATTTGGGTTCAGCAACATGAAGCCTCCAAACAAGTATTCGTCGAGAAAAACAAAACTTCTAAACAAGAAGTATGACTTGGAGTGTAAGAAAGTAAATTACAAAATTTGAAAAAATCTAATACCTTTCCAGATGCCTTCTCAAATGCTGCAACCATCTCCAAAACTGATGCACCTTTTCCTGATCCCAAGTTGTACACTTCACAACCTGCAAATACATATCTCATTAGCAAAAATAGGAGAATTCTAGCGAAATTTTAGCATGAGAGCCAAACAAACCCCAACCCCTCCCCCCGCGCGGCCTAAACGGCGTAGGGAAGCATGTTTCTCACAATGACATTTTTTTAAAAAAACATACAAACTAACCTGGGCAGTCCGAGGACCTGAAAAAACACGCATCAAGGATCCATAATTTTTTTAAAATAAATAAATATGTAAAAAAAAAAGAAAAAAGAAAAAAAGAGAGAAGATGACCTTCATGTTTCACAACTGCCGGTTCACATAAAAGTTCTGACAAAAAATAATTTATAAGTAATAAACCACTATTGCATTTATCTCACATGTATAACTGAGAAATACGCTGCAAAAGGATTGATATTTGTAATTCAAGGTTGCAACAAACCAGGGGAAGGCCAATAAGGACAAGGGTTGAGATAGTTAGAGAAGACAGGATAGAACTAGACTATGATATTACATAAACTACTTTTAAGCATATTTTACTGGATTAGTGTAGGAGAACACAAGGTCACATAGTTTGCACAAAAGGCTTTGTTGAGTTTTGAGAATCCTTACTGGATTGCATGGATTTTTTTTAAGCTTATTTTACCTTCCCATGGTTTCTACAACATTCCAATGAAGGCCAAATGATGCTCCAACTTCACCATACACACTCAAGACATCTTACATAAATTCAGCTGTCTCTTGCAAGTCCTTGTAGCACATTTTCCCAACTCACCTAAAGCATTATTCTAATACAACAAGCTATTTAACACAATAAAAATGAGTCCTGGAGCAAACTTATAAAAATTGGATAAGTTCTTCCATGGAAACAGATATATCAGATACAAAGAACATAACAGTTTCAGAGCACACACCTATATTGGAGTCAAATAGCTTGGACAATGCAGCAGTGTGCCCATCTGCTAAATCAACAACATGAATGTAATCACGGACCTGAAAAGAGGCAAGCATAGTGAAGATTAAACCTTCATCAATATCAAAAGGAGACTGTAAAAGGATAAAAATATACGCATCACCTAAAGCCCTCAATTTTCCTTTCTATAATTACAGAGATTTAACCACAACACAAGAACAGAAGATCGTATATCAATAATTACATTTAAGAATTATAGTGGAAACTAAATCAAGAAAATAGACATCCAACCATGTTTCTGATTTGGATGCTATTGTAGGCCATGCATTGGATTAGACAAGTCCCAGAATGGACAGTAACAGGATCATCCCTACTCCCAGTTATTTCTTAATGCATTGTGATTTCTGAGATCTAACCATTGACCAAGACATTTCTGAGAACTAAGCATACAAACTTAGGTCTGGCTCAAAAAATCAGGGCACATCATGTTTGAAGATGACCAATATGAGAAGTGGCATTGGGAGGTTCTGACTCTGTAGATCGATGAAAACAAGGCAGGTTTTTGCATGGAGTATAGTGTGTTGACAAACAAGCGCACACAATTTCTTTCATACATGTACATATCTTGTAAAAAATATATAAAAATAATAGCTATCAATGAAAGCATACCCCAGTGCCATCCTTTGTTGCATAGTCATTGCCAAAAACTGTCAATGCTGGTCGCCTACCAACAGCAACCTGCTGCACAAAAGGTATAAGATTGTTTGGAATACCTCGGGGGTCCTCGCCAATATACCCACTCGGATGTGCGCCGACTGGATTGAAGTATCTAAGTAGTATGATTTTCCATTCAGAGTCTGAGAGATGGATATCACGAAAAATATCTTCTATGATAAGCTAAAAGATAAACGTGTAAGTTATAATTAGTATATGCTGAGAAATCAAAATGCTTATCAGAAAATTTTCTAAAAACAAAAACAGAAGTACAGAAGAGTATTGTAGGAGAACTGTAAAGTGAAGCAAAAACATTAAACTGATTACTGATGTTAAAAGCATTTTTCAACCCGTCACATGCAATGAAACATCCGCTTCTCTGGCGTACCAACTACCATGCACCTAATGATTGTCTAAGATATACCTTGGTCCGTCCATATGGATTTTCTGCGGACAGGGGGAACTCTTCTGTGCACGGAACCTCCTTTGGCCATCCATAAACAGTTGCCGATGATGAAAACACAAGCTGGAAAGGTTCAAAAATGTGATAATCAGTAATGTTATTCAAAAATCAATATCAAGACAAGATCATATAACTTCCAACATTAACAAAAGCAAATAACTAGGATGGAGAACTAATAGAAATAATTTGAAAACTTGAAAATAATAACCCAAGCATACAACTAGACAACTGGTTCATTGGAAAAACTTAAGCCTTGGCCATTGCTTAGTTAATTTTAAGGTAACGGTCACATCAAGGGTTTACAAATGTCCCAAGAAACCTGGTAATTAAGATTTCAGAAATTCACACTGGAATTGATCCTGGTAGGGATAGATTAGATTTCATTTGGCTATTAGAGCTAAGAAAACAATCTCATATTTAGGTAGTTATCTTTACTCACATACTGAAGGGTATATAACTGTTCATTTTATGAGATTACAAATGATGCAAAGAACAAAAGCGGCAAAGATGTTGCATATGCATCAATTCAAATAGAAAAAGGTTGGTAAGTACTAAAACAGTACAAGCATGGAAAAAGCAATGACAGCACCTTAAAAATGGAAAACTAAAAGTATCCCCGCAATATCGCAATTGCAAGAAGAAAAATCCCAGCAAATCAACTTAATAATCCATATTGCTAAGGGGAAAAGACAAACCTACTGAGATCTATGGTGAATTTTGATGAAATTACAATTGCCTGGACTAAAATACTGTTTTCTTTCCCATCACATGGCTCCATTACATGTAGTTAAATCATAGGAAAACACTGCAAAGCAAAATCATCTTCGGTATTAAATAACCTTAATTAAACGAAAATCTAAAGTAAACGCTAAATGAGAACCTTGGTGCATAGATAAGAGAAAAGTTGAAAACTGTGATGTCTAGCGTGCAACAACAAACTCGAAAAGTATTGTATCAAGAAAAAGTAATTAAATTAATATATTTTCAAAAGCCCTAGGAGCGAAGGCAATCAGACTTCAAATAAAATGTAAACATGAGAAGTACCTTTTTACATCCATGGGCAGCCATGACCTCCAACAAAGTGATTGTACCAATAAGGTTGTTGTTATAGTAAAGCAATGGTTTGTGCACGCTTTCACCAACTGCTTTCAGTCCGGCAAGGTGTATAACAGCATCAAATCTGCAATGCAAACAGGATGGACAACAAAAAAAAAGTTATAGCATATAAAGTTAAGCAAGAAGAGGGAAATTTAAATAGACCACTAAATCAACTCTATAGATTTCCTCACAATCTACAGTTTTGATTGTATTGGTGGAGATTTAAAAGGTTAGACAATGCCTTAGTCATTCGGTCTTGATGATTCATTCCAGTTACTCAAGCATGTAGTTAAAGATTTTAATCAACCAAAAAATATGATTGTACATGATTAAGATGCCTAGAGCAACAAGTAGAAATGCATACTATCAATCAGTGAAAATTATACAGAAAACAACCACTTAAAAAGGGTGTATTTATGTATCTGTTCAGGCTCCAGTTTAACAGAAAGCGTCAAATCAACAGAGTACCAAACATAATTTTTTGAATATAGACAAGGAGATCTTACGGTGTTGAAATAAAAAGTTGTTCAAGCGCTGGTTTGTCCCGAAGGTCCACCTGCAGGTGAAATATGATTTTTAGAGATCACGCTGTAGCATAGTAAAGTAAATTCTGGATATGGTAGAATTAGTTAACGCTAATCAAATGTTTATAATTAAAACAGGCAAGCAACGGATTCTTCAGATAAAATCTCAATCAACTGATGACTAAAGCTTAAACCTTTCAAATCAATACAGCATGCATAGAGTCACATGCAACAGTGATCAATCAAACTCCTAATCAAAAGGTATTTTCAAATCATACACTGCAAAAACTATATCGCTGTATTAAACCTCTGAAAAACGAAACTCCTCACATTTCGAATCAAAAGATTACACACACTAGCAATTGAAGAAGATAAAAGTGGAGAAGTCGATTGGTTTTGTAACCTGATGAAAGGTAAGGTTTTGACCATATTCACCGGCGAGTTCCGCGACTCTCTTAATGGCGATTTCTGAAGAATTATCGGGATAGTTGACGACCACAGTCTTGAATCCTCCCAACAATAACTGAAGAACCGTGTGACTCCCAATGTAACCCGCTCCACCAGTCACCAAGATGCTTCTCGCCATCATCAAACTGTACTGCAGAGTAAGAACACACACACATTCTCTCTCTCTCTGTATACACACACACACACACTTAGTCAATTCTGGCTGGCTGAGATTCTGAAATATCTCTCTCTCTTGGAATCGTGGGATAGAGCATCATTGTCAACAGCACTTATCCCTTTATTGAAATAGTGCACAATTCTGTTTTTTATGCAACTCAAATGAAAATTAAGAAATTGGAATAGCCACGACTGGTTGGCGAGTTTTCTTTGTCATAATTGTCAACAAGTAATGAAGGGTTGAAGGGAGAGGAGGGTTTTTAAGTAAGTTTCTATTCCAACTTCCCGCGCCTTATTTAATTAGCATGTTACTTTACCATTAAGAAATATTCATGAGACAACTTATGACAATGGTTAGTTTAGCTTTGGCAAGTAGTTAACCAAATTACATGCACGCATACTGTCATCTGCCATGAGACATGGATATATAGATTAATTCCATTAGTTTGTGTTGTGCTTGAAATCGTTTACTTATGACTAGCTATATTTTATTTGCGAGCATGGGTTTCTATTCAAGTTATGGCCAGTTTCCCCTTTGAGTTTCTTAACCAAACTTCATTAAGATGTCATAGGATTTCGAGATTAAAACACATGGTAATGAAAAAAAAAAAGATTAAGGACTGAAAAGCTTAATTACAGACTCATCTGTTTACAGCGCGTGTTTATAGTTGGGATAATGATCGTCATATATGTTTTTTATTTTATTTTATTTTATTTTATTATTTTTTTTTTTTTTGAGATTTAAGTATTCTAATTAAATCCACTTATCCTGTCTGAAATTATCCAGCAGAAACTCAAATTATCATATCAAATATTTTTTCCTTTTTTGTTTATTTACCAGATCTTGATTACTGACATGGCACAAATTGATTGATAAATGAAGTTACTTGGGCTGCAAAACTTACTAGCTGCCCGTATCTATGAATCCAAGTGCGTTGCGAATTCCAATTCCAGTGTAACTCCTCAACCTATATATACATATATATAGGTACTTCAAATACATATCTGAAGACACTCAGTTTCAATTCACTCTCTTCTTCTTTCCCTAGAAATTACGTACAAACTGTTTCTTGCATCATGGCGCGAATTCCAATTCCAGTGTAACTCCTCAACCTGTATATACATATATATAGGTACTTCAACTACATATCTGAAGACACTCTCAGTTTCAATTCACTCTCTTCTTCTTTCCCTAGAAATTACGTACAACCTGTTTCTTGCATCATGGCTAACAAGAGAAAAAAATCACAACCAGACTGGTCAAAGCTTCACACAGACCTTTTGGAATCAATCTTGAAACGCTTGTCTTTCATTGATATTCTTCGATTCAAAGCCGTATGTTGTTCGTGGCGTTCTGTTGTGGAAGCCTATATCTCATCTCCATCCAGCACTCGATTTCTTCAAACACCATGGTTAATCAATGATGCCAGTTTTTTTAATCTTGAAGAGAAAAGAGTTTACAAGTTTAAGGGCGTGCCCAAAGAGCTGGGCGAGATTGGGCGTGTGGGAGCATGTCATGGTTGGCTAGTGTACTTAATTGGATGAAAGAGCAGCTCCATATTTAATGAACCCATTCTCACAAGCTCCTCGAATTCAACTTCCACCCATAACAGATATTTGCACATGTGTTGATGGTGAATTTATCATCGAATTCAAGACTGGAAATAATGATTCTATATCTCTTTGCTTTGAGTCTTTGACAGAGTTGCGAGAGAAGTTGGTTGCCAAAGCAGTTTTGTTCTAGGACCCTTTCCACAGCAGCAGCTGTAGAGTCGCAGTTATGTACTGCTTTACCTCGAAGCTGGCCTTTTGTGACTGTGGAGATGGTACATGGACCGATCTAAATGGTAAGCATGAATCCTACAGTGACATCATATTCTACAATCAAGACCTTTATGCATTATGTGATGATGGTTCCATTGAAGTTTGGGATTTGAGCAAGTCTTTTCCTGTAAAGAAAATGGAGATTGAAACTTATCCTAGTAATGGAGTTACACAATCTTTAAGAGCTGCTTTCTTGAGCCATTTTTACTTGGTGGAATCCTCTGTTGATCTTTTGCTTGTCAGGAGGTTTCTTAAGGTAGGAGCAATTGTTATTGGTAGAGGCAATCACCACCAAGTTTCTCGAAAAACAACATTTTTATTTCAAGTATTCAAGTTGGATTTCAATATGAGAAAGTGGGTACGGGTGGAATCCTTAGGGGATCGCGTGTTATTTTTGGGTCAAAACCATTCACTGTCACTCTCAGCTCAACATGTTCCCGAATGCAAGGAGAATTCAATTTACTTCAACGATGATTATTGTAATACATTGAAAGTGAGCCAAGGAATGGGTGTTTACAACTTAGAGGATAAGATCATCAAACCAATTTATCATTGTGATTTGAGGAGGATGAAACCTCCCATTTGGGTTGTTCCTAATCCATGGTGCGGTTGAATTAAGGACAAAAAACAGATTTTGATTGTATTTCAAATTAATTCAGTTTTGCTGTGTAATAATTTTGCACGGTGCAATAATAGTTTCCATATTGTTAATTGCCTTTTTTGTTGCAAGTTTGCCATATTGATTTCTGTTTAGTGCTTTTGCATGTGTAGTGTAATATATGATTATATATGATTGATATATAAAGGGACCCTTGCAAAATGTGATTCTGGAAGAGAAAAAATCATTTAAAATTTATTTGATATATTTAACGAAGACCTAATAATAATAATACAATAATAAACTCGAAAGAGACATGATTCAAATTGAAGATCTAGACAAAAAGGACAACAGGAAACCCTAAGACAGAAGCACTATCAAAGGATGAGTGCAAACAATTTAATAAAGGAGGATACCAGCCCTGATAGAGATTAATGGTGGGGGGGGGGTAAATTCATATAACCATTTAAGTTGAGCTACGGACCTACCTAAAATCATGTTTATGCAATGAAAATCTAGGGAGGAAACTTTAGCCAACTATCCTATCACCCCTCTTGTTAATTAGCTCGTCACTTAATTTAAGTGGAATTTTAAGTTCCAAAAATGATTTTAGGCAAAGCAATTGAGTTGAGTTGAAAAAGTGTTGGAAAGAATAGCATTGCTCTTTAATTATTACAAATGCCTTTTAAAAATGAAGGCCTCCGCAGCATAAAAAATTAAAAACCAAGCCATTCCACACATCATGCCAGATAACAAAACAGCATAGTGGTTAAACTAGTAAAATATAACCTGAATATCTTAAAAATACAACCTAAGTTATAGCTGCACAAAGAGTTTGAGCACTTTACAAGAGATCCACATACCAGTACCCCTTTAATGGAAGACAGCAGCAGCCCATAAATAAACTTTGGAATTATTGGATGAGATTGCAACCCAGTACTAATGGGGTGCTTATCCCAGAATGCTTAAAAGTTTGTTAACAAAGGTTACTCTAAACCTATTCTCAGAGAGCCACATAAGTATTAATGTGGGGTTGACAGACGCAGAAAATAAGATGTGCAAGAATAGTAAGAGCCACAGTCTCAGCTTTCAGTCAGTAGTGTCAGGAGATCCATAGCCATATGGGTTCTTGCTGGCCCAGTTCCATTGATCCCGGCACATCTCGTTAATGCCTAATTTTGCCCTGCAAGGAGAGTGCACATTTAAAAGTGAAGGGAGTTGAAAAAAGGTGGGTGCATCTAGGATTTGAATCTGCGTCTAATAAAATAAGGACCATCATTACAATTATTTTAATACTGTGCCATTACTATTTCTGCATTATATTCCTTCATAGACAAACCATAACTTTAACCAACGGGAGTTTCAATAGATGTTGGAAACACTTGCATGATTGACCAACTAGGCAATTTAATCACCAGTCATCTAAGAATTTTGAGCCTTGCATTAGTAAACTGCATGAGCTGTACACTGAATTCCATGTAGTTTGGAACTTACCTCCAATTCAATTCGCGCGCTGCTTTTTCTGTTGATGCGTAAACAATTTCAGCATCACCAGGTCGCCGCCCAGCCATTTTAAGAGGAATTTCCTGGAACAAGTAAAAAATGCATTAAGGCATCTACTGGGACAACTATGAAAGAGAGACTAATGAGGAAATAAATGATATCCAGAAGGTCAAACATTCTTCAAAGAATGTGTTTCAATTCATAGAAATCGGGAAAAAGTCTTCATATCAAATACTAGGAACTCAGAATATTATACTTCAAAATTTGCGTTTGAATGCAAAACCAGAATTTTTATACTTGGTTGGGCCAATAGCAGGGTGGAGGTGTTGGAATAGGTGATGGTTTGCACAAGGATTTCAACTATGTAAAGTTTGAACCAAGCTTCGCATCTTTTCTTAAATATTTATATAATGTATTGGACTTTGAAAATAACAACCCCACTTCCTAAGATTTGTACAACTCAGTGAAATATAAAATCCGATCCTGGAATTGGAATGAATTCCAATTGTACTCTGGACAGTTATGTTTCCAAAAAGACTTGGAGGCTTACTTGTTGGTTGCATAAATTAAAGAACAATTGAAAAACTAATGAGGTAGTTTTTCTGCCCACCAACTACCTTTGACCAAGGTCAATGGCAGGCCCCTCTTCTGCAACCATCTAGCCTTGAAAGAATTTAGCATTGATTCAAAAAGGATTTGATGTTAGGCTGAGATCGCTGAGATCCTGTTTTAAGACAATCTCAAGCCCTGGTGGATACCATGATCAATAAAGCCAAACCATCAACCCAAGATGGTTTGGATGGGGCTAGCTGGCTCTGAACCTGGCTATAATTCTGGCCCAAATCCAAATTCCACCAAACTCAATTAGCAATTCTCCAAAACCAGAAACACTCAAAGTGAAGCTTTTAACTTTGTCCATGAGCTGAATTAATTAAGTACAGAAACATGAAGCATCCAAACAAGTATTCATTGAGAAAAACAAAACTTTTAACCAATAACAACTATGACTTATATGACTTAAAGTGTAAGAAAGTAAATTGCAAATTTCCAAATAATCTAATACCTTTCCAGATGCCTTCTTAAATGCTGCAACCATCTCCAAAACTGATGTACCTTTTCCTGTTCCCAAGTTGTACACTTCACAACCTGCAAATACATATCTCATCCGAAAAAATTGGAGAATTTTAATGAAATTTTAGCATGAGGGGCCTCCCCACCCTATATTGGAGTTTTAGAGCACACACCTGTATTGGAGTCAAAAAGCTTGGACAATGCAGCAGTGTGCCCATCTGCTAAATCAACAACATGAATGTAATCGCGTACCTGAAAAGAGGAAAGCATAGGGAAGAGTAAACCTTCATCAAAATCAAAAGGAGACAATATAAGGACAAAAATATGTGCATCACCTAAAGCCCTCAATTTTCCATTCTATAATTACAGATATTTAACCATAACACAAGAACTGAAGATCATATATCAATAATTACATATAAGAATTACAGTGGAAACTAAATCATGAAAAAGACATCCATCCATGTTTCTGATTTGGATGCTGTTGTAGTAGGGCATGTATTGAATTAGACAAGTCCCAGAATGGAAAATGACAAGAGGATCACTCCTCCCAGTTATTTCTCAATGCATTCCCATTTCAGAGGTCTAACCATTGACCAAGAAATTTCCCCTTTTCCTATGCATACAAATTTGGGACTGGCTCAAAAAATCAGGGCACAGCATGTTTGAAGACAACCAGTATGAAAAGTGGCATTCGGAGATTCTGACCATGTAGATCGACGAAAACAAGGCAGGTTTTTGAATCAAGTATAGTATGTTAACAAATAAGCACACACAATTTCTTATATATATACACATATCTTGTATATATAAAAACAGCTAACTGTGAAAGCATACCCCAGTGCCATCTTTCGTTGGATAGTCATTGCCAAAAACTGTCAATGCTTGTCGCCTACCAACAGCAACCTGCTGAACAAAAGGCATAAGATTGTTTGGAATACCTCGGGGATCCTCGCCAATATACCCACTCGGATGTGCCCCAACCGGATTGAAGTATCTAAGTAGTATGATTTTCCATTCAGAGTCTGAGCGGTAGATATCACGACAAATATCTTCTATGAAAAGCTAAAAGACAAACGTATAAGACATAATCAGTAGATGATGAGAAATGGAAATGCTTATCAGAAAATTTTCTAAAATCAAAAACGAATACAGAAGAGTTTCATAGGAGAACTCTAAATTGAAGTAACAAACTTTAAATTGATGTTAAAAGCTCTTTTCATTCCTTCACATGCAATGAAACATCCATTTCTCTAGCGTACCAACTACAATGCACCTAATGATTGCCCAAGATATACCTTGGTCCGTCCATATGGATTTGCTGTTGACAGGGGGAACTCTTCTGTGCACGGCACCTCCTTTGGCCATCCATAAACAGTTGCTGATGATGAAAACACAAGCTGGAATGGTTCAAAAATGTGATAATCAGTAATGTTATTCAAAAATCAATATCAAGGCAAGATCATATAACTTCCGACACTAACAAAAGATAATAACTAAGATGGGGTGCATGGATAATGGAAAAGTTGAGAACTGTAATGACTAGTGCACAACAACAAACTTGAAAAGTATTGTGCCTAGAAAAAGTATTTAAACATATTGTCAGAGCCCTAGGAGCAAGGCAATCAGACTTCACAAAAAAAGTAAACATGAGAGAAGTACCTTTTTACATCCGTGGGCAGCCATGACCTCCAACAGAGTGATTGTAGCAATAAGGTTGTTGTTATAGTAAAGCAATGGTTTCTGCATACTTTCACCAACTGCTTTCAGTCCAGCAAAGTGTATCACAGCCTCAAATCTGCAGTGCAAAAAGGATGGCAGGAAAAGAGAAGTTATAGCATATAAAGTTGAGAAAGAGAAGCACAATATAAATAGACCAAAAAATCAACTCTTTAGGTGTCCTCACAATCTACACTTTTTATGATATTGGTGGAGATTTAAAAAGTAGACAATGCCTTGATCATTCACTCTTGATGATTAGAGTGCCACAAGCATGCAGTTAAAGATTTTTAATCAGGCAGAAAATATGATGGTAATCACTGTAGGATCCAACAAATTGTACATGATTAAGACGACTAACGATGAGGGCAACAAAGAATGGAAATGCATACCATCAATCAGTGCAAAATATGCAAAGCAACCACTTAAAGGGATGAATCTGTGTATCTTAGAAGGCTCCATTTAAACAGAAAGCTTCAAATCAACAGACTACAAAACCTAAATTTTTAATATAGGCAGCGAGATCTTACGTTGTTGAATTAAAAAGTCGTTCAAGCGCAGGTTTGTCCCGAAGGTCCATCTGCAGGTGAAAGTTAATTTTAGAGATCACGGTAGTAGCATAGTCAATAATTTCTGAATACAGTAAAACAGGTTAATGCTAAAATACATTTTGGCAATGACATAAGAATCTATAATATAAGAAAACTATAGCAGTAAAATATGACCCAATAGTTAGACTGCATGGTAGGTTGTGATGATTATGGACAATTGGGCAACAATTGCGTCACGCAAATCTGGCTTTGAGAACCGATCTGATATCCCAATTGTTTCTTTGTTATATTTAAGAAAATATATTGCCATCAATTAGTAAAATTAAATAGGAAAGTTCCACATGAATGAAAATCAAAACCAACAAGAAGCCTGAAGCTTATAAGAAACCAATACAGAGCCCTTCATCCTAACCACCATTCAACCCATCTAAGAAGTACTCAACCTACAAATAACCATTTCACAGTTTGTCTAAAACCAAAAAACCAAAAAAATCAGGAAAAATAAGGGGATCAAGAACAGAGAAAAGACCAAATTGATGAGTAAAACTTGGGTGATGCCAATATTGTGATTAATAGACTAGAAAAAAGTTACATAGTTATCCTTGAGAAATTTATAGTATTTTGAATGATTGTATCGACATTATTTTGTTATTTTGAAGAATGGAATGTGTATTAGGGTAAATCATATCTATAAAGAAGGAAATAAAGCTGCAGGCTTCTTGGCCAATTTAGGACATCAAATAAAACATAATCAGATTTGATATTCTTAATTTCCTAGGGAGATTTTGTCTGTTCTTTGGGAAGACATTATTGGTAGATCTAGTCCTAGGTGGTGTTGATCCATTTTCCTGTACCAAAAATAAAAACCAAAACTAAGACTTAGTACTAGATACAACTTTTCTAAAGGTAAGGTATACGCATATCAGATTTGAAGTAATATAATGAACTAGATCACATGTATCCAATCAAAACATGATTCCGCCGAAAGTGAGCCATAGATTTAGATCAAGCACACAATATTCTGATGAGTTAGGCTAAGTTTGGTTGTGCAGAATGGATTTCATTTGGAATTGCAATTCTGTAGAAGCTTAAAATCTAACTTTCACTGTGGAACTGTTCATGTGGATTTGGGGTTTAGTAGGCAAAGCAACTAAACTTTGGAGTTTGAATTAAGGCCTCCAATTCAAAGTCCAAGCAATCAAACACAGCCTTAATCACATGTTTATAACTAAAACAGAAGTTCGCCAAAAGCAAGCTACAGATTCAGATAAAAAACTTAATCAACTGATGACTAAAGCTTAATCCTTTTAAATCAATAGAGCATGCATAGACTACAATCAAACGCCTAATTAAAAGGTTAGCTTTTTTAAAATACTTCTACTGCTTTTGAAAGCAAAAAATTGCTTCTTTTAGTGCTTTTAAGAGCAAAAATTGCTTCTTTTACTGCTCTTGAGAGCAAAAACCTAAGCAATTTTTTTTTGCTTCTGAAAGCAGAAAAAGGACTTTTAAAAACGATATCTTAAAAGCTTAAACATTTCAAATCAACGCACTAAGCATACACTGCAAAAAAATATCGTTTACCCCCTGGAAAACGAAACTCCTCATTTTCGAATCAAAAAATTACACTAGCAATTGAATTGAAGAAAATAAAAGTGGAGAAGTCGATAGGTTTTGTAACCTGATGAAAGATAAGGTTTTCTCCATATTCACCAGCGAGTTCCGCGACTCTCTTAATGGCGATTTCTGAAGAATTATCGAGATTGTCGACGACCACAGTCTTGAATCCTCCCAACAATAACTGAAGAACTGTGTGACTCCCAATGTAACCCGCTCCACCAGTCACCAAGATGCTCCTCGCCATAATCAAACTGTACTACACAATAAAAACAGTCTATATATATATACACTCTCTAACGCGCCCTTTCAAATTTAAACCTTAGACCCCAACACAAAATAAATACAGAGAGAGGGGGAAGAGGGAGATTTATATAGGCGCTCGTCCCAGTGGGGAAGGCCGCGAAGGCGAGAATATAATAATGTCTTACTTTATATATATTTATTAATTATTAATATTTTTTTATAAAAATATTTTAGGAGAGAGAAACAGATCAACCACGTGGCGAAACGTTGTCGTCTTTGATGGAGTCTCACGAGCCTCTCCTGTACCACACGTCTCTCATTCATTCCGGAATCCATCGTGGCCTTGAGTGAATTGACTAAACAACCCTTAATCTTTTGTCGTGATGTACGCTGTCCACTAACTCTGGTTGGCTGAGATTCTGAAGTCTCTCTCTTTATATCTCTCGTGGAATCCTGGGATGGAGCATCATTGTCGCCCTGCGCATTCATGATTGGTTAATAAACACGTGGCAAGACATTCAAAAAGAGAAGATCTTGACCTTTAGATTTTGATTTTATTTGACTAATGGGGTTTTGGTAATGAGTCTAATCACTCACAAATCGGATCTCGTGAATGGTGGGACTTACCGCTTACCGTTCTTGTTTTTATTTTAACGATACCGGTACGGGTCTTTATAACAATATTAGAAAAAGATCTTTCACCTTTATAAGAGGATCTCGCCTTCTTTATTCTTTATTATTATAGATGGAAGTGTAAGTCACGGAAGCGCAATATGTGCTCTTTTCGTGAATGCACCGCCGTCCAAAGCCGAATTCACGATAGATAAGGCGTGAGAAATATGCTTTGTGTCACTTTGCCAAAAATAAAATTATATATATATATATATATATATAGAGGTTTTCTCTTATGAGCATCACCTTACTTTAAGCTAAAGTAAGCATCTAACAGTAGAGCCGCATGTGATGCAATTTTGGAAAACTGACCGTTGGATTAGATACTCCTATAATGTATGTCATGCTTGCCAAAAATCACAGTGATCCAACGGTTAGTTTATGAGAAAACTGACTGTGAAAAACTATGATTTTTTTGTTCTTTAAAATGTTATCATTTTTTGGCAGTCAGTTTTCTCATAAACTAACCGTTGGATCACTGTGATTTTTGGCAGGCATGACATACATTATAGGGGTATCTAATCCAACGGTCAGTTTTCCAAAATTACATCACATGCGGCTCTACTGTTAAATGCTTACTTTAGCTTAAAGTAAGGTGATGCTCATAAGAGAATTTCTATATATATATATAGCTTTTTATTGCATCATGATATTAAAAATTATATTCCTTTTTTTTAGAGATTTAGTAGATACTCAATACTATGAATTCGGATCTTCTGCTTGTATTTTTTTGAATATTAAAATTATGCCATGTCATTCAAATATACTATTATATCTTATTTAATAGATACTCAATACTACGAATTCGGATCTTCTATTTGAATTTTTTTATACTTGTATTTTATTGAATATTAAAATCATGTTATCTCATTCAAATTTATTATTATCTCTCATTTTTTATGGAAAAATGCTTTATCTCCTGGCAACTTTCCCGCCTTATGTGGCAGCCACATAATGGTGATCTAAGTTGCATTAATTATGATTTATCCATTAATTAAAAAAAGTTTTAAAGAATAGAAAAAAAGAGAATTAGGAATTACTACAGTGCATTAATTATGGATAAGCAATTACTGCAGTGCATTAATTATCCATTAATTTAAGGGAGAATTACTGCAGTGCATTAATAATCCATTAATTTTTTCCATAAACGATATTCTCTCTTTCTAAAATGTGAAACATGCCAATCGGGCAATCTTTGCTCTTCATGCTCGCTTGTAACAATTTCGATGAGCAACTTCGATCTGTTTTCTATCCATCTTTGTTCCAACAACGAGATCGATGTTTCCTTTTGCTGTATGATCAATTTTTCGATTGCCTCTTATTTTTTGGTGATCGGTGCAAATGTGCAACTTATTAATCAATGCAAATGTGCAAACTGTTGCAGATTCGCACGGTCAATTTCTTCTTCTTTTTCTTCTTCTTCTATAAGCAACAATCACAGTAAATTATAGTAAAAATCACAGTAAAAATAGTTTAATTCCAGCAAATCACAGTAAAAATCACAGCTTCAATCAGATGAGTAACAGATGATAGAGAGATAGAGAGACGTGCCTTTTTGGCTAGTTTCAAAATGGAGAAAATTTTCACAATTTTCATTTTCATTTTCAATAAAAATAGAAAACGGCCTAAAAAACGCGTTTACTTGTAAAAAATGAAAATTATTTTCAAGAAAATGAATTCAGTTTTTAAGAAAATGTGAAAACATCAAAAAGACGTTTTTTGTATTTTCACAAAAACTGAAAACAAGGATTATATCGTGGCAATGTTTATAAACATGGAAAAAAATATGTAGACTAACTGTAAAACCAAAAAATGAAAATAATAAAACATATAGAGATAATATATAGTTTTAGTAAACACATTTACACCATTTTTAAATTTTGACAAAAGTTTTCATTTTTGCAAAATAAACGCATTCTCTAAATTTTGAAAATTGAAAATGAAAACCATTTTTAAAAAATTTTCATAGAAAATGAAAATTGTGAAAATTTTCATGAAGTAAATAGGC
>JAESVK010001035.1:214940-244439 GCA_017140935.1 Hamamelis virginiana
TCTTTTTTTTTTTGTGTTTTCAATATCTTTTTTTTTTCTTTTGAGCTTTCAAAGCATTTTGAGTGTTTTCACTGTGTTTTCCTTAGTGTGATTTGCTTAAAAAAAAACAGTGAAAACAAAAGACAATGAATTTGGGAATTTTTACTGAGTTTGGGTGTTATCACTGAGTTTGGGTATTTTCAGTGTGCTAATATGGCACTTAAATATGTGGATTGGTGCATTTTTATTGTGCTGATGTGGCAGTTAAATATATTGATGAGAGTGTAAAACGGAAAAGCACTATGGTATCTGTAGCACTGCTCTTTTTGATGATGTGTCATGATTTAAGATATCAAGTAAATACAAGCACCGAAAAATACAAGCAAAGGATCCAAGTTCCATACTATATTCAAAATCAGACAAATTCTCAAGCACAAAAGAAGTTATTATCCACTTTACAGCTAGTAACACTAAAAAAATCTCAATTGATTATTGACCTAAAAAGTCAAATTTAAAAACCTCTTGTTTCTTGATATGTAGATTAAGTGCTAGAATTTTACTTCACCTTTAAGTAATTACTGTTGATCATGCCAGTATAACATTTGTGACATTGCAAAAAATAAATAAATAAATAAATGGTATTTTTTTTTTTTATATATTTAAAATCAATGGCAAAAAATAAAGAGCGTTAAGGGTCTGTTTGGATTGCAGGCATTTCATAGGATTGAGAATGACGTAAATCATTTATTTGAGGTACCTGGTTTTTCCTGATGGGTTCCCAATGGTTCCCCAGGTTAGAGATCATTAGCTTCTCTACAAAGAGAGAGAAGTAATTGTTAATAATGCAATTGGAACTAGAGCAAGAGACGACAAAGTGAGTAGAACAATTAGAGACTTCTACCAAATGAACCCTTAGCGGTGTTTGGTAGGTCAAGGGCTTGAATCATTTCCTTCTAATCCAAAAGGGGAAAAAAAGCACTAGATGACAGCATATTGACTCATCAATTCAAATTAGTCAATAACTAATGCAAAAGTAAGTGTCTAGTTGAACTGCCAAACCGCCCCTCCCCCAACAAACCCAAAACCAAGAAATATTTGCCTACCAAATCAACCTAATTGGGTTCTCTAATATTATGTTTAATTGAACAGTTGCAGAAATTGCGATTCGGTTGCTACCAGTAATCAATGGACCAACAATTACAGGCCATGGGTTTACTTGTCCAATGGAAGAATTTCGGGCCACCCACCAGTCTGCCTCCCCACAAGACCGAGATGGACAACTACAGGAACCAACTGCATCAAAGTTGATATAAATATGACATAATAAAGCATTTCCCTCCCTTTTCACATTAACATAATCATAGTTATCATGAACATTGAAAAAACAATGAGTAAGAAACCTTACATTCATATAAAGATCACTTTGTAGTTTGCAGCAATAAGTGAGGTGAACAATATTTCACTTTTCAATCAACAAAATAAATGATTTTACTTTACATAAGAATGCCATTGTCATTAGAACCTTTGATGTTTTTCTCAGTGAGCTGCCAGGACAGTATTCAAACCATGCACCTACTTCCTGATGTCATAATTCACCTCCATGATCATGCATAATTGAAGTATGATGGTAATTGGCAATCATATTATAGTTCAGCACTAGCCAGTGGACATGTAGGAGGGAACCAGAGCCATATGTTTGCTGTCTGTTTGACTGTTTCAATAAGACATATATATAGCAGGAAAATATGACATGCCGTTAGATATAGTGATGGAAAACCATGTGAATAGGAGAATACTTGGGTTAATTATGTTACCAATTCTACTTCTAAACTTGTTCTGTGGATATGGGTTGGAAACTAAGAAGTCTTTCCACCTCGTCGTTTGCCTCGGCTTGCTGTCTCCATCTCTGCATGAACAAAAGAATGATTGAGAACCAAATGCACATCACACATGCATGTTATAAGGAAGACTCAGAGGAGACCCAGATGTCTTAGAGATGACATAACCAAATAAATGGGACAAAGAAAATTTTACAGGAAAAAACAGGTCTCTAATCAGAAAAGAAAAATCTGAAAATTAACCCTCCCTCCCCTTTCAGACTTTACAAGAAGAACAGCCCTTGACATTTAGGAAAATCGACACGTTTTTTCTTTTCAATTTTATGTGAATGGTTCAATTGGACTGTTTCCAAGTCCTCATAAATGTCCTGTTTAGAAAGTAAAAAAATGCTTCCAAGTGATAAGAACGTACCTCCTCAAGATTTTCTATCTCCATGATTTGTTCTATCTGTTCAGCAATACTTTCCTGCACATGAGAAACACCAATTTTAATAAATAATAAACAAAAAAATGTTAGTTATTTTCATATGTGTCTCAGATCAAGAGAGGGTAAAAGAAAAGAAGAAATATAATCTAGTGGTGCGCACCGCATTGCCTGCTGCTTCGGCAGCAAGAACATCAGAATCCATTTCTACCTCAATTTCAATCATTGAAGAAATCTGGCAAATTGATGGCATCATCATACATTAATTTATGACATTTTATTCAAGAAGTTGAACAGAGGTTTTTGGTTTCTTAGATTTGTCTTTGTTCTCAGGTAGAAAACATACTCTTGCATAGCTTTCAATCAGTTCAATCCGCCCCCTCAGGGAATTCTCCAAGCCTTCACGCACCCTCTTGATTCTACTTCTACGAGCACTATAGCAACGAATTTATTATTCAACAACAGGACTTCAACCAATAAAGCTTTAGAGCTGAAAGAAACTTCTAAAGCTGATCTCTTTCTCTATTCTGAGTTAATTAAAGACAAAAAAAATGATTATAAGTTCAGCAATCATACTATGAATTAAGAATGGAGTACTAGAAATGTTTAGAAGGTTTCACCGATAAGAAGGTTCTCCTACGGCAGAAATTTTGTTCTCCAACTGGTGCATCCGAGCCAACATCCAGACCTACACAGGAAAGAAATCAACTTCTAGCATGGATTTTCAAGCCTCTCTGCGCTACATGAAAGGAGGAAGTAGCTAATTTGAATCAATGGGATGATCAAATGAAATATTATATAAAATTTATGCATGCAAAGAATGATGATGATATTGTTTTGAGAGTTGTAAACCCCTTTATATAACAATTTACCACCGTTAATATACAATAAAAAGATGGCATCATGAGGAAATTTATGGGTTTGAGATGATAGTACCTAAAGTTTCAAGTCCTATGTATGAAAAAATTCAGTACAGGCAATTTGTTGATAGAAAATTGCCTATGAAGACACATGTAGGAAGCATCAGAGTGGAGTTAGAATAGTATATCTTGACATTTCTCCTCTTTTCATGTTTTGGTTTTCATTTATACGCAAATTCAGTGAGCATTGGACACAACTTCCTAGAAATTTTTTTTACTCCATCTAGATTAGCATGGAACAAAAGGCATGTTCTATTAATCTGGATGCATTGTTCATTTTTAATATTACAAATTAAATTTGAAGAGGTGGTGTTGTCGGGCTTGACTGGGTGTGTAGACAACTCATGTTCTCTGAACTTGAGATTCCAACACACAGCACAGAGATCAAGTTAATAACTTTCATCGACATCCTCCATATTCCAAGTAGCTTGCCTAAAATAGCTAACTATGAAAGTAGTAGTTAACTACACCACAGTCACAACTTCATGTAGCATACCTCTTTTTCAGCAGCTTCTTTCAAGCCCTTGATGCGAGACTGCAGTATGTCATACTGGGATAAAAGTTGCTGCTTGATAGCAATTACATCCACCAACTTTTGAGGTAGCTGATGCCACAACAAACAAGAAAAGGAAAATATAAATACGGATTTAGTATTGTTCTAAGAATTTTCTTCAATATATTTCATATAGGCAGTAGAGATCTTAATGGAATAGGGAATGAAACCATCCTGATTTCTATAAGAATCAACAATATCCTGCATATATTAGAACTTGACAACTATGAGCATAATCAACAAGCTGGCTAACTAATTTTGGAATATTTGACCAATTCTATGTCTGGCTGATCTTAGATTACATTTGTTTCTAACAGAAAATGAAGTCAGAATAAGGAGTGTACTAATGTTTGGGAAAGTCTCATTTCTTATGATTGTAATATTGTTTGCATAGTATTTAGATGAGGCAGGCATGTAAATCTACCCTCTTTGAAAGCCACATCTGAAGAGAAATAAAGGAAGACACTTTCTTTCATACTGAAGAATTATAAAAATTGAAAGTATCAATCTTCTTTAGCGGAAAACATGACATTACTAAGAGTCTTGTATAACCATTTCTTAAGTCAACCTTTTCCACAAGCCAAATGCAGCTTTAAAGGGAAAAGAACATGTAGGTTGTGCATAACTGAATGCCATAGATAGTACTTGGAAAGTTGGAATTTCAATGCCATAAACTCATAAAGAGTTTGTGAAAGAGCCAAATTATGGTCATAAGAATGTAAGAGACCAAGAATCTCAACAACAATCCAGAGTTTGAAGCACCCCCCCCAGGAAAAGGGGGGGGGGGAGGCGTCGTCTAAAAAAACAGAAGATGCTAACTTACTCGATTCAGTTGGGGGAAAACCAATGTGTTTAAAGTAGTTCCAAGAGCAAAAGATGCAACTGCGGCAACTGAAAGGAACTGGGGCAAGCTGGGATCAATAATTCCAGAGGCTGCATCTCCAGTGGCCAGCACGGCAAGAAGTGGAAAAAGGACAGAGGGGTTAAGAAAGGATGCACTTCCATTTTTTTGGGGGGCTCTAAGTAATAGTGATTCCCGGCCATCTCTGTGGTTTGTCAAGCACATAGGCTCGCCAGGATAGAAGCTGGGGGCTTTCGGACTAAATTTAAAGGGACCCACCTCCCTGTAAACATTTGATGGAGCTGCAAGAGCAATGGTCACTCTCTCTCCTTCTTGTGCAGGGAGGTCAACTGTATTAGTAGAAAACCTGTGCGTACGAGCCATGCCAGAAGGGGTTTGCACCTGAAAAGTAAAAGTGTAAAGAACTGCTTTAGGGGGGAAAAGGGGGAGGGGAGAGGGGGGGGGGGCAGACTAGAGAACTTCACAAGCATAGTGTATAGAAAAGGGAAGGTACACAACTGAGCAATGATGGGTCTCCTCTATCAGGAAATCCATCTTTTAGTTCATAAGAGAATCCAGTCTAGTATAAGTGTGTAACCAAAAGAAGGCTGACAAATAATAAAATCCGTTGATGTCTAAAGCACCAAACTGAACTGAATAAATTGATCGCTATAACACTATAAACAAAATGATAAAGAATACACTAGCTACTAACTTCCAAAATAATGATTTAAAAAAAGAAAAAGAAAAATTAAACAAAATATACAATATTGAATGAATCTCAATGGAAAACATCATTGAAGGAAACATGTTGTTAGCCAAACGGCAAAACTTTTGGTAATCATGTTCGAAAATCTAGGGTTCCACTTCTGGTTACCAAGAAGAAGAAGATACGTTGAGAGAGATCTTGCATGGAATAACCATTTGTGAAGTTTCCATTTAAGTGACAATACAACCTATTAGTTAGACAAAGCTCCTAAGTCTATTCTTAATTTTATCACCACAGAACTCATAAAATAAATGCTAATTTAACTCCCCTGTCAAACTAGGTTACTGGTTATTAAAATCAAAATCAAATTGAAAAAGAAAATGCAGAGTATCATCTAGGCGTCATTAAGCAAAATTCTTTGAATCCTTTATCCCCTGTAATACCAGAAGGATATTCAGTATCATGTAAAGAAACAAGGTCACCCAATGAAGATGAGAAACCATACACAACTAAACTAGATATTAGGTTTTGTGATGCACATACAATTTTGGCATGGCATACAAAACGAAGTTTGATGTGTCACTCTGTGTATGATCATCTTGTCAAAGAAAGAGAAGATCTGATAAACGTACAATTTAGATAAAATTTGCATCTGAACATGAAATAAAAATCAAGAAAACTGTACCACAATGGAGTGAACAGCCGCAGGAATGCTTTGCTTCATTATTTGAAGGAATCTTAGCCCCCTTTCCCATGCTGGAATATCCATGCTGCGTTCGGCAGGAGTAGATCCTTAGAAAAAGTGAATATCCCAGGATCAACACCATACACAAATATATTCTTGAATGAACGACACTGGACTAAAAAGTAGGGAGGCAAAAAAAAGAAAGAAAGAAAAGCTTCACTACTACAGTTTATTTTTCTTTTGAAATACTAAAACTGTATATATGGATTACTGATTATTGGAAAGATGTAGTGTGACCCTTAACTTGAAAATAGAAAGTTACTTTCCTCTAACTAGCAAAGGAGTTAAAGCATTAATTTATAAATGACTCAGAGACTACTGCAAATGATCTTGCCTATGCGATTGCAGCATTTATAAAGCATTAATAAAAAAAAAATCATTAGGATGATCCAATACCAACCAGCTGAAAGTAATTGGTGAGGGAGCAAGTGCTTGAATAAAAAGAACTTAGGTGAAAGTAAACCAACCTGATTTCTTCTGACTCAATCCTAACTATGTCGCCAGAAACAAGCTCATACTGGTAACGGCACTTGGAACAAGATATGATCTGCACAAGTATTATGTCCACATTCTTAAGTACCATATATGAGAAACAAATACCACAACATTTTAATCATGAGATTATATTGGTGCCGTCATTTAGCCATAACTTAAATGTCAGAGAACCAATCAGACACTAGTACACAAAGACATAACTCAAGCAGGGCCAATGTCGAAGATTCCGTTAAACTTGATTTATGAATCTAGACCAACTCCTACAAATCCTACAAAATCAATTGGCAGCGTTGCCAGAGACTCACCTTACAATGAAGTAATGGCCCTTTCTATTATAGAAAAATTCACAAAAAAGGAAAATTTTAAAATTTTAGTTTAATTTTAATATTAATAATTTAAATTTACTGTGAGCTCTCAATGATGGGGAAAAGAAAATTGTGAGAAAATTTACATTCAGACTCAAATCTTTTATGAACTGGCAAGAACCAATCAACTATGACATTTCTGCCTTACTAGGATAAGAAAGCTTTGTTTAGTCAATTAATCCAAACTAACCAATACAATGCTTAACTTTTTCCGCTGTAAATATAAAGAATAGTCCAGAAAATTATAAATATATGATACAAGAGTGATAGGATCCTAAAATTAGTTTCTCTTTGTTGAAGATGTCCCTAGTAAACCAACCAAACAGGGGATCTGGCGTTGTACACCTCATTTGTGGAATGAATAGCATTAAACTTTCTCCAAACCATCCAATTCTGAAACCTCAAAGACGGAATAAAGGCTGAAGCATCATCAAAGCTTTTATGTGCATACCTGAAATCCATGTTGGGGTTGTGCAACAGCAATGGCAATCATACAACTTGGACATTTCACAATCTTACCAAAAGGGACCTGCAAACAAATTCAAGTAATGCATTCATACTTCATAATGACTCAATAACACACACACACACACACACACATATATATATAGAGAGAGAGAGAGAGATTGGAAAATATCATACCTCCTCACCAGCAGAAACTCCTACTCGACAAATATCAGCAATCATCCTAAGAGCATCTGAAACTCTCAATGACGCTGCAAGACCTCGAACTAATAATGTGTAAGTGCGTACGTCTGGCCTGGACCACTTCCATCTCTCAAGAAAAGTACCATTTTCACTAACACCTGCTCATGTACAAATAACCAGCAATGAGAATACATTTAAAATCACACAGAGAAACAGAAAAAAAAAAAAAAAATAAAAAAAAAAACTATTACCAAAAACAATCAACATAATACCTTGATCGAAGCTCGACCGCATGGCGTAGAAAACGGACAACGCCAAGTCGGCATTGTTCCGCTCAAGCGCAGCCGATATAATTAAACAACAATCAGAAGTACTCACAACACCTCCATTTCTCTTAGACATTTCAGCAATCATCTCCAAGGCTTCATTCGCATCCTTCGCACCCGAAACGCGAGTCAGTAACTCGTCATCCAACAGCTCAGAAACAGAGTCCTCTGCCATTTCATTCTCGCTTTCGCTTATAGACGCTTTAATCTTCAAGTTCTTCGAGTTTGAAGAAGTAGCGAAGGTAGAGAAAGATAGGTTTTTGCTACCAAAAAGCAAAAACAAGAAAGAGTTGTGAGAAGATAGCTCGGAAAATTTGGTGAGGTGTGGAGAAGGATAAGAGAAGCAAGATAGCCAAGGAGACCCCAAGTTCAGAGTCATCTCTTCACTGAGTTGAACCAGAGCTTCAAACGAGTAAAAATGGCGAAGATGAAACAGAGTTGCAGGAGGACTCACTCTCACTCTTTCTCTCGCTCGTGCTGGAGATAAAGATTAGGAACGAGCGGCTGGAAGCACAAAACGAGAAGAAAACGGGGTGCGGTGCTGGTGTATTGAGATTAAATGTATTAAAAAGATCTGAACCGTTTAAACGCCATGATTACGTTTAAACTCTCGGATGGACCCGTGGAGAAGAAACTATGTACAGTAGTGGAAGTTCGCGTCTTACCGGAAAATTAACAGCTCATACATAATAAGGAGCTATAAAATGGAGGTGCGGGGAATCGAACCCCGTGCCTCTCGCATGCGAAGCGAGCGCTCTACCATATGAGCTACACCCCCGTTGCTTGTTTTCTTTATGTAAAGCTAAACAATATTGAGGTAGTTGGGCACAATCCCATTATAATGCACCTCCTATTATGTCTTCAAGCTAATGTGAAAAAATATGGACAAGAGAATACAAATACATAGATAGAACGCATAAACACATATGAATAAACTTATCATGTGGATTATATGTCTCTAATATGTCACATAAACATGTGAATATATTTGATTTGCATGAGCAATTCTCATTTAGTGAAATTAATTAACTCGAACATTAGTAGAATGATGTAAATTAAGGATAGAAAGAGATTTTTTTAGATCCATTTGATCAGTAGTTAAAACATTGTTCAATAAATTATAGTTCACCTTGTAAACATCCCAATTAACAAGAGGTTAAAATGAAAAACATAAAATGGTTGCATTCATCCTTTGCTAATGATTTGATAATATGTAATTAACTAGTTGTTAGTTCAAAATAATTAAACAAGAGCCTTTTTTGGAAAGGAAACAAAATTTAATCGAGTTATGATAATAATGAAGTAGACAAACACATGGAAGTATACTGAGCACATGAATCAACCTATTTATTGAGGAAAAAAAAATCAACCTATTTATTAACAACAATTCTATATCACCCGATACTTTAACCTGAAATTAAAAATTATCATGATGTGTCATGATTTGAGTGATGTATGAAAAAGAGGAAAACAATTTGAGATGAAAGACCTCACCATTCAAAGCATGACACATCAAGGCTGTTTTTAATTTCGAGTTAAAGTGTCTGGTGTTATAGTATTTTTCATTTATTAATAGTAAGAGAGTTTGAAAAAAATATGTATCTACTATATATAAAAGAGGCTTGGGAAGTCGCCGTGTTTTGTGCATGGATATATTTGATTCCCATTTTGCCCCTGATTGTTGCTGAGATGAGTTGGGTGTTGGATGGTCTTTTCGTCATTTGGCATGCCGGAGATCGGAAGTGGGGTTTGGAAATCGTCCTCAGCGACCTGCTGTGTACAGGGCTTTGTTTGGTGGAAAAATACTTTTATGCCCTTGCTTTGTGTGTGTTGAGATTGAGAAATGACAATAAACCCATCACATCTCCTTCCCTCAACACACACAAGCAATGGCAACATGGACTATTCCCCAAATATGCTGTCATCAGAAGTTAGTCTTAAATGTTCTGAATTTTTTTTCTCTCTCTTACTTTTTCTCTCTCGTTTTCTCCTCTCTTAAATGCTCTTAATTTCTCTCTCTCTCTCTCTCTCTCTCTCTCTCTCTCTCACTATTTTCCCCACAACCATATCTCTCTCCCTCTCTCACACCATTCTCTCACCATTTTGCCAGCAACCATCTCTCTCTCTCTCTCTCACCATTTTGCCAGCATCCATTGAAAAGCTAAATCTTCTTTCTCCCTCTAAAATATGCTCTCAAGAGTACACTTTTACCTTATTTTTGTTAGAAATGTTGCTTTTATGATATTTAGAAAGAGAACAAGAAAGAAATTGACAAGAATTCAGGTAAGGATGCATCAAACACAAGAGAAAACTGAATATCTGTTTGTATATTTAATCATTGCTTCCATATTTCTATTATTATGAAGTAAGATATCCTTACCCTTCTTCTATATATTGATTTTAGTAAGATATAGAGTTCGCCTGTGCGTGTTGATTAGAATAAAACTAAAAATCTAGACTTGTACTGTTTTTTAGATGTGTGTATGTTTGGAAAAACTCCATGGATTTGCCCATGGCTGCCTGACTTGTGTGATTTTATTTGGTTTGTTGGGAATCATTTCGATTTGTAAGTTCTCATATAATACTTGAATGATGTTTGATAATAATGATACATGTCAAAGTATGGAATAATAATGAGTTTTACCCATGAAAACAGAGTTGGATGAATCTTGAGTTGATCACCAGTGGAGGTCCGAATCTGACCTCTTCATTGGATTTCTTGATGAATTGTAGCATATTGATTTCATTGCTGTGATTGCCATCTTTCTACCATGTTGAATATAAACTCCTTTCAATAGAAAACTGAAATTCAAACAGTTACGTTCTTTAATTACGAGTTGATATTACCTTTAAATTGCTACCAAGTTTACATGAATAAGGCAGTTCATACTTTGGTTAAAATATCTCACAAATGGTATCACCTTTTTTACGTTATGCACCTTTTAATTTTGGGCCTTTCTCTTACTATCAACACAATAAATTGTGCCTTGGGCTAACATGTAACCAATACTGATACCCAATTTTAATTGGTCACATTAAAATGACAATGCATATATACAGCATTATGGCATCTTTTATTGCCTAATTACTTTCTAGGTTGACAATATTTGATTGCTATTGCAACAAGGCATATATATAGCATTATAACAATATAAGCCAAAAAAATCATTTGGAACGTCAAAATTGCATACTAGAATCAAGATGAACATTATTGACACGTGCCACTTTCAGTTATTTAATGAAGAAAGTTGAATCACAGTTTTTTTTTACTCTAAATTGAATCACCTTTACTGCTAGAAAAAAGGTCCTTATAACAATGCAAAGACACAGCACAAGTTAACCTGGCAAAAAGAACTTCATAAATTTTAAATCTAGTTTATATGAGTAGCACGTACCATGTCAAAAACTCAGCTCAAGTTCTCAAGATTTCAGATTCTTTTCTTCTCCAGTATTTCCTCAACCAGCAAGCATACCTAATCTTATAATGTAATAGATTCTGTCCCAAGCTGCCTAGCATAACTTACAAAAATTGACACAGCAGCGCTGCAACTGCATAACTCATCTACAAATATTTACTATCCATCTTTAAATCACAGCTTAACTCCGCAAGGCACGTGCCTACCATACTGTATATTAAAAAGAGGTGTAAGCAGCCAAATATGACATATCTCCAACGACAAAACTACATGACACCATGACCGCACTTTTTTTACCAAAAAGTTCCCCTCTTAGGCTCTCACGGTTTATACAGGGAGGTAAGGCTCTAATTTCGTATTCTCCCCGTCACGCATTTCCCATCAATATATTTTCAATCTCTCTCTCTCTCTCTCTCTCTAGCATTTGCTCTCCTCTCGCCATTACCATTCATTCTGCCATTATAATTAATGGCGGATTCAACGTACGGGATTTGGTGTATGAGGATCATAATTCTCTACGTCTTAAGCTTCACATTAATAGTTATCTTCTTAGAGCCGAAGAAGATTTTCGTCACTGCAGCCAATATTGATGAGTCCTCCAGCTTCTGCAAAACCAATATGGCTGCGTTTCTTCCTTCTCCCTATAGTAATCTCTCAACCTTCTCCTGCTCACCTACTTGGAAAGATTTCTCTTTTAAAGTAAGCCCCACATCCCTTTTTTTTCCTTCCTTTAATTTGCTTCAACTTTCAACTTTCACTTGCGGTTTTCATTCATAGTGATAGAATTCTCTCCCCAAGAAAAAAAATGGTAAATAATAGTTATTTTGATCTCATGCATATAATGCAGGTTAAAAATTATATTAATTTATTGGTTGATTTATTAAAAAAAAAAAAATGTCATTAATTATGACAGTTTTTTTACAATTAAAAAAATAAATTCATAGTTTCTATCAGGTATTTTGAATTAAAAATCCGACCGTTAAATCAATATAATTTTTTCCATTCATGATATATATAAAATTAGCATCTAATTCATGAACTACTGATTTAATTTTCTAACAAAAATACTATTCCATCCCATTTTAACCACCTTCATTTTCCATCCAACACGTTCTCCTCCCATGATCCCATGATTGGGAGTTTGGATTTGCTGTTGATCTGACAAATGATCAACACTTATTGATCACCGTTGGATGACCGGCACGTATGTAAAAAAGGAGATCCAATGGCTTAGATAAGAAAGGCCCAAATCTAATGTGTTTTGGATCACCTGTTAGATTCATGAGTCTTTATTATGTGGGTCATTGGATCCCTTTTTTTGCATACGTGTCGGTCATCCAACGATGATCAACACATCTATCATATCAACAGCAAATCCAAACACCATGATTGGAGCTAGTGAATGAGTCCACTACAATTATGTATAAGATGCAAGCCGGCTCTAGTCATGGGAATACACGTCACGATGAAAAATAAAGGATGATTAAAATGGGTAATTGAATAGTATTTTGGACTTCTCAAAATACCTATCATACATTATCGATGAGATCGATGAGATCACTTTATGTAAAATTGTGTACGTGTATTTTTTAATATGCTAATAATATTGTGATACTGCAGTTTGGTCAGAGCGATGACAATGTTGTCACCATAGTTTTAGCGGGTACAAACGTGGGAGGATGGATAGGAATAGGATTTTCAAAGAATGGGGTAATGTATAATTCGAGTGCAGTGGTGGGATGGATGGATAAAAATGGGAAAGCAAGCATAAAGAGGTACTATTTACAGGGTTATTCTCCGGCACTTGTGAAACCGAACGCCGGTGCATTGCAATTCACAACAACTGTTCCACCTCTCCTTCTTGTTCACGAGACGTCCATTTATTTGGCATTTCAGCTGAAGTTTGCTGTTCCTCTTAAAAATCAATCCATTATTTTGGCTTTGGGGAGTTCTACTCCTGTCCAAAATCGTCTTCCAATGCATTTAGATAAAACTTCCATGCTCGTTGACTTCAGTCGAGGTTTGTTCATACTCTCTTTCGATCTCTATATACAATTCCGATCTTGTCAGCATATGCTATACATTCCTTAGACAACCCTTAAGTGCTATGTGGACCGAAACATCATGAGAATTTCCTTAGACAACCTCTTACCTTAAAACTTTATAATCCACAAGAGCCATAAACTTGTTCCAATATATTGACAGCATAGAAAACTTTTCTTTATCCAAAAATGTTGAGAATTTTGTCTAATGCCCCACCCCTATGGTGGGTCTAACAAGATCCTGGACTCTATGTAGGCGGCGACAAAATTTTCAGTACTATTCTTCTTTATTTGGGTAAAACTTCAAGACTAACGTCAGATAATCTCCCGACCTCACAGGTTCTGCGACGTCGTCTTTTGCTTCCAATGACAAGAACGGGGACTTGAAGATTAAACATGGAGTAATTAGCATAATTGCATGGGGCGCAATACTTCCATTTGGGGTAATAATCGCCAGATACTTTAAGCATCATGATCCTCAATGGTATTATCTGCATTTGTTAATGCAGCTGGTGGGATTTCTTTTGGGCATGACTGGCATTGTCTTAGGAAGAAAACTTTATGAGAGACTGGGTGCCAATTTACCAGTACACAGAGGCATCGGATTATTTGTCACAGTGCTTAGCATTCTTCAGGTGTGTGTGCTCTCTCTTAATTATTTACCTGATATTTAACATTTTTTTTTTGTTTTTTAAATGCAAGCGTATTTAATTTATCCCAAATGATACAGGCGGACAGGCGGATGATCCAATCCTTCTATTTTAACTAAATTATTTCTTTGATGATAAGTTAAGGGTTAGGATTCATTTGGAATCCCTTTTTTAGACAATTTTTTTGGAATATATAGCATCGAGGTTAAAGCTAAGTTGTTTTGTTGGTAAAAACTACCAGGTTATGGCAATCATTGTACGGCCAGCCAAGAACTCCAAAAGCCGCAAGTACTGGAATTGGTACCATCACTGGGTTGGGAGGATTGCCCTCTTATATGCAGCACTCAATATTATCCTGGGAATTCAAAGCGGAGGTGGAGAGGGTGTTTGGAAGACTGGATACGGGTTTCTTGTCGCCATTGTTCTTACCATTGTAATTGTCTTGGAAATTTGGCTGCGGTTGAGAAACTCCGAAAAGTCAGATGAAGCTCCAGTTCTAAATTGAATGAATGAAGATAGCATTCACATATTTTCCCAACCATTCATTTGTTTTTAGATTCGTGATTCTTTCCAAAATTTCCTTTCAGTTTGTCAACAATCTGATCGACCTCTAACTACTTAATTATGAATTAACATTGTATGTTCTGGTTATCATATTTAATCCGGCCTTCTGCAGGGGGTCAGCATTGTTGCCATCCTATAATTTCAGAAAAAAAAAAAAAGAAAAAAAAATATTATATGTCCCAAATATGTTGTCTGATTTTGGCCATATTTGAAGTAAATGTTTATCTGGTTGCTTTAATAGAAAATAAAGTCTAGTAAATAATTGACATAATAAATGCTGTTTGGATGACGGACTCTACCATTATATTGCAAGGTCCATATACTTTATTCTAGTAAGTAATTGACATAATAAGCAACTCTCAAGGGCTTGGTGTTATGGGCATTGAGATTTTTATTTTGTCGACGGGGTCCACTAATCACCCATTTGGACCACAAATGCCGCAAAGTACTGGAATTGGTACCTTTACCGCAACAAAGTGTCACGGCAGTACCACCATTTATCATCCATTTGGACCACAAGCATACATATGCTAAAGGAACTAGTTTAACACAGAAAGGCTGCCATCATATTTATTTGGGGGTACCTGAATAGAGAACTAGCTTGATATTGCTTGGAAAATACTAGATGGACCAAAATACTGTGTCAGATCGTGTTTAGGGTTGGCGTTAAATTGCTAGATATACCGAATAAATAACTAAATAAATACACTGTCAGCTCGTGCAATATTCTTACACTTGAATCTTATATCAGCAGTTCATTGCAACTTCTAAAACCGTAGAAGCCTCAAAATCATCATCTTCCACATCATCATATAGAGGCATTCCAAAAAGCAAATTCGTCCAGAAGAACAATTATGCAGCTACACTTACAAGTGAAACTAGAAAGGAAGGTGACTGAAATTGTCATTTGGGAGGAATGCATGAGTTACGTATCAGCAATCTGAAACAGAAAAGACTGCTATATACAAAACCATGAAATGGCGTGAATCGTATCACTAAGAAAAGAAAAATTCCAGATTTCAAATTGGGAGCCACAGGGAGCATCCAACTTGCATCAGCACAATATGAAAGCAAATCGAGTAAATGAGGATCTCCAACATCTCTTTCTTCTTAACACCACCAAAGATCAGATCTACCTGTGTGCATTGTGGTACACATTAGTTGCCAAATCGACCTCTTCCCCGCTGCTGTCTTTGCTGGCCACCTCCACTGTGTTGTACACCGTTGTTCTGTTGCGAAAAAACCCTCATCCTCTGCTCCTTCATGTTCGCAAACAGGGAGTCCAGAGTTTGAGGCCTCTGCTTAGGCACCGCGTTCAATTCCTGCTGTTGCTTCTGCTTCTGTTGTGGCTGCTTCGGTGGCTGATGCTGCTACACACAAATACATGCCATGTCAAATTTGTTGGCTTTGGCTTCTCCATAACAAAGAGACTGTGTATCATTAATTCAACAGGTCCAAAAAAGGTGAAAGATCCACCCTATTGTTCACTAAATACTATCAAGAGTCAACATCTTACAGATCTCTTAAAAAGCTTATCGTGTCAACCTTGAATGTATAAAAAGAGTGAACTTGGAAAGTTGGATGAAAAAACCCTGACCCAATCTAATGACGTTAGCAACGCTAAAAGATTGAATATTAACAGAGCCCCATAATCACAAGTATATTCAGTGTCCGCACAAACCCATTTGAATGTTTATAGAGCACCCAAGTCACATAGATATTAATGCGACAGAACAAACCCCATGCATCTGACTGACCGACTCACAAGAAGTATTCAAACACAAAACCCATGCATTTACCCATGTTACTCAGTGGATACTTACACAACTAATCTACTATTCAACCACACGCCTTCTGCCCCTCCTACGATGTTACAGTAAAGCTATATGATCAACAAATAAAGAAAGGCAAACAAACCACAAAAAAACCATCACCACACTAGTTTGACATCAAATTATATAAGAATAATACCTTTACAGCATAGCCTCCATTTGCAGTCTTCCTCTGAACTGGTGGAGCCAAAGCCCTGCATCCAGAGATAAAAACAATTGATTGAAGAAATGGAACAAAGAAATGCTTTCAAGGAGCTGATCGTCACCACCAGAACAAAGTACCATCCAAGATGCCAGCACAACTACCAACTATTATTACAAACTGCTACAAGAAAAAAAAAAAAAAAACCTTTACTTGGAAGTTACTCACCAGCATAGATTTCATACATTTCCAAATAAGAGAAAGATAAGACAAACCATATCAGCACACAACTTCACTTCGCAAATAAGTGAAGATCTGCACTCTTTAGTACAATTTCTTCTATTCTGTCAAAGCTCCTCTAAAATACAACACAGGATCTGAAGTTAAAACCTCCCACTGGAAATATTTCACTTGTATGAAAACAAATCGAAAAGGCCGCCTCCATGGATAAAAAACTGGGGAACCAGCACAAGGGTACACACTCTATGCGGTCCAGTAAACAGGAGACTTTCTCCTAAACAAATTCCAAACTCAATCCCAATTAACATTTTAACCAACAGAAGGAACCAGCACAT
The DNA here is from genome assembly GCA_017140935.1 of Hamamelis virginiana. Classification (NCBI taxonomy): domain Eukaryota; kingdom Viridiplantae; phylum Streptophyta; class Magnoliopsida; order Saxifragales; family Hamamelidaceae; genus Hamamelis; species Hamamelis virginiana. The sequence continues at coordinate 232,005 of JAESVK010001035.1, forward strand.
GGGTACACTCTCTATGCGGTCCAGTAAACAGGAGATTTTCTCCTGAACAACTACCAAACTCAATCCCAATTAAAATATTAACCAACAGAAGCCACAGAAGCTTCTGCAATAAAGCAATTTTATAAAATTCCCACCATGTGTGACGCAACGACTACAACAAAACAAACTAGAACTCCAATGCAGCAGCCAGCTACTTAAAAATCCTGAAATAAGATGATAGGTGCAGCTCTACACTTCATGTTCTTATGCAACATTCAAATCACTGTCCCCAAATCTATTCCATTTAGTATCTCAAACCACAAGAAGTTCTGTTTCCAGAGAAGGCCCATAATGCTTGAACTCTCGATTAGCCAGCCAAACAATCCATTTCAAAATCCAATGTTATTGTGTCAGTGCATCCCATGGTGCCTTTAGTTGACTGCCCAATCATCTATGTATCGCGTGAGAAAATGAAACACTGAGTTTGTGGACAATCTGCAGGACTAGAAAAACTGAACAAAGTTTCTAAACCCAGAGGCTTCCTGAGTAACTGACACAAAGTAATATATACCAGACTCGTATACTGCACCATTATCTTCCCAGATCAGGAAAACAAGGCCGGAATTCATCAGAAAATTTATTGAGTGGATTAAAGGTTTGATGCAACATGAATGTACTGACCAGACCTGTCAAATCCCATAAACAGATGATCTAACAGCTCAAGCAGAGAAGCAGCATATCACACCGTGAACAGTATGGTATGAACACATAGATGTGTTGATATCATGATATAAGCTTCAAAGAACAAAAATTCAACACAAGGAAGCTTAGATACTAATACTGCCATAATATAACCAAACTGGAAGAATCACTACTCAGCTAACACTTCAAATCAGGAGGAGAAGTTTATCCTGCAAGGCAGCGAACCACTTAATACACAAAATTTGATTTGTCCAGTACACAGGCTAAAGCAATCCTTCAACTATGCTATCACTACATACTCCTGTACATCAAACTTTAATCATGTTGTCTTAACGGGTTTCGTTTGGAAAAGATCCTCTTCATCATTCCTAATCCATAGCTTCAACAGCAAAAAAACAACACCACCGTTGTAGGATTTCCATAACCAAATGCTACACATATCAATCGACTTAATTCACCAACTTCCCCCAACCCAAATTACTCCCAAATTGCAAACTTGCATTCAAAACCAATCAACCACAGGACCTTCATCATAACATTGGAGTTGATAAAATATTAACCAGAAGCACACGGCAGATAAGTCATCAATAATACATAAGTACCATGATTTACCTGCAACAAATCCACAAAAAAACTATAATTATGTTGACAATTTTTGTCATTAAGTACCACAACCACAAAATCAACATCTTTTTCTTCCAGACCCTATTCCCAACTATTTTAGAATTTATAAATACTAATTTGGCAGGATGATAAAAAAGATTGTGCTATAATATACCTTGGTTTGTTCCAATTAACCACCCTGTTGCGATTTAAAACTCTATTGTGAATAGGAGCAACTGCAGCCTTCCGTGCAACCTCAGCTGCCAGAGGAAATTGGTTGCCCTGGAAACTTGACCTTCGCTGGGCAAGTACCCCCTGCACAAGTCAATAATATACACAGTCAAAACACATTGAGCATTCACCACAGAAATGAATTTGACGTGACAAATGATGATGCACTTTAGCAGCATACCTGTCTAAGAGAGGATCTTGAGTCCATAAAATGCCGCATCTTTAATGATTTATCTTGGGCAGTGGTATTATTCAAAAACTTCTGACTCTTATTCTGTATCAAAGGAGGAAAAAAAAATTGTTACGATATCAAAAAGGCATTGTCATGCTGTAAGAATGAAAGTTAACAAACAGGTGGAATGTGATTTTACAGAAAAGGTTCTCACCGGGACCCTTTGCTTCTTCACTTTAGTTGTGGTTTTAGACAATTTAATGATATCATCTGTGTTAACAGTAAGAACAAAACACAATCCATGAATATCAATACTCATCAATACATATATCAAAACAATACAGCAAAAGGCATAAATTGCTGATTACCGCACCTAAAGTCATATCCATTTTCTTTTCGGTAAGGGCAATCTTCTCACTTGTCAGTGGTTTAGCCGCCATCTGAGAGACAATATGAACTTAATTCGTGGACAAACCAATGCAAAGATCACATAAAAACAGAGAAAAAAACTAACGCAATGTTATAGAATAAGAATACAAACATGCAGACATGATAATATTAGGCCGGCCTTATGCAAAGTTGCGTAAGGTCGGCTCCGTATGGCTAATTTTATATCATGATTCGTAAAACTGACCGTTAGATTAGATGCCCCTCCTCTGTATGTCATGCTTGCAGAAAATCACAGTGATCTCTGACGGTTGGTTTTTGAAATATATCATTGTGAAAATATGTAACTTATTTGTTCTTCAAAATATCACCATTTTTTTAACGGTAGTTATTTCAAAAACCAACCGTCAGATCACCGTGAGTTTTTGCAGGCATGACATACAGAGGAGGGGCATCTAATCCAACGGTCAATTTTACAAATTGTGATCTAAAATTAGTCATATGGAGCCGACCTTACGCAACTTTGCGTAAGGCCGGCCTTATATTATCATGTCTCTACAAACATGTGCGCATATAAACGCCTATGTATGTATAACTTTGTAAAAGCAAAAAACCCTAGAGTCAAAAGACGGAAAAAATCAGTAAAATTCCTAATCTTTTTTTAACCAAAAAAAAAAAATCCTAAATCCCAGATCTTTTGTCGCTATAGAATCAAGAAAAATACATCAATAATAGGAAAACCCATATTCAAATTATTATTAATAATTTTTTTTTTAAAAAAAAAGAGTTAAACAGACTAATCCCCTGGAGAATGTGTGCGAGCGCGCACCCGGGGGGGGAGGGGGGGAGGGAGCGAGAGAAATGCCCATCGAAAAAAACAGAATAAAAACACCTGCGATAATATAAGTAGACAAAATTTCGAGAGATTACGCTCTGTTTGGTTGCCAAGAAAGGTACGAAATTATAAGAAAAGAAAATAAAATTTTTTAATTGACTTTTTTCTTTCTATGGAAAAATAAACAATGCGATACATAAGAATCCAAACGGAATGGAGAAAATCGCGAAAATAACAACTATGGTTTCCTGCCTCGCTGATCACATCCACAAAGCACTCACGAAACAAATCGATCACACACACAAATAAATTGATGGACAGAGAGAGATGGTACAAAATCGATTCCAAAACAACAAATGAAAACAAGAAAAAATTTTCAAAAACGAAACTTACCGATTCTCAGAGCTGGAATTCAACAGAATTCGAATCAAGAAGAGAATCAAAGAGAAATTTTCACCGAAACTAGGGTTAGGATTAGGGCTAAGGTAGGCTTCAAAGGTAATATGAGAACACGAAAAACAATTCCAGCGTTTCGCGAAAACGAGATCCCTCCAAGAAACGATAGAACGTGGTTTCGATTATCACGCTCGCGAGTATTTAGTTATTTAGAAGGCCGTGTGATCGGCGGATTTCAATTCCGAGTCCAAAACAATAAAACGTTGTTATTTTTAGGCTTCAAGTCCGCCTGAAAGCAATGCAAATATGGAAAATGGTTAAAATACCAATTTTATCCATTTGTTATATCAAGCAAAACTTTTGGATTAGTGTTAGAAAACGTTCCAATTTTATTTTTATTTTATTTTCTTTTTCGATAAGTAAAAGATTAGATTAAAAACAAACAAATTACAAAACAAAGAATATCAAAAGGAAAATCGCATCTTACAACCATAGTCCTATTCTGGGGGCTATCCTTGATACCAATAAAACTGGACACTTTAGAACAAATGTCCTTAATTACAGCGGACATAACACCATTACAATCTCTAAACACATTCTCATGGATTCTTCTATTCATCTTCTTCCAGATATGGTAAATCACTACAGTCCAAGCCATATTCTTCACAGAAATACAAAAAGAGTTGCATTTTAAAGAACAGGCTCATAATAGCTCATTATCTCAGTATCTTGGGAGTGTTCTAATGACACACATCTCCAAGATACCTTTCCAAACAGAAGTTGTGTAGAAATAATTAAAGAACAAGTGATTCCTAAATTCCACTTGTTGTTTGCTTGTAGAAAATACATTTTGCAGAATCCAAAATACCCCAAGCAATAAGTCTATCCTTGGTTGCAAGTCTACCCCAAATAGTTAACCAAATTTAAGACTGAATTTGAGAGAGTTATGGATAAAAAATAATATCAAATAAACTAAATTTTGGACCAAAATTTTTAAATAATCTAACTTGGAGTTAGATAAAAAATAAAGATGAATAAAAAAAAATTAAAAATTTTTATTAATAAGAATTAAAAAAAGAGTAAAAAATAGAAAAACTTCAGCTTACTTTAAGTCTAGTACAATTATTTGATGATTGAGTTGAAGTTTCTAATTGACACATAAGGTTTGTAAGTTTTTTTATTTAATTGAAAACATGAACAACAAAAATCAGACTTAGTTTTGTTTTTTTTTGTTTTTGTTTTTTTATTTATTTGAGTAATGATTAGGTAAGGGATACCTTACTTTATTAAAATCAGCTCATGTCCTAAGACCGTTAGATATCATTTCATAGTCAAGATCTAACAGTTATAGGACATTAGATTTCATTTTCTTAGCAATTGATCCATGCATTAAGATGCACAAATTATCTGAATTCCGGTTAGATGGTTATGTTACTCATTTCATTTCTTTCTTTCTTTTGTTATTTTACCTCCATTTATTGCATTGTTAGTAACATCGGAACAATCACAATGCAAGGTGGTGATATAATTAGTCATGAGGGGCCATGGTGGTTTTTCTAGTCATTTGACCATGATTTCAACCCCTAATTCCCACATTTTCGGCTAATGACTTGTTACTTTTCAATTCAAACACATAGAAACATAGATAGTCCATTAGTTGTTAACTAGTATTAAGAGGTGAATTATATATGTTCAGGTAAGGACGTCCTTACATATCTTACTATTAGCCCATTTTTTTTGGGAGTCATAGGATATGTATTTTGGAAAACTGATTGTTGGATTAGATAATCTTCTTATAAATATCAAGTCTACAAAAAATTACAGTGATTCAATAATTGGTTTTCAAAATACAGTCCGTGAAACACTCTGACAGTATATACCGTTACATACTGTAACAATTATTTAATAATCTGTATTAAGAAACTAGTGATGATATTTTGCGACCTGAAGCACCTCTAATTAGCCCTTTAGAAATAGTCTAGGCCAAATCCTCGGAAGCCTTGGAAACTAGAAAAGGGCAAAATTGGTGAAGTATCATTACATTTTATTATCATTCAAGGTCACGAGGATGGCATAGCAGTTGGCTGCTTGCATTCTCACATGAGAAGCACAGGGGAGAAGATAGGTGTTCTTCCTCTCATTCATAAAACTAGACTTCCTCCAAAATTAAATATAGAAAATGAGCAACTAGTGTCAATAATGAACAGAGGCAAAATAGATTATTGCAGATATTTCAATTTCGCCAGTCGTTTCCAGCAAAACAATGTCGTTAGTCTCCTCAGAAAAACAATTTTATTCTGATAGTAATGCTTCTACCCCACTCTTCATGTGGGACCTAAACCGCGGGAAGAGACGAAACCGCCCCCCCCAAAAAAAAAATAAAATAAAATAAAATTGTCAGTTGTTTCCATAGATCCACTTCTCTGCATTGCTGGTGAAACTAACCAATTCTTCTGGTTTGAACCATAACTCGATTTCATCCTTTGCTGTCTCTGGGCCATCACTCCCATGGATAATATTTCTACATTTAAAAAAAATAAAAATTGTTATTACAAAGGCATAGAAAATACATATACATAGTAATACTTTCATTTAGGTTGGTGGGTAGTGGGGGGGAAGGGGGGGCTTTGGGATTTGGATTGCATAATGTGCGAATAAGAATTTTGTGACCAAGGCAAAGAATACCATAAAGTGAGAGACTGTAATGGGAGAATTGAAGAAACCGAAACAATACCTGCCAACAACGACCGCTAGATCACCTCTGATAGTTCCAGGTTCTGATTTCTGTGGATCTGTGGCTCCAATGAGTTTCCGACCATATTTAATTACTCCCTCACCTTCCCAAACCTGCAAGAGTCAAAGGATTCACTTCAGATGGCTCACAAGCTGTAGGCAAACAAGGAGATAAGAGCTTTTGTTCTTCTAACCATTGCAAGAACGGGGCCAGAGCTAAGGAAGTCGCACAGGCCATTAAAGAAAGGCCTTTCCTTTAAATCATGATAGTGTTTCTCGGCAAAATCCTTTGAAGGAACCACCATCTTGATGGCAACAAGCTTAAACCCTTTCCGCTCAAAACGTGATATAATTTCTGAAATCTGGAAAACAAGGAAACAGCTTCAAATCAGATGATCACCCCTCAACAATAAAACAGCACATGTGCATGCTCGCGCATGTTCATGCGCACAAAAGAAATATATAATAACCAAGGTCAACATTCACTCCAAAGGCCGAACAACGGCAAGATTGAATTTTAAAATGGATTTAGAGTTAAACAGTACCAACTAAATCAAGTTGCCACTCCACACCAAGATAAGTTACCAGTGATGACAAATGCTTTAAGGTAAGATATACAAGTGTGATGGTAATCTTACCAGTCCTCTCTGCACTCCATCAGGCTTGATAGCAATGAAAGTGCGTTCCATCTAAATAGTAGAAAAGGTGCATAATTTTTTACTAAACGGGAAAGAAATAAACAGAAGATCAATATTGAGAATTTGACAGAGAGAATGAATGTAGAATCAAACGGTAGTAGAGTACCTCTGCAGCATGCGCCTCCTGGTCCTGGAGCATGTAAACTGCAAGGGAAAAAAATGACACAAAAATAAGGATTCAGAAATTGAAAGAAGCCTTTGTGCCATTATGGTCATAAACAGATAAGGATGAACAGAATCTATGAATCTCAAATACAAAATGGTGTTCCAACATGATGACGTTCATCAATAACTCCTAATTGTGCATATGGGCGCACCGGAAAGAGAGAGAGAAGACAATAAAAGGATCGGCAAGAGATTTGATCAGTGCAGGAAGTATGATGGCAGTGAACATATGTTAACAGTTTGGGAAGCTAATGTCGGAAGAAATTTGGGGAAGAATTCAAATCTAGAATACACCCCAAGTCTATAATTTCAACCCGTTATAATGCTTGAGATTAGTATAATTATTGTAGAAGAGGTCAGGAAAGACACAATGCCAAAACTTGAACAAGGGTCAAGGCTCCTCTTCCTTTTCAACCCAACTTACATAGTCCTGATCAGACCTTTTAGATTTGAGCCATCATATGCTTTTTCCCACTTGAAGAAACATAGAAAAGAAACATATTTATGGAACCCAACTTGTGAAGTCAACTATAAAAACCATTGTATTTGAAGGCAAAAGCATAGAGCAATTCATATTAAACCTTGCGAGGTGTATGCCTTTCAATTTATTATTTAATATTTGAAAGCATATAAATTAATGAAAGGTATAAAATGAAAGAAAAATAACAAAATTACAAATGACATGAAAAAAAAAGAAAAGGTTTTGAATAGTTTTTTAGACATATTAGGTGCATACAATCATTGTTTTTTGTTTTTTGTTTTTTGGTTTTTTTTTTTTTTTAAGAACCATGGTTAATATATTGTGACTTCTATCAGATACTAATTTATACAACAACTGCATATAGATAATTAGATATACAGAATATTGCTCAACAATAGAGCCGAAAATTTAAGAATGCATAAAAGGTGCGGAGGATTAAGCCTGGGTTCACTAAGAGCGCATGCGCAAAATCTTACACAGTAGTCCTAAGGGAGTAACTAACTATAGACATTCAACTGTCTCAGCTGTCTTGAAACATGTTGTAAGAAACTCAAATCAGATAAAGATGTATAGCATCCACAGCTAAAGATGTACAGCATCCACACCAGAGAAAACACTATGGTGGGAAAAAATAAAAAGAACTGTTGCTTAGTCCAAACCTGCAGCAGGAAGGGCAAGGGCTCCTGAAATCCATCCTCTAGATGCATTTCCAGAATCAGCCTTCCTATAAAATGAAGCTAGAAGAGGCACTTTTTCTCTGAATGAAATTGCCGCTACCGCTGCTGTAGTTACAGCTCTCCCCTCTACAACAAAAACAACTCACTATGGTAAAACAAAATTTATGCACTCCAATTCACATAAATTACTTACACAAACACATATCTGTATTTAAAATACACACACAGACGGTGTAAAATATCTACTTTTTGAAAGCAAAGCTGTCTAGTGAAATGAAAAATAACAAATGATGCTTATAGTACAAAATGCAGGGCAGTCTAGGTATAGCATGTGCACATATAAATTGAATACATTATAAAGAAGTAGGTGGTAACACCAATTAGAAACAAGTTATGAGATGGTTGTCAAATGCACCAAAGATAATGATTATGCCCATAAAGAATGAACCAGTTCCCTCTCTTAATGTTCCTCTTGATGAATCAGATTAAGAAGTGTTGCATGTGGAACCAAAGTTCTTATATTTGAGAGAAAAAGAAAAACACTTTTTTTTTTGGAAAACAATAAGAAAAACAGAGCTTAAAAAAAAAGTTCATTGAAATTTTATTCCTGAAGCTAATTGAAGATGGATGATAACTTTTCCCAAGCTGCATCGACAGTTAGCCATCAGGATAAACGGAGCATAAAAGAATAAAAGTCTTCTTCCAAAAAGATTTTCGGGGTCTATTTTCTGCCGAAACAAACAGGGCTGAGTCTCCTCTTTGGTTATTGAAAAGTGCAAGAGAAAATAAAAGAAAATCCTTAAAAATGTAAAAGAATGGCTTCATTTCTTAAGCATCTCTTTCTCTTTCCTTGCGCACTATCCGAGAATTAATCGGAGGTCAAAGTTTCAAGCATACAGACAGGGAGTGAAAATTCATCAAATGCAATACGAATTCTAAAAATGAGTATCAAATTCCAAACGTGTGGTAGTAAAGTATCGGAAACGTCAAACAAATCAGTGATTTTTCACGACAACAAGTGAAAAATGACTAAATATAAATACTGCGCAGCTCCACCATTGGGATTGAATACAGATATAAAGAACGCAAATCAATCATCTTATTTCCAGCGATTACACAAAATCGAAAGCTACAGCTCCGTTCTTTTATCGAAAAATTTTCCCTGGAAATTTTTTTTGCAGAAACAAACGGAGCCTTAAGTATTAATGGATAGCTCCTTAAGCTCAGGAAAAAAAAAATAATTATCATGTTCCGAAAAAAAAAAACCTTCAAATCCTCAAATTTATCACTTTCTCCGGAAAATTTTCCTCTCCGTGAAAACAACCGAAGTGTAAGGAAAAATCACGGATCGGCAATCTCACTCGAGATGAGTAGTAGAGACACAAAAAAAAAAAAAAAAAAAAAAAAAAAACCATTTCAGTAAAATTTCTTTATGGAATGCATGATGTACATCACCAGAAATATAAGTAAATTCAATAAAAAACCGTCACCATATAATCAAGCAATTCACAAACAACGAAGGAGAAAATCACTGAGAAAACAAAGGAAAACCGATAAATTTACCAGCGAAAAGATGCGAGCTCTTCGAAGCAGAAAGCAGAGACCTTGCGGTTCTAGAAACGGATTTGCAAATCTGAGAGCTCATCTTGGACAGCTGAAGCTGATATATATTAGCAAACAGCAGTTTTCAACTTGGAGCTCTGGCTATCAAGAGTCTCTGTACTTGTCGGTTAAAATGCAATATGTAAAGAAATAAATACATATATATACACACGCACGAGATTGATGATAGTCATTATGTGGTTAAGGTCAAACCCTACCCAGTACCCGAAATGTGTGGGGAGAGAAAATGTGATCTGATCCGTCAAACTGCCTACCGGTTTGGAATTGAACTTAATCGTCTCCGGTTCAAAACTTTTGCGGTATTTTCATGTGATGGTTCTGATCTTGCCACGTCATTATAACAGGCTGAGGACCTTCAGATAAAAGTTGCCAATTGTTATTACAGCAGAGATCTCAAAGCACAGAGTTAGACAAAGCCAAATGTAGGATCTTTAGCCAATGGAGACCTTTATACGCCATCAATGCCCATCATTGTGTGCCCAAGTGCAAATTATCTCAAATGAGTTAAGAGTTATGATTCAAATATTTGATGGTACAGTTCTACAAGAGAGAATAAAGCATTTAAGCCAATGTTAAATGATTTTCTTTCTTTTTCTTTCTTTTTTTTCATAATATAAAAGATTAATGGTTAAAAATATAGACCCTTTTTTTTCTGAAATTTAATAAATTAATTTTTTTTAATAACAAATGGCATGTCCAAAGAGGTGACATGTCACACCAAATATTATGTTGATATGATTTTATTAAGAAAAATACTATATCATCAATATTTTAACTCGGAATTAAAAACTATCCTGATGTAACCTACTTTGAGTAGTGAGGTATATCTTTTCAAACTGTTTCTCTCTTTTCCACACACCACTCAAATCACGACAAGTTAGGGTGACATTTAATTTCTAATTAAAGTGTCGGGTGAGATAGAATTGTTATTTTATTAATATAAAAAATCAGTATAACATATTATTTATTTATTTCTCTATATATTTATTGTATTAATGTGACAATATCACAGGAGGCAATGTTAAAAAAAAAAAAAAAACCAATTAAGTTTCAAAATAGTTAAAAATAATTATCTTTTGAATAAATTTATTGCAATTTATATGATATTATTAAAGGCATAAAATTTATTCTCATAAAAGGGTCCTTAAAAGATATTAGAACATCAACATAATTGGCATTAAATGATCAACTTTTTAGAAACCCATAAAAAAATTTTATTTTTAGTTTTTACTACCATTAATGATTGCCACCCTTTTTAGCTTTTCCATTCAAAAAGATAAAAAATTGTCTATAAAATTATATATAAAATACAATAAATTAATTTGATTCACAATTTCACATCAACCAACCAAATGCATCCCTAGATTGACAATTAATATTGGACATCATATACTCTTCCCTTACTAACAATACCATATCCCTTACCAACAACACCATATAAGTTTATGTGTTATATATTGTCAGTCACGACATAATCTAGCAGCATTTATTTTTATTTTAAAGGTAGAATTGTCAAGTTCAAGAATATGATATTCATTTATTAATATTACAAAAGAAGTTGAATAAAAGTAGATTAAACCCAAGATAGTAGCTCAGATGGTTGGATTTTGGCATATCAATAAGTCTGAGATCTTTGTTTCGAGTCTCCTGGGCCATTTGCCTTGAGTTTTACCTGGTATTTGTGCTTAGTAGAGTATTGTGCGTAAGCTAACCCGAACACCTTCGTCATATATATATATATATATATATAGATTTATCATTGTTGTTAATCCAAAAGAGACGTGTTACATCGTATAATTGGCTAGTAACAAAGGACCTAACGAAATAGGTAGGGATTCTAACTAAACAGTGAAACCCTATTCCATATAACAACATAACAACTAAGTAAAAAACACATGCAATTATATTACATTTAAATAGGTTATCATGGGAGGGCCTGCAATTTCGTAGAATGGACTTTAGCATTTGATATCATAGCTTAATTTCAAGGAGGAAGCTTCTCATTGTCCCCAAATACAAATGAAGAAAAGTAAAAATGGAAAAAAGAAAAAAGAAAAAAAAGAGAGGAGGAAGCTTCTCTTTTTTGATTCTTTTGTCAATGGGAAAATAAATAAAATTACGATACTTGACGTATGGGCTGAGGTAGACAAGAAGCACTTATTCATTACCTTTATTAGAACTTTCTTCCTTTTTTGGGGGGGCGCAGAAGTAAGGATCAAATTCCCCACTTCATCTGTAGAAATCTATTTTAATTATTAAAACACCCCCCTAAAGTTTATTATTTATACATTCATACATCAGCTTTGGGTCACTTTCACTCTGTCCCTCCCCTCCCTCCCTCCCTCCCTCCCTCCCTCCCTTCCTTTTTTTCTATCTATCCAGACTAATCTCTAAGGATGGATAAAGTCATCTGCATCTGTTTGATGAGGCATGAGCCCTGGCCCCTGCCTTGGTGAGTTAAATGTAGATATTTAAGTGTTTGCAGCAAAAGTAATTATAGAAGATTTATAATATTGAGTAACGCTATTCTGAGTATTACCAAAAAAAAGAAAAAAAAAGAAAGAGATATTGTTAGTATTGAGTAACGCTATTCATCTCAATTCGTTTATCATACTTTTTCTCTTCAACCATTATTAAATAACGTTATGGGTAGCTAATATAGAGTCGCCATGCCATCACCCCCCTCCCCTCCCCCTCTTTTTTCTTTCTTTTTGTTCTTTTGAGATGGGGTGTTAATATAGAGTCGCCATGCC
>JAESVK010001035.1:245823-267643 GCA_017140935.1 Hamamelis virginiana
GAAACGGGATTCCGGCGTAGTGAAACGGGTTTCCGGCGTAGTGAAATCCGGGGTCCGACGTAATGAAATCCGGGGTTGGGGTTGAGGTGATGTTGAACATTGTTGGGAAGGGGGGTATTTTTGTCCAATTCATGCCAAAAGGACTTTTGACATAAAAGATTTTTGGAGAGGACCTTAAGCATGAAAATCTTCTAAAATAGGACCTTTGTCCAATTACCCCTTTTATTAATTCAACCCACAGTATTTTTTCTTTTTTTTTGGCTTGGATGGGAGTTAATGTAGCATAAACAATGTGCTTCCTCCAGTGCTACCTAACAAAGTAGCCAACCTAAAATTGAAGCTGCATGCAGCAGCACATCCAACAATAAAGAAATTATTGACTCAAAGTCTCTATTTGGATTTTGGAAAAGCCAGAAAGAAAGAAAAAGGAAAAGTTTATAATATTTTGAAAAGGAAATCCGTTTATAATCAATTTTTACCATTTTCCTAAGTTATTTTCGAGATCCAAACAGAGCATAAAAGTAATAATATTTCGCGTTACCAGTTTTCCGTTAGTTATCTTGCAAAAGTATAGAAATGTGTTAAATCGGTTTTTTACATGGTGAAAAGGTCAGTTCAAAGGTCCAATATATACGAGGTTGATGAGCACAAGTGTTTGGATAACTTCTCAAAATATAATTCCGATCAAAAACAGTAATAAAATATTGCTAGCTAGCTTGTTATTCAATTAATAAAATGCCATGTTATGTACAGAATGGCATGTTATTATTCAATTAGAATGCCATGATATGTACAGAAACATAATGAATAAATTTGGTAAAAATCACAGACAAATTAGCTAATGCAAGGTTTTGCATTGAATTTCAGACCTATTTACAACTTATATTTACAAACTCCGCGTAAATAATTTTAGGGGTATTTACCCATAGGTCCTATTTATAAGTTTTGTTTACCCAAAAATCCCGCCATATTTTCCATTTACCAAAAATCCTTTTTTAATAAGAAACACATCAGTTTATTCTTAATTTTGTAGAAACTGATCATTTTGCAGAAAACTGATGCATTGATCAGTTTTTTGGACTTTTGGGCAAAATAAAACTTAAATTTGGACTTTTGGATAAAGTTAAAAGATGGTGGGACTTATGGACAAAAAAGAACTCAAAATGGGACTTTTGGATAATTTTCCCATAATTTTACTAATAACTTGAACCATTAATAGCTGCTGTTTTAGGTCCCCCTTTGCATTCAATTTGTAGTGCTGTCAACCAAGTATCCACCTGAGAAAAGATAAGATAAGAGTTGCATATCCATAAAATGGCAAAGCCATATATAAACAAATAGAAAGTAATCAAGAATAAATTAGTAATTAGGGCTAGAAGGAGACATCTAGAAAAGAATTTTATGAGAATGAACTATGTAGATGCCATTTTCGTAATACGTAGTTCTGAAAATTCATTTTCTCCATTAAAGTGACAATGAATCATTATTCAGGTTCTCAATTTTTTCCACTCTGGTCATTCATAAAATTGTGAAGAACTCCCGGCAAAAACAATCTCAATAAGACGCGTCCTCCTAAGCTTTACCTTGATCAGTTAATTTGAGTGATGTCAGGATGCGAGAGAGGTCATTGGTTCAGTTCTTAGATGTACTAAAAAGAAAAAGAAAAAAAGAAGTATCCTTCTAAGCTTGATAACTTCAACATTGCCTATTAGGGAAAAAAAATTCTTATTTGAGAATAAAATCAAGATTTGGGTTGCCTGGCCTGTATGAAGGACGTTCTAAAATTTGGATGTAACTTATGCTGTCTATATTTCAACGTTCATATTGCCAATGCCATGTGATCATTAAGTAATTTTGAAATTCAAGTTTGCAAACCACACAAGCATTAAAAAAACATGTCTAAATGAGTATTTAAAATTACAATGCAAAATTTGCACTGAAGTAAATGACCAACTTCTGAACTCACCTGTATCTTAGAAACACTTGAGCATTCGAAGCGCAGTCCATGACAGGTTAAGATGTAAAACGAATATCGTGTCTGTTCATCTTCCCGTGTGAAACTTGGCAGAGGACCTACTTCTTCAACATCAGAGAGTAGGGTAGAGTCCTGAGGACTCAAGTCTGCATAATATTTCTTTTTCATTAGCAATCAATTATCAATAAAGTTTCGGATAAACATTATATCCATATGCAAAGGATAATTAACAGATATTAATCAATTACTATTTACAAAAAAAAAGGTATCACCCAATTATTGTAAAGTTAATACAAAAACCCGGGTGCATGAGGTGCAGACCAAATTGATGTCTTCTACAAGGCTATTCACTGCCTTGCCGGAAATCAACCATATCAGACAATCCTAGCCATCTGTTTGCAAATCGTAAATTTAATTCAAGTTGGAAAAGGCACGACTCTGAGCAATAACATTAAAAAAATATCTAATTCATATAAGAGATGGAAATTGTAAAGTTGTGCTGCATTTTAGGATATCAGGATATGGTTTCTAAATAAACAAGTTATGGTAGTCCATCTGATACGAGGTGTCTTCCATACTAATGTATCTTATTTTACTTTGAAGAAAAAAAAATATGCTACAAAATTTAAGCTCAGGACCAAGCCAACTTGAATGGGATTTTTTGGACAACATAATTTCCAATGCCACTGACTGAAAAGCAAGATCAATGAGCTTCTCATCATGCATTCACTAGGGCTCACTACTTACATAAGTATGTGTTCATGCAGCATCAAATCACTCCCTGATGAACACCACATGATGTCAGAAAATTTCCCAAACCTCAACACACAAAATGAGAAGCTTTCGACCTATAATTGCTTCAAAGAAATATGGATGACACTCTTATGACAGTGGCCCATGCTTATAAAATATAGTTTTGGGACATAAATTCACACCAATATCATAAAAAACCTAATTTATCAATGCAGCTTAATAAGAAAGCATAACAGAAAACCTTAATATTATGCACAATTATAACAATAACTTTAAGGAGTACCAATCAGTATTTGGTTACCTGTAGACAACATATAGAAAAAGATACATGGTCCGTGAAGAACAACAAAGCGAGGAAGCCAGTCATCAACTTCAGTATCATCAATAGGAGGAGGTTCTCCTGGTAGCGCTGTCCACCTCTATCGAAGAAAAGATATAGGACTGCTGTCAATTAAGTTGGCAACATACACAAAATAGTGCAGCATAAAACAAGTACAAAGTAAAGACAAGAGAGGTGAATATAGTCACTACAGTTCGAATGTATAAATAGCCAGACAAACGAGCCGACCGCAAAATTTCATCAACATGTTCCAACCTGAATGGGACAGAAGAGTCTCAGCATACAAAGAAGATAAAAATTTGCTTAGTGAAATTGCAATTTATGGTTAAAGGCACTGTGAAATACCAGAGAACAAATCTTAGGAAGAATCATAAACAAAAAACAATGTATATCATGGCTTATTACAGTAGCATGATCAAATCAAAAAGCAGCTCCCAATGTATGTAGTATGGAAAACAGTATCATTTGTCACTATGCATACAACCTATAACTTATTTTGGCTCTCAAACCAAAGCACCAATTGAGAAGAAACCCATTTTACTCATAGTTCTCAAGGCCACGATATTTGTGTGAGTGTTTGCACATGTATGCGTGTATGCGTGCATGTATGTACAATAATATATCTGCCTCTTCTTCCTTTTCCTTCTTTTTTGTCTTCTTCTCATCCTCTGTCTTTGATTGAAAGCCTTATTTTATCTCACTTCTTCCTTATTTAAGACCAATCCAAGTTTTTAATAATTTTCACAAGTACTTCATTTTAAATTTTTATATTTAATTTGCACACTTTTCTATGTTCTAAGAAAATGCCATGTTCCAATGCCTGTCTGGCTGCATGTCATCCAGATTTCCCCCTCCCCCCATAATAACAATAATGAAAACAACAACAGAAGAAAGAGAAAGGGGAATGGACTGGATATTCTGGATTTAAAAGTTTTCCAGTCCTTTACGTTCAGCTTCAGACTTTGAAGTCAGCTTTATGCAGAACTTTTGTACAAGCTTGAGACATCAAGAAGGTTTAAGGACCTAGAAATGTAGAGCTCATCTTAGTGCAAACGCCTAACACGCAATTGAAGCTTGACATATTATGTAGAACCACTTAATCAAAGTTAAAAAAGAGCTTCAGATAAAATGTTAGGCAAAAAATGATTTTACACTAGATAGGATAATAGAGATCTCTATAATTAATCCCTGTTCTCTGTATACTGTACAAATACTTGACATGAACTGATAAAGAATTGATTGATGGGAAAAGAAGACTAAGTTGGATAATAGAATTGAAACCTAAACCTCCCTAAATCATTTCGAGGCCAAGAATAATTTCCTGATTTTATTACTGAAGTCAAATTAAAGCAACAAACATATGGGGACCATAAATTCAACATTATGTCGTGTAGAAAATTTCCAATAATCAATATACCACAAAGCTAAACAACAACAACAATAATAGCAATAAGCAGAATAATATTTCCTAAGTGAAAAGGCATGTCATAGTTTCAAAATCAAGATTTGTCTTACTGAGCTTTCAAATGAGCTTCTTTTTCTTCTAAGTCAGCAAGTTCTGATCGAAGGGATTCTAATTCTGCCGCTGTTAGCTCAACCTGCAAGTAAAATTCATTGAGGACATCAGAAAGCATGAAAAATTTCACCATTACAAATGGGCAAGCTTCACAGAGACATTTCAATCAACCTTTTCCTGGCCATCAGCACCAGATCCCCACGGTAGCCCCTTTAGACTAAACAAGTTCAACATCGATGCAGCACTTCTGAATTGTCTTCGAACCCACAAACAGTTATGGGACCTATGCTAAATCATAAGGAAAGCACTAAACTAAAAATCAACTCAAACATTTTTAGTTCTTTTTCTCTTGAAATAAGAAATACCTCAAATAATTGTCGGTTCTTGAATGTGAAATTGGAGTTTTATTATGAAGAGAGTCTGCACTAGATGTTGAAGCCTGAAAGTGATCGGGGAAAATCTCTATCTTCCCAAGACCACCATCCATGAAGCTAACTTCCACTTCCAAGAGAAGGCGTGACCCTATGGACAGAATTAGATGAGAAATTCAACAAAAACCACTTTGATACATCAACAAACTTAAAGTTCAGCATACAAGAATTGTTCCTCTAATGCCAGCATGAGTTGCTAGCAAAGCGGATACTTTATAAGCTACACTAAATATTACCAAAGGAATATATATATATATCTTCCTCCGGGATTTCCATGAATACTTACAAGAAATGGAGGGCAAAATACAGTTTTCTTTCCATAAGGAAGTGATATAGCATGTTGGAGACCGATTCTATGCTACTTCATAAGTTCTTTTTTATGTATCCTATCAGCTATCTAAACAAGCCTCAAGCTAGCAAAAAGGAGTTCTAATATTCTAACTATTCAGGGCCTGTTAGGATTAACTTTTTCTAAAATCACTTTTGGAGGACTATCACCTCATATATCTCTTTAGAATTAAGTTCAAATCATGTCTTCACATATCAAAATTTCCATACTAAAGTGATTGTGGTAAAAGTTGGGGCCTCCGAGCTTTTGCCACAATTACTTCTGATATGAAAATTTTGCTAACCATCCTCACTCCTCAAGTTGTCTAGAAGTGATTATCATTCCTTCTCTTAGATCAAATGGAATTTTGGGCTCTAAAAGTAGTTTTAGGAAAAGCCAATCAAACAGCATATTTATGACAGATTCCAATCATTATGTTAGAGCTTTAATTGTCCGATGAACACCATGCATAAAGCTTCATCCCATTTCCCAAATGCTTGTGTCAGCTAAACAAATCCTTTTTCATTACTCTACCAATGCACATAATCTTAGGTTACATAATATATGTTGCTACCTTTTCTTCTTAATTTCTTCTCCCTAATTCTACTGTCTTTCTTGGACATTTCACAGAAGGCAAACCATCCTGAAAGCTCAAGGATAAAAAAGAAATCATTATCATGCATAAAAAATACTCAAAGTTGGAATAATTCAATTGCATTAACATTTGATATAATAAATCATCAAAGTACTTTATAGTTTATATAAACAAAGTGTATCTAAAACTAAGGCACCATTTTGGCTAGCATTTCAGAAGCACTTTTGTTACTTTCAAAAGCATATTTTGCTCAAAAAAAAAAAAAAAGCACCTGCAGAAAGCAGAACAAACAGTACCTAAAAAAATTATGTCTGTTACTTGAGATGCAACAAAATTATAAAAAGTTAACTTTCATTTAGAAAACTTAGATCCCTCATAAATTTATAGACCAATCCCCATGATGCTCCCTTTAGATGCTCAAAAACCCTTATCCAACCTTCAAAAAGAAAAGCAAAAAACCCAAAACAAAACAAAAAAAAAAAATCTAAATTCATTTGTTGGATTGTTGAAAAGCACAAGCACAAGAACAAGCTTCAACTAAATCAATTAATATTTCTATATCGTCAAATCAAAAGATGATTAATAAGAAACATATTAAAATTCAGTAAATCTGAGACAAATCATATATAAACTCTAATTCTTTCATAATAACATACATAAATCGATTAGAACATATGGTATGTAAGTTGCAGAATAACCAACGAACTCCTAAGGAAGAAGGTAATAATATAAATTGAATAAAAGATGAGAGAAGAGAGGGATGGGTTCTTACCTGTAGAGAGAGAAAGAGAGAGAGAAAGGGAAACTTTTACAAAGGAAGAGCTAATGGAGTTCCTTCTCAGAAAGCATTTGACCCCATGAAAGCAATATCATGACTGTTCGGTAGTGTAGTTTTATACGGATTGGTCAAGTCAAAAAGACTGTCTTACCCTCCTTTCTCTTGTTGGCAGCGGGCGGTTGGCGTGGATAACTAGTTATTTGCCCCAACAGTAGTCGGGCATGGAAAGCGTGTTTTAAACTATAAATGCTACTGAGTATATCCTTCTAATTCTTTTGTGTCTCCCAAATTATTTAGGTACCCTTGCATTTTTTTTTTATAAGTACTTATATGCTTTTTAAAAAAATTTCAATATCTAATTTTTTTTTTTTTTAAAAAAAAATAAATAAGACTAATAAATACTTATAAAAAACAAATCCAAACAGTACCTTATATGAAATAAATTTAGTCAGCATATATTCATATATTTTATATAAGTACAAAAATTAATAGATAATATATATATCTATATATATATATTAAAAAACTAACTATTGAATTAGATATTCTACTTATGTGAGCAAATTGGAACAATTGAGACATAAACGAATTGAAATATGAATCATTTTATGCATACCACCTCTTTTATGAATTGTATTGGATATGATATTTAACATGGACATGGTACTTAACACGACATTGATTGCTTATTAAAAGAAACATGACATAGTGTGCGTGTGCTACTATGTCACATATCAAAACTTATTTATATTAATATGGTATTATCATATCAGTTATCGCATGACACATAATTATCATGTTGGCCTGTTATGTTGACCTAAAAATTAATTTTGACATGATAAGTTGGATATTATAATTAATAGTGCAGACGCATCATTACCATATTAACCGTCTTGTAGCATTGTAGGATGGAGTGTTTAGGGATAACGTTCGAAGCAAGATTTTGCTATTCATACCAACAGCGATATTGTTGCTTCTCTCTTGTAAGAGTGGGGCTTATATCACATGGAATAAATCTCATACATTTTGATGGGTGATAGATCTCATACATTTCATGTGAGAGAGACCATATGAAACTGGCAATATATTACCACTTTAAATAATATTTTCTGCACTAAGTACAGTTGCATTTGTACAGTGTACTCTTGTTCATCTAAGAATATTGTTAAATAGGATCAAATGTAAATGAAATATTAAAAAGATTTAAAATCTAACACAATTACTGTACTACTTCAAATCACATTTGAGAGTGAGAATGAGCTGATAAAAAAAAAAAAAAAGGATTCATAAGAACCTTTCAAACTCCTATATTGAATTATAGGTTTAAGGAAATATTTTTTACTGTTAATCGGCAACCAAACAAAGCCTTAATTGAAAATGAACTTCTTAACCCAAAACCTTAAGCATAATAGTTGGTAACATCTTACAGTTGCTTAGTCTATTTGGTTGCTTAGTTTTTAACATTCTTCAACGCTAATCCTTTTTTTATTTGGTTGTTTAGTCTTTCTCGAGAAATAGAGATGAAAATACAGTGATATTTGGGCTTTTGTTTTTTGATTTTTTTTTTCTTTTAATTAATGTTATTGGATGAGATTTCTTTTCTTTTCTTTTCCTTAACGATAAAAACCTACTCCTACTCCAGGTCTGTATTTTTATATGATGGTCTCTTCTTTCTTTTTTTCTTTAAAAAAAAAAAAAATGAAAATATGTACTGTAATATTAATAGATTATTATCCATAAAAATATTGTCCAAAAATACCATTTTGAGGTGCACGTAAGCTGGTTCGGATACCACATCATAAAAATAATAATAATAAAAAGTAAATAAAAAAGCCATAAAGAGAAACCACCAAAACAAAAAGATGTGGTAAAAAGTAAGAATAATTAGTAAGAAGAAAAAGAAATAATTATATCAGCTACCATTATAAAAAGTTGTTGGGTTGATTCCCAGCCAATTTTGTCCGCTATTTGAGTGCATCTTTTCATATTCGTTAAAGAGCACCTCAACCGCTGATATTGTCACTTACATGGATTGTGTTTCAGACTAAAATGGGTTTCATGCTATTGTGAATCTCATCACTTACATGGATTATATATAGAAAAATGTTCTAGTCCGAAATACTTGACTTTAACTAGAGTCAACAAAGAACACAAGCCCTTGGATTGAAATCTTGAAATGAATTATCCATTAAGTGAATGGAAATCTAAAGACTTGTATTCTGTTCTAATTTAGTTAAAGTCAGATATCCCTGACTAGAACATTTTTAATTATAAATGTTCTAGTTAGGAGTACCTGACTTTAACTAAAATCAGCTAAGAACACAAGTCCTTGGATTTAAATCTTGAGATGAATCATCCATTAAGTGAATGAAAATTTAAGAACTTATGTTTTTAACTGATTTTAGTTAAAGTCAGGTACTCCTAATTAGAACACTTCTAATTCCAAACAATTCCATAAACTCCGCTTTTGCTTTAAATGCAATCTAGTTACTAGCCTGTCTTTATTAGCATATCCCCATAGCATATTCGCATTACAGCTCAAGCACATGCAAAAACAAATAGAATAATAATCACAAATGGAGTTTTCTTATCATGTGCCACAAGAGTACTCGTCGTATCTGCCCGATTTTTTGGGCACGTGCTTTTTAATATTAGTATACATATATCTTCAAAATTATATTATATTTTGAGAAACTAGATTAGATGTTGCACTTATACACATTCATGGATGTCAAAAATCACATTAATTCAATGGTTGATTTTCAAATCAACTATGAAAACCTATACCAATTGCTCACATTTTTTGATAATTTATTTCAAAATTGTGTATTTTTAAAAATAGATTTAACGAAAATAAATAATAAAAGTAAAACGTGATATTATGCATATCATACATGTTAAAAATTACAGTGATTCCAACTCTAAATAATAAATGAAGATATTTTAAAAGAAGGGAAAAAAAAAACACAATTCAGTAATCAAAATATCTAAGCTAACAGTCAGTTTTTCAAAGTATATATATATAAATATATATATATATATATATATATATATACAGAGGTGCTGTTATAAAGTGCACCTGATGCATCTTGCATCAGGTACCCTCCTCTGCAGTCACCTATGATGAAAATTTTTAAAAACTGACCGTTGGATTAGATACCCCTATAATGTTTGTCATGTCTGCCAAAAATCACAGTGATCCAACGGTCGGTTTCTGAGAAAACTTACTGCTAAAAAATGAAAACATTTTAAAGAACAAAAAAGTCATAGTTTTTTAGCAGTCAATTTTCTCAAAAACCAACCATTAGATCACTATGATTTTTGGCAGACATAACATATATTATAGGGGTATCTAATCCAATGGTCAGTTTTTAAAAATTTGTATCAAAAGTGGCTGTAGAGGAGGGCACCCGATGCAAGATGCATCAGGTGCACCTTATATCCTTATATTAGCACCTCCGTACATATATATATATATACACAAAGAAATGATCATATCAGCATTTGCTGACTTCTGCATAAAGTCAGCAAACACTGCCATGGTTGTTAGATCTCGACCATGGGAGAAAATTAACAGCCATGGCAGTGTTTGCTGTCTTTATGAAAGTCATAATTTTATTTTTTTGCTGACAGGATCATTTATGTATATATGCAGTGTGGATCCTTAGCTCGAGTTTTTTTGTACTTGTATTTGCTTGGGTACCTCAGATCATGACACATCGTCAAAAGAGAGGGATAAATGATATGCCATGATCTTAGCACCCAAGCAAATCCATACTAATATGCTTAAAGAATTCAGGAATGCATGCAGAGAGTCGCTGTCGGTGAATTTTAAAGCAGTTCTAAAACAGCTAATTACCCAATCTCATCTTCCAGAATAGACTCCCCGAACTGCCGAGACATCTCACCAGGAAAAGGACATCTTTCCTTTTTTCCTTTCCTATTTTTTTGGGTCCCGACTCGCGAGAAAAATGCTCCGCAAAATGGCCCAAAACCATACTTCCAATCGCCACTGCAAACAGATTAAACTCCAAAAAGGCACGGTCAGTTTTAGTCTCACACTCTTACCTCAGAAACTAAACAAAAAAGCAGAAACAGAAGCAATTTCAAACATAAATACCTGAGATACTTGAGGAATCATAATTGACAAAACCCAGCATTCTGATGAAGCTTTTTTAAAAGATGTAAATAATCACAAAAGAAATGAAACATCTGGCTCCCATTTCCAAGGATCCAAGGACCATGTTTTCTTTTTCTTGAAAGGGTAAATCCACAGATGACAGCATAGAGAAATCATAAAACTCGGTTAACGAAGATAAGCAACAAAACACATCATATGATAAGAGAAAACGCATGATTTGCAACAAGAAACGCATTCAAGAAAAGCTCATAAAAATTAAAAATTGTCTCAATGTGTACTTTCAGGGGATCGATGTATCCGGGTTAAATTTACTGACCCAAACTCAACCAACTCTGGCATCACTGCCTCAGATGACACATCGGAAAATAGCAAAGGACCACACATTGTATCAACTAAATTCTTTTCACCTACACTATCAGTAGAATGATCATCTCCAGACTTGCTTGGCCTGCTTGTGCCTTCAATATTACTGGAAGAGTTTGCAGCGGATTGCACCAGGTTTTCAGGAGATGATAGTTTGTCCTCATCAGCATCCTTTAATGTTTGTTGATTAAAAACCGGATCCGCCTCCAATTTCACCTCCTTTAAAGGTGAAATTGGCTCCTCTTGTTTCTCTGAAATGCTAACAGGAAGTGGTGCATCAGTCTTCTCATTAGGGGTTGGAAAAGGCACTTCAAGCTCCATTGAGGGAATGGACATCTCTTCCTTCTCCTGATTAGAAATTGGACCCAAACCCTCTGCCTCGTGCTGATCACAGGTTGAAACCAGCATCCCTTGGTTATCCCCATCCGAAAATGAAAGTGGCACTGCCAGTTTCTCCTTATCAGAGGTTGAAACAAACTCCAAGTTCTCTGCACTGGGCAATGGAACATCTTCTCCATTCGTTAGCAAGGGGCGAAGAATAGGCCTCATTTCTTCTCTCTGCTTCTTGTAAAGGGACATGGCTCTCTGCAAGTTAAAAAGCATGAAATTAGAAATAAGAAAGCGATATATGATCAAACCCGTGAAATCCATAATTAAGAGACTTGAAATAATTAATTTCCAAGAGATGAATAATTGTGAAGGTTTCGAAAATTATAAAAGTAAGACATGAATTCTATGACTCAAGGACTCATTCTTTGAAACAACATTTGGCACCCAACCAAACAAAAAAATTTGAACTGTTCAAGCAAAAGTCTTAAATCAATACTTCTTAAAAAATTGCACATATTTTGTTCACATCTTTACCATTAAATTCTAAAAACCAAAGCAATTTCACTCGACAGACTCAATGACTATGCATAACCAAACTTATTATCTGCATAACTCAATTTAAGACGATCACTGAAAGGCAATCAGATACCAAAAGTACACGTTGGCCACTATTTAGAGACCCTTGGACATAAAATTTTAATCAACAATTTAGAACCTAGGATACCAAGAATGCACTTTAGCCACTGTGGCATGAGAGGGGTGACATACATGTGCACACACACACACGTGGTGGTGCATGTGTACATGCTCAAATTAGTTGCAGCAACAGAGTAATCTATGTCAACATTAGAGGATGGCAATGTATTATACCTGGAAAACAGAATCATTTATGGCAGCAAAAAGTGAAGCGCTAGAAGTGTTGGAAATCTTCACTTTGGCTTCAATAACCTCCTATCATGCACAAAGAAAGAATTATATCAGGGCTAAAAAAAATAATATGAAAGAAATGAAATACATAATTATCTTTTTTTCTTCTCTCTTTTTTTTTTTTTTTTTTTTTTTTGGTTTACCTCTACAAAATTGGAAGTTTTTTCATCAACAGTTGTGTGTTGTTCCATATCCATTGAGCCTGTGCACTGATTATACAATTCTGGATGAGTAAGATCTGCTGATATATCAAGCTTCGAAATATAAACATGTGAAAGATGAGCATTATCATCTCTTGATATCTTAGAAATGTTGGGTGTTTTTGCAGTAGTAGTTTTGGGAGCTTCAAAGGTGTCCTTAGCTGAAGCATCACTGGATTGATTAATGCCAGCACTCCTCTCCCGAAGATCAAGTTGATTCTGCTCATTCTGAGCTTGCTGACCTGACTGAGCGCCTGAAACTTCATCTACTGTTTGTATTGTATTGTCCTCTTTCTGGGAAGCAGAAGGCAACTCCATTGTCACGCCACCATTTTGCCCCTTCCATATGTCTACATTTGTCTCCCACCCCCCACCACTCATCAGAGGTCTATTGTGGTCCCAATCTAGCCTCCCATACATGTGAGACCCATCCCCTACAACATTATTCACATCCCACCCATGTAAGGGAGGGGGACATGAGTCATCCACTGGATTTCGCCACCCAAATGGACGTCCGTGGCCAGAAAACCTGTCAGCATCAGGATGGTAAGGTACCCCAGTGTGGTTTAATTCTATTGAAGGTCTAACACCAAACATTGGAGGAGCAGAAAACTGCTGCATCACTGGATGATAACCCACAGGAGGTGGACCATGTTGGAAAGGAATGAAGCCATTTGTTAGTGCAGAAGGCCAGTTTGGGACACCTTTCCAAGCATTTCCTTGTGGTCTTCCCATGTTGGAATCACCAATCCTCTTGAAACGGTTATTTGATCTACCTCTATTATCATCTTCTGAAAAGCCAAAAACTGAAGAGCTGTCAACCCCAGCCCTGAAGGGAGGAGGTGGAGGAAGAAGTGACTTGGGATTGCTTGGCAAGTGACTAGTTCTACTGAAAGGTGAAGAAACAGACATACTGTCTCCATCTGCTTGGGAAAGCTCATCTAATGAAAATGCCTCTGTAGATAAATCCTGACTTCCTTTGCCTCCATTACCACCAATCCTCTGTCCAGATTCTTCAACATCAAGGCCCCGTCTAACACTGGCTCTGTTCAGCTGTCTGCGGTCAGTACTTGATGATGAAGGCGATTTCTCCACCAGCAGCATGGGCGAAGTGCGCGCATCAGAATTTGGACGCCTTTCAGCTGAAAACTCACCCAAATAGCTGTCATCTTTCTGAACAGATTTATCCATCGACCGCGACACATAAGCTTTCTCGGGCATTCCAGAACCACCAGTAACCTCTCTAGTAGAGGTTACACTATGCCGAGATCTTTCTTCAGGCACCGAATCCCTATACTTCGACTCTGCTTGCTTTGAGTACCTGACAAGATGACAAGGACACATTAAATGTTGATTTCCCTAGTAACACATCCAGACAACTTGCAAAACCAAATAGACAGTTCGATTTTTATACAGCTCATTAAAATGAATAAAACAAGCTTTGAAGCTCTTTTGCTGAGTACACAAATCATAGAATAAGGCTCATCCAAAAGGGTAGTTCATCAATCAAGGGCCCACAGATGCTGTGGGGCACTACCACCAAAGTAGTAAGTAGTAAGCATAAGAATACAGGACACAACAACCACTGGTGGTGGTGAGAAAGTGAGGCACAGCTCAGTTCTTTGAAAACTCTCTTGCTACACCAAAAAAAAAAAAAAAAAAAACACACACACACACACAAAACCAAACCTTTGCTAAAATGGTAAAAAAAAAATGCAATCTTATGGAAAATATTTATGAAACTTAAAAAAAAAAAAATTCCTAATACTTCATATTATTAGATAAATCTCTAAATCGCTATTATTCTTTAAAATCATTAAGTGTTGAAAACATGTACTGCTCAAAGCTCCATACTTCACTAGTCTCTTATTACCTCTTAAAACTTTGAACAGCGCGTGTGATTATTAAATCCTCATAGTGCTAAGGAATCAATTCCCCAAAACAACCTAGTTCATTGACAATTGTAAAAATGCAATGACGTCTTCCCTTAAGAGAATATATCCTATCTCCTTAAAAGGAATTTATAAATTAAAGAAACCAAAGTTCTAATTACCTGGGTGAAGCAATATCCCAAAAATCAGACCGTGCAAATAATGGAAGATGCAATTGGGAGGGCTGTTCTTATTAGATATGATATCTCCTCTTAAGAGGACCTGTGAATTTTGCAACCCAAAAAAGTGAAAATACCTCAAGGATTTTGAAGCGGGGTCCAAAACTTCCTCTTTGTTTCAAAATAGTTTCTCATGATCTCACCAGAGTTCTCTTCAAGTTTATCAGTTATCCTAATTTTTTTTTTTTTTTTTTTTTTTGGATATATGTATTGCAGATCGTTCACAAAATGTAACAAGGACAATGACACATGTAGGTGTCCATCACAAAAGTCTCGAACAAAATGAACTACGACATGGGTATCAGTCCCCAAAATGGTGTCCCAAAGCACAATTTTCAGAGAATCTGACAAGTCAAAATACGCCCAAATGATGGTATCATCTATGTATAGGTCCCATCATTCATGTATAGGTCCTTACACTGAACTGCATAGGGGGGGGGGGGGCCAAAAACAAAAGGCAAAAACAAAAAACAGAGTGCATTTTCTAATACTTTAAAGTATTTGAGAGAAAATGAAATAAGAAATACCTGTATTGATCTTTTGCAACATGAGAACTGGAGCTAGGGGAAACCCTCTGTCTGCTGTGGCTTATAGTAGGGTCAACATCAGCATGGCGTGAATGAGACCTTCCCCTATCAGTAGCTGGCTCTGATTTACCGGTGCCAACCGATTTCTTTTCTGAATCAGGATGTTGTTCCTTGACACTTCGGGATCTTGAATCACTTTGATCCTCTTTATCATCAGATCTCCTCTTTCCCTTATCATCTTTGTATCTAATACCTCGATCATCATAAATTGGACTACAATCACGATTACTAGTCTCAGCTCTTGATTTCTTATGACGACTCTCTGCAGCATCACTTTCATCCCTCAAATGCTTAGGTTCAAACTTATCACTAGGGCGATCTCTTGAGGCATGTTCATCTCTGTACTTGTCATCCCGGTGCCTCTTCTCTCTGTCAATATCTTCCTTCTGCTTGCCCTCCCTGTGTTTATTATCTCTGTCAGCATCATCTCTATACTTATCTCTATAACTTCCATCCTTGTGCCTTTCATCCTTGTATCTTCCACCCTTGTCACGCTCGCCCCTTGATGACAATCGTCTATCATCGCTGTCTCTTATATCATCTTGATACTTATCCTTATCACTAGATCCATCTCCCTTCCTCCTAGTTCGTTTTTCAAGTTCCTTTTCTAACTCACGATTTCGCAACTCATCTTGTAAAGGCCACTCTGTCAAATGCATGATAAACAGATTGGGATATAAAATCAAAATAATTAGCATGCATTAAAAAAAAAAAAAAACACCACAATTGTAACTCATCTTATAAAGGCCACTCTGCAAAAGCCAAACCCCTAAAAAAAAAAAAGATTTAAATAAAATAAAGATAATGAGAAAAAATGGAATAAAAACATCTTATCAGCCTATAGGAAGATGAAGATATTTTAAAACCTTATATTAGTAACACATTCAATTGCATATTTGTATGGTTTTAAATCCATTAGCTAAACATTTGTTAAAAACTCACTAACTCATTAAAGTTGATACACACGGAAAGAAGGGGCATCAAGAACCTTATTGGCATAACAAGGTGAAACCCGTATTAAAGTGGCTTTTGACTGCTTCCAAGATGTTACAATGTGATAGATCACCATAACAAAAAAATAAACAACAAAGCAGCAGAGCTCTAAATAAGAAGACTGACATACTTATCTACACATTATAAAAAAAATTGCAAAAAGACAAGTTGTGTCCATTTAAAAGGGGAAGCTCTCAATTGAGCAAAGCCTCTATTTACCCCACTACTAGCTCAGAAGCTTTATGTCACATTGCACACCTACAACTGAATTCTAAATTCACAAACCTACACTCAAACAAGTTAAAAGTGGAAGTTACTTATTTTAAATATGTGACGATATGAGATAGGACGACCCTAAGGATGATGCTTCCTAAAACAGAAAAGAAATATGACTGTATTTAACTAGATCTGAAAAGCAAAATAGATCTGGTTAGTGAAACCCACTCTCCAAATGGTAATACCATACTACAATAAAATGAATTCAACCTTAAAGTTACATTGAAAAGTTTATTTAAGATCACATGCACATAAGGATCAAAGTAATAGGCCATGTTAACTAGCACCATAACCCACCTAGCACAAATCTGACTCACAAAGAAACAGTATGAGATTTCAAGTAACCCACATGGTCATTCAATTTCATGTAGCAAAGAGTAACTAATATGAAATTCTTCATTATTCTGTTGGCATAGATCTCATGGACTTGCAATTACAAATTAAATGTCACCAAAAACCCAATGAGTTAGGAAAGCATGGTCTGTACCTAACTGACTTAAATCTTTCCTCTAGCTCTTCTCTCCTAAAGCCCATTCATAGTTTTAAATGAATGGCAATTATGGTAATAGTTAAATATTCTCTTCTCTGCACCTTAAGAATTAAAAAATTCTTGAAATAGTTATGGTAATTATCCCACCAAAAGGCTCTATGCCTTAAAACTTCATCCAAAATCAAAGATGTTTTTTTTTTCTTTTAGAAAAGAAGAATCTATCAAAAGGAGTCTCATGACCTTACCCATTTTTGGTAGTAACTAAACTGAAATCATTAGATTATTCACTTTTCTTTACCAACAACAGAAAAACAAAAGCTGTACTTCAAATAACAATGAACTCACAATGTGCCAAAGAGTGTATCAAGTGCACATATATACCACACCAAACTGTCTGGCAAAAAAAGGCACCTCCACCAAGAAATCTTATAGCATGATCACATTAGACAATTGACATTCCATATATGGTAACAGCTCTTAAACTCTTCTCAAGCATATCAAATTTACTCTTAATCATGAGTGTGTGCGCACGTGTGCGCATGCGCGTGTCACTTTACTTGATCTACCAGGAAAATATCATAATTCTTGATTCTACTCAATCAAGCTTTACATTCAACTACTTGGGATCAGCTACACAAATACATTTTTCCCACTTAAATAACTAAAAGACTAATTCCTCGTCAACTCAAGTAAGCTTCTTTGGAATCAATATTAAATGTCAACCCAATTCTTTATAGCCTTCAATTGCAGCAATGGCATATCCAATATATTCTACACCTACAAGGGTAAAAATCTTGCTGATTCAATAAAAGTCAAATTGAGCTATACAAAACTATGTACTTCAATTAAGAAATAGAAACCAACAGTACAAGCCTACAAGGGGAGAAAAACAGTAGCAGAGAGTGCTTTGTAAAGGGAAAACATCGGATGCATCTCTAACCCAAGTAGATAATACAAAGATTAGCCTCCTATCCATAAGGGCTCATCATTGTGCAAACATAATACATTAATTACATAAAATACAGACAATGAAAAGCGCAGATGTTAAAAAGTAAGAGAATGAATATGCGATTTCTTGGCGAACTCCTACATTAAAGGAACTAATGCCAATAGTACAGTGTTCAACACATCAGTAGGAACCACAGCCTGAAAGAATTTTAAAAGTACAGAATAAGACAATTATCCCTCTAAGATTTGTTCTAGGAGACAAAAAATGAAAGAAACACTTCAGATTTATGGGTCCGCTAGCCTAATACAAAACCCTTGTTAAATCATAAACAAAGCGAGGCAGTTTAGATTTGTTCCAAGCACATAACATTTAATAAAAGTAGTGATAGCACGCCTACTATTAGTAAGCTCCTGTCAACTGAAAGACATTACACAATAATTTCATAATAATTCCAACTTTCTTTTTTCTTTAACTACTTTAATTCTTCCACCAAGCCCGCATAATCAGTAAACCAACAAATACATTGAACTCGTTTTCATTACATTCAGCAGATATACTACAAAAACACGTATACTACAACCCATAAAAACTATATTATATATCATAGCAGATACCTTACCAGTATTTTCCGTTCCCTGTTTCACCTTTTGCTCTTCCCTAGCATCCACTGATTGAGATCTCTGCTTTCTCTTCGCTTCACCATCCACTGCCCTTGCATCTGTATCACGCCTGCCATCGTGAACCTTCCTATCCCTCTCCGACCCACGATCCTTGTCCTTTGAATCCCTATAATGATTAACCTCTTTCCGACTCAAATCCTTTTCAAGCTTCTCCTTTTCAGACTTATCCTTTTCAGGCTTATCCTTTTCCGGCTTACGCTTTGACTCAACTTTACCACTCTTACTTTCTTCTTTCTCCATTAATAAATCCACATTCTCTTCTTTTTTCTCACTAACACTATCATGCCTTCTGCTAGGTTTACTCTTTGAATCACTCGAAACCTTCGGCTTCGAACTTTTATCTGAATCAACCCGAGAATTTTCCCCTTTCATTTCCTTATCCACAGCTACACCATCTCCTCGCTCGCCCCCACCGCCATTCCACCTATCATTGCCCGCCACATCAGCCCTATCTTTGCGCCGCTTCGAAGTAACATACTCTTCTGACACCTCGCCATTACCATGACTAGACAGATCTTTACCATCTCGCGATTGCGAAGCGAGCTTTCGCTTCTCACCAGAACATGAATCCCTAGAAACCCTAACTGTAGTTTCTTCCTTGCTGTTCCTGTCTTTAACCTTCGAATCTTCTTCTGAGTCCGAGTGTTCTCTAGCATCTCTTGAACTGTGCTTGCTTGCCTTGTGAGATTTGTGCCGAGAACTTCGCGGCATGGCGAACCACCAAAATTTTTAAAAATAACAACTAGAATGAATAAATAAATAATCTAAATAGCAAACTCGAAACCCTAGTTTCAAAATTTCAAACCAGTAACGATTAAAACTGGTTAAGCAAAGCTCCAATACACGCGTGGATTCCGGCAAAACTCCGGCACGTACAATTAGCGGGGAATCTGACACCTACACACCAGTAACGATATGTTGTACAAAAAAAAGTTCAACGGAATCTGACCGATCAGATCGCCGGAGTGCGGCGAGATCGGGATCGAAGGAAAACCAGGGCGGCTACACTGTAGAGAGAGGAAGGGAGGAGATAGAGAGACAAGAGGGGTTGTCGTAGAGAGAGGAGAAAATGTGGCGAAATCTGAAATACTTGTCGAGAGAGACAGAGAGAGATCGAAGGCGTTCTACATATCAAATTGTGATACGTATTTGGGGTATTCCAAATTAATCAAATTGGATTACGATTTTACCCTTGATGCTTTGTCGGTTAGGTGCGAGCACGGAAACTTTTTACTGTAATCATCTGCCATCTGGTATCATTTGGGCCGGATATAATGGGCCTTTTGTGGCTGCAACTTGGGTGGGTTCAGCCTGCCCGACCCAAACCTAGTTAGTCCAATGGACGGCGGCCTGGTTTAAGGTTTAAGACTCTAAGGCTGTGTTTGGATGGCCGGCTACGCGGTGGGTTTGGGGTTTCAAACCCCAAACCATTGTTTGGATCGGTAGGTTTGGGGTATAATTTTCAAGCCGGTGGGTTGAGAGAGACAGCCATGGGGGGGAATGTCTGACCTCTTACAGCTGGTGGGTTTGAGGTTTGGCAACCCGGGCTTGGGATTATGAGTTTGATTATTGACGAGCGTGCCCTTTAGATTTGCAGCCAACAAATCGATCTTCCATCTATATCCCACGTATACAACAGGATTGAAGCCGATTCTGCAGGCAACGGAAGTTGCAGACTGTCCTCACACCGGTGGGAGAAGAGAGAGGAAGAAGAATAAGAAGTCGGTGCCGCTGCTATCTCACGCCGGTGCTGACCACATTTCACGCCAGTGGGAGAAGAGAGAGGAAGAAGAAGAAGAAACGGGTGCCGCTGCCGCTGCTACCTCACGCCCGTCGACCGTCGCCGTGGAGTAGCCGTGAAGAATAAGAAGAAGAAGAGGAAGAAGAGGAGAAGCCCTAACCCTTTCACCAGTAGCCGCCACTGCTGCTATGTCGCCGCCGCTGCTGCCATGTCGCCGTTCCAGTCGTCGCCGGCCTCCTGCCTTCAAGACCCACGCCTGTGTTCTCCTCTGTATATAATATATATATATATATATATATATATATATATATAAAACAATGAAGGGTAATTTTGTAATTTCAAAAATAATTGTTGTAATCCTATGGTCCAAACAAACACAGGTCAGGCTTGAAGCCTAGTCATCTTAATCCTAAACCCCAACATTCCAAACAATGGTTTGGAATTACAAAGTTTACAAACCCAAACCCCCCGATTAGACATTCCCAGGCTTGAGATTCCTCCGCGTACCAAACGCAACCTAAGGTAGCCTTTTATAGAATTTCTTTTCAAAGTAATCAATCTTATCAAAAAAAAATTTAAAATAATCGATTTGAAAGTTTATTTTTTTAAGTGGCCGAGCTAAATACATAATTTCACATAAAACCGCGATTTCAAACAGTTTTCTTTTATAAGATTAAAGTTGGATTTAGCATAAAGTATCAACCAACCCAACTCAAACTAACCCGAACTTTTTAATAAGTAATAATATTTGTATTACCTTGTGATATATATTTAAAATAGGAAAATGATATATATCGCTACAAGGTATCACTATAACTATCACTATAAGAGACAAATATTGTGAATTTTCAAAACTACTCATTTATGATTTTCCAAAACTATCATCATTTATCTCTTGTAGCGATACTCGTAATGATTTATTTTCTAATTAAGTGTATGAAATAAAGTGATTCAGCATGTTTTTTGAATTTGAGAATCAAAATGGGGTCATCAATTGAAATGGATTTCGGGCAGCATGGAGCTCCCAAACCACTCAAGTGACTTAAGCTATCATCTCCATCATTGCTCTCGGATTCCGAGGGCCAAAATAAGATTTGCTGATTTCCTTAAAATCAGCATTTGCTGATAGGAACAAATCTGTTCATTTTGATATGAAGTCCACTGTGCATTTAACTTTATGTCAAAAACAAAAACAAAAACATTCATGAAATGCATAATGTTTTTGTTCTGCTGTAAACATTGTGAATTCCATGTAAAAATTATCTCTCTCTCTCTCTCTCTCTCTCTCTCTCTCTCATGAAGCGGAATTCACAATGT
>JAESVK010001035.1:267653-281631 GCA_017140935.1 Hamamelis virginiana
GAGTTAACCATCCCCTTCCCTCAAAACCTCCAACTCCGAAAAAGGCAAAATATAATCTCCGTGTCTCTACTACAAATCTACAATCACCAATTGACTTTACCAACAAATTAATTAGTACTTTAAAAAAGGTGTCAAGGTCTTCAATGCCAAACTTGTTCACCCACATAACTTGGTTTTGTAGCCCGCCCAACCCAGCCCAATGGGGCTCAAGAGGCACCACTTCTCCACCAAGTGAGTGTCTCCAATGGCCAATGGGAACCCAATTTCCAAACCACCCGCCATAAACAAACAACCCTCCATACCAGGGTAAAGTTTGTTGGTTTTGTCACAACTTTGTTGACGGGTCCAGAGTCCAGACTGTCAAATAAAGTCATCCACATTTAGGTCCTTGTTAGACAGACAACAGGATCATGTAAGAGATGTTCTCATGATATAGGACCCATGGTGCAGATAAATTTTGAATCACGATTCACAAGTGGATTATGCAGACACAATAGTGAATCCAGAAGTGGAGATAGGACTATCCAACAAAACACTACCTGTGGCTAGAAATATAACAATGTTTTTTACTCTTTTCCTTCTCTGACTCTGGCTGCTGCAAAATCCATGGCTTCTTCCTTCACTCTCTCAAGCCCTCAAGGTCCTCTCCTTCATAAATTCCACTTTCTCGGTCAAAACTGCCGATCCAATCGTCCTCAGAGATTGCCTTTTCCAAATCCCAAAACGCCTTCAACACTTTGCGTACAACCCTCTGCCAAATTCAACCTCTCCGAGATCATGGGAGGCAGAGGACTCTGCAAAGGAGAAGCAGGTTTACAAGAAGAACTCAAGAGAAACATTCAAGAGCAAACATCATCAGCTGCTGATAAAGATCAAGAAAAATCAGGTAGTAATTCAATATCAACACTTGATAATGTTCCAGAAGATGCTTTTGAGAAGGAGCTACTAGGACTAACTGGTGGTTTTCCTGGTGGTGAAAAGGGGTTGAAAGAATTCATTGAGAAAAACCCTCCTCCGAAGAAATCTGCAGTTGCAGATTCAGCAAATATTGTAGGGCTTACAAGCTCGAAGAAGCCAAAACCACCTGAATTGCCCCTGTTAATGCCTGGTATGATTGCAATTGTGAGCAACCCAAATAATCCGTATTATATGTACTGTGGCGTCGTTCAGAGAATCACTGATGGCAAGGCTGGGGTGCTTTTCGAGGGAGGGAATTGGGATCGATTGATTACTTTCCGGCTAGACGAGCTCCAGCGCAGGGAAAAGGGCCCTCCAATGAAGAATCCAAAGTCCTGTGTCCTTGAACCGCTGCTTCAAGAGGAATCATGATCAGTTCTCTTCATCTCTGTTGTATGTTCGTGTATTTATACACCTCATATGCAAGTTCTAATGATTCCAGCTTAGACAGCTTGTGCTTCAATTTGTTAACAGTCTTTCAACATAAGCTTCAATGAACTATATATACATATATAACTCAGGATAATCATAACTCATGCAAAAATTCAGTTTCCTTAACAGTCCAATCTTTTCTGTTATAAAAATTTCCAATTAGTTGATCATTTTGTCCCTTTATAACCTCTTGCAATTCAACAGGTGTTTGTTGAAAGAGAACTTTCGTCTCAAACTAAAGAAATGAAAAATAGTATGAAAAAAAATGTCCAGCACATTGTCCTCCTTCCTCAGAGCTCCATTTTAAGATCAGAAGCAGCCGCCCAACTGCCAATGTCAAAAAATAAAAAGAAAGAAAGATCATTACCAATTCAACAAGCCAAGGATAAAGGACAATAATAATAATAAACTTTACTCTTCATGTACAATATATATTCTTTTAATCAAATCATGGCCCAAAAAAGTGGTGCACAAACAAGGCAAAACGAAATGTGTGGTTTTATCGCCACTTTAGGTGCATATCATATGTATTATAACCCAAATGAATAATTCCAATAACTAAATCAACAACCAATTTTCAGCTTCTGAATGACATTTGACAGCAACAATTAATTATCAAATGGTTTGAACATCCAATCTGGCCAATTCTCAGTCATCGTCAACCTCTAAGAAAACTGCTAACTAGTTCAGTGGTATACAACAGTGCTCCACATGTACAGATGCAAGGGAAGTATGAACTTTTAGGTTGCTCCACGTGATTAATGAGAAAAATGAGAACTAGGTACTTCAATTAATGGTGTAATTTACACATGCCATGATTAAGTACACATCACATAGCTTAGTTTTACTCCATTCCAATATTTTGAGTTCGATCAGTGATTTGCTCACAGAACTGAGGGTGCACTTCAGGTGATGAAGATAAATAATTGCACAAATGTAACAATTCCACAGGTAAATCTTTGAATTCCCACAATAACCTAGAAAGGAGGTTTTACATACCAAAATAGCTTCAATCTCCTTATCAGACATCGGTGTCCGTTTGGGCTGAAGAGAAGCTTTCCCTCCCATAGCCATGTTGGATGGGGCTGCTGAAACATTGGAACTTGAATAGAAAATTTGATTAGCATCACCAGCTGTAGATGCTGCTTGTGGATGGGACGCAGAACCTGCAAAGTAATTACCTCAATTCTTAGATGACATCTAGAAAATATTATAAATTATCTAAGCAATAATAAATAATGACAATGGTGTACAGTAAGCATCATAGATTTCATTTTCTAACCGAATAACACACTATGCAGTCAAAATGGAATTGAGAAAAGGTACAATATAAAATAAAATATTTTTTAGTGATTGCTTATACAGTCCATAAGATTCTGCAAAGTTTGCATATAGTATTGACATTAAAAAATAATAGAAACGAATCAATGATCCAAAGAAGCATAACATAGAACCAAAACAAAACTTCATTTGTTGGTTCCAATAACAGATAATAAATAAATAAAACCCAAAAGTTTTAAGTTTTTAAATTGAAGGTTCAAAAGTAGAACTGTAATAGGATGCATACGATTACTTCATATGTTGCTCCAAAGGGTGTGTAGCTAACAAGCCTAACAACATATTTGCAAGTGTTCACAAGTCTCGTTATTCTAATGCTCTATGCTCATCATCCCCATCAATAACTGATTCATCACTCTCACTGTCCTCAATTAATATTTTGTATATTGGATGCATATGATTTCAAGAGATCTACTACAAAAGTCTAACATACGATAGCATATGCATCAAAATGGTGCAAGATATCCCCAAGTAACTGGGCAAACACAATATTAAATTATATAACAGAGTTAATGTTCATTAACATGAAAAACAGAGTCTCAAATTCATTCCTTCTTTTCCTCTGTCTCTTTCAAATCCCAAGATCT
This sequence comes from Hamamelis virginiana, assembly GCA_017140935.1. NCBI lineage: Eukaryota > Viridiplantae > Streptophyta > Magnoliopsida > Saxifragales > Hamamelidaceae > Hamamelis > Hamamelis virginiana. The sequence continues at coordinate 270,968 of JAESVK010001035.1, forward strand.
ACTTTAAGACTAAAGTTTGGATACCAAATCCAAAAATCTCCTGCAAAACTCAGCGTGCGCATTTACACGATATAATTAAGTCTCAAATGATCTATATCACCTGAGATTTGAGAAATAAATAGTTCAAAAAGAAAAAAATAAAATAAAACTAATACTTGGGAAATGATATGCATGACAAGTAATGTTCATTTGCATGACAAATTAAATCTCAAATTTATTCCTTCTTTTCCTTCAGCTTCTCTATCTCCCTCAAATCCCAAAATCCACTTTAAATCCAAAGTTTGGAAGCCAACTCCAAATATCTTCTTCAAATCTCAACTTCAGCAGTCAAATCTAAAAATGATGAGGGTGGGAACGGAAAATTTGGAGGTCTTTTTCTTAAAATCCCAAAACCTTCTTCAAATCTAAGATTTGGATGCCATATCTAACAAATGTGGCGACAAAGTAGTAATTGAATCAATTGTCGGAGAACTTAAAAAGTCGGTCCCTTACAAGATCTCAAATTTGGCAACCATGACTCTAGATTACCAATTACATGTTTATGTCACTGACATGTCCCACCAATACCAAACAATAGCTACTTCCTTTTTAAATATTTAATCATCCTTCTGAATACACAAAGTTCAAATTTTTGAGACCATTCCAGTTTCATGCTGAGACCTGAACTACCATTAAAACTGTGTGTGTGCGTGTACCTATGTATAGTTTGCAACTCTGCATTTGAAGCCCACATACTAATAAAATAAAAAAAGGTAGAGACACAGCTTAAATTTGAATAAAGTGACATTCTTCAAAAGAAACAATAGAACTCACAAATCCAAACCGGTACAAAGCATAGATTACCCATTAAAAGATAACTCATTGACTCAGTTATAAGGCTACGAGCAATGTATATCCAAGCATCTTCTGGGCAATTCAGTAGGCTCTGTTTAGATCTCGAAAAGCATGAGGGATGATAGCTATACTTTCAAAAAAAAAAAAAAGCTTACAAATGGATGCCTTCTTTAGCATTATTAAGCTTTTCCCTTACCTCTCCTTCATTCTTTCTAGATCCAAACAGAGGCTTAATGTGAATTATTTCAAGAGAATTTAATTGTTTTGATCAAATTCAAATCTAATTTCTAATAATAATCATGGGATCAATGGAGAAAAAAATAAAAGCACAAAATACATGCAAAATTTTTATAAAACAAGCATATATCTTCAGCCAACCTCATGAAATTTATGAAAAACTAATGCAATGAGCAGTCATAATCAAACAAAGATAACGACGTGAAAACAAAAATATAAATCATAGATAATTAGAAAAGTTACAGAGAAAAGCAGATTACAAATCGAAACAAATTAACAAAATGATTTAGGAACAACATATCGAAATGTTCAGATGCAAAAATATAAATATCAAATATGTATATGTATATAACCCCGACCAGAGGGTTTCGGATGTCTCTGAGGAAATTTGATGCGGGGGATTCTCTTCATCGCCTGTGCTCCACCCATCTCTCTCTCTATTTTTCGGTCTGCGAAAAGAAATGAGAGGCAACGTCGGTTGAATGCAAATTGAAGACGTAAAAGATGACTAAGGTGTTCTTCAAGTGTACATTTCGTGTATGCATATATACCATCCCCGCCCTAGATCTTACTTCGTTTTTCAGTCAGAGATTCACGGAGTTGATTGGATGGTAATGCACTCATGATAATCAATCTATTAAAATAAAATAATCAACCTATAGCAAGTTTAGACAACTTTAAAATAATTGATCTTATTAAAATGCATGGTTGATCCAGTAACACATATTCTCACTTTTATATCTCACGATTAGAGAAATAGTTTTCAATTTATATCTCTACGTTTTCAAATCCGTGCAATGCACAGGACTTATCAATAAGATTTTATCTAATAAATTATAATTGTAAAAAATAAGTATTTTGATTACGTGATTTTGATCTTTGATCTTAATTATATTTAGGGTTAACTTATATATTTTAATAAATAAGAATAATTAAAACTATTAAATAAATTGAAGAAATTTAATTTGGATGTATTATTTAAAAACTAAAAATTTTAAAATGTCACAAAAAAAAAAAAAAAGTTGAACCATTTTTTTAAATAAAAATAAAATATAATTAAGAAGAGAGAGATGAAGAAGTAAATGAGATTCATAATAAATAAAAAAGGAAAAAAAAATTAAGAAAATGCTACTTCACCCACTTTATTAGTTGGCATTTGATGTATATTTCACATCAATAAATGTAATATTTTCAGTTTTTTTTCAACACCATAAAGACTATTGGTTGATTGAAAAAAGATAGTGAAATATCATTATTCAAAAATTAATTATGGAAAGAGAAATGAAACTTAAATGGGACCTAACTCAATAAAGAACATTGAAAGTTTAAATTTTATTTAATTAATTTGATCAATAATATAATGCCATATCATTTTAAAGTGGGACTAAAACCAATAAAAATATAAAAATGCTACTTCATCCACCTATTTACCCACCTTTTCCGTAGTGGAGATCTTCTGTCTTACTTTTATATACCACTTTCATGTCCCCTCTCTTAAAAGTCCACCTTGAGAATTTAAATATGAATATTTATTAAAAGATAGAATTTTCAGGGTAAATTTTTGTGAGAGGGGACAGGAAAGTGGTACATACAAGTGGGATAGAAGATTTCCACTCCCTTTTCTTACCCTATAAAAGAAGTGAGTAAATTAAGGAAAGAAGAGAATGAATGAGAGAAAGAATTATAGGACCGCCACATCAGCGTCTTTATATAATAGTAAAATATATATATATATATATTAGAAGTGGTCTTGTTGGGACGTCCTTACGCTCGTTATCATAAGGACGTCCATTCTGTAAGTCATAGAAATGTTATTTTGAAAAACCAACCGTTGGATTAAATAATATTATTATGAATGTTATGTTTGCCAAAAATCACAGCGATCCGATAATCGGTTTTCAAAATACAGTCCGTCAAACATTTTTGATAGTATTTACCGTTGGATGCTGTCAATGTTGTTTAAATGTCTATATTTTTTAAAAATCAACCGTTGGATTACTGTGATTTTTGACAGACATGACATACATATAAAGATTATATAATCTAACGGTCGATTTTTCAAAAATACTTCTCATAGTGAAAGAGTCCTTACGATTACAATAAGAACGTGAGGACGTCGTTACAAGATCGGTTCTCATCTATCTATAAGAAGAGTGGCTCTATTCGCACTCGCCACTTTTCCTGCAGCATTCCACCTATTTTATCAATCGCCAACATAATTTTTCTACTATTATGATAATGACCCAAATAACTTTCATACAAAAATCTCTCAATTTATATTATTCAAAATATAAAAAATATTTAAAATCAGCTAGTTTTTATTTTTTGACCCTTTAACCAATTTACTTGCATTATTTAAATATTTACTTTTATTTTCTATCGACACAGTACAGTGAATTCCAATTCCAATTCCAATTCCAATTCCAATTTAGAGACTGTTAACCATGTTTTGAAACACTGTTCCTATGTTAGGGAATTTTGGGACATGCTCTGTCCTTCGTTAAATCTTGATGATATATCCTTACCCTAACATTGATTGGATTCCGAGGATTTTTTTCTTCTGTCACAAGATTGTGAGTGTTAATGTATATATTAGTTTACCTCACCATAGTTTAACTTTACCTCACCATAGTTTAACCATAGTTTAACTTTACCTCACCATAGTTTATAATTGTTTATAATTTCTGTATAGTGTCTAGCCTATATAATGTCTCTTTGTACATTGATTAAGGTAACAAGCTCAATACAAAGTTTTGTGGTTCTCTCTCAATATTTTTCTCTCTTCCTCTCAACCTTTCTCTCAACATGGTATCAGAGCAAGGTTCCTAGGGATCCGAATCTACCACCACCGCACCATCACTGCCGCCTCAACATTCAACACTGTCCCATCGTCGGATCTTAGCCAACAACAGCCGTCACGGCCTCCAACACAGCCGGGAAAAGCTCTCTCGAATCTGTCCAACCACAAAACACCACCTTCCAAAACCCCAAATCTATCAACCTATGTAACACCCCACACAGGGTTACCCCTATGCGGAAATGCCACAGTGACATAAAACACCAAGCGCTTATCTTTTGAGTAATTTCTTTTTAAAATTAATACAGTTTTTCAAAATACGCGTGCGGAAGTCTTTAAATATTTTTTTCAACATCTCAACAATTAAAGATAGCGCTGAGTACTAGTTTGTATCCTGAGTACAGTCCCGTAATGTACCCAAATTCCAAAAACATCCATTTTAGTTTACTGAGTTGGATAAAGTCTCATGCTGATAACGTGTCATCCTCTTAAAGAAAACACATAGCAGAAAAATAAACAAACACCAGGATTTACATGGTTCAGCAAATTGCCTAGTCCATGGCGAGTCATTTTTATTATTGTTATTCATATTACAAGAATACAATATCTTCTTATCTCAATACATTCAGAAATATTCACATCCTTCCATATTCTCATATCTGTCAACAAATTTTATCATCAACCAAATATCACATAAATAAATCATCATATCTGTAATTCATTTATATATATTACAGAATATATCCATCACTTTTTCACAATAAATAATTTTACAGTACATGCATGCTTTATGCATATGACAGATATATGATGCAATGCTCATGCAGTCATACCTGTCATTTTCTCTGTTCTGCTTTTCCTGCAAAACATCAACACATAACAGATGGCTACCTCATTTTTAAGGTACTCAACCATCTTAACCACAACAGCATCCCCTCCTTTTTAGGATGTATATCACCCAATCCCCACCTTTTTAGGACCTACCGCGATTGTCACTCATTGACAAGAGGATTTACGTACTATTTTTAGCAAGGGTGATATATTAGTGCACTAACTGTTTCCTAGGATCTTTTGTCCTATCGGTGGTATCTCAACTCCACAGTTACAAAAATAATCATAAATGCATATGATTTTCTATGCAATATATTTCACATGTAACTGTGTCTCATGCCAGATGCAATTATGCAATATATATGGCATACATCTCATATCAACAATTCATGTATGTCAATTTGTGCATACATTTCATAGTATATCAGCTCAACATATATCTCATATCAACTGTTATATCAGTGATATACAAATAACTCATTCTGCTCACTCAACTTGAGCCACCACATGTAACTGTGCCACTGTAACACCCCGTACTTCTCCAAGTAACAATATTGTCCGCTTTGCTTGCATGCGTAACATGCGCGCCCATTTACGCATATCCACATGACAAGTGCACGGTTTTATTTTCTTAAAACACATTGTTACTATGAGATGTATGGAATTTACTGTTAAGCCCAGTCACTTTCTCATAACATCATCACCACATGCCATATGCCAATTTTATGTGCAATAATTATGGCAATCATCATATGTATGTATTTTATACATAACAATTAACATGCTTCATCATTTTATTCATAATAATAACAGCATGTTATAAACTTTACAAATATCACATGCATATATTAACAGTTTATATATATGCCAATATAATTTCCATAACTTGTATTTCCAAGGTCTTTCACTAATCATCATGATTTTATAAAAATCAATTATTCATGAAAATTAACTATTTTCCAAAGACTCACAATTTGGAAGATAGTTAATTTTCTATCCACATGTATTTTCTATACAATAATCCATTCTTTTTGGCCAACTTTGCACACTTATAACTCCTTCGTTACTCATCCGATTTGGATGATTCAAGATGTTATAGAATCTGTGTGATATAAGCTTTCAAAATATCATGGTGGTGTATAACACCTCCCATCCGAACATATTTAAAAATGATGCCCAAGTAGGCTCGTTAATAAAATTTCCGATTTTTCGGCAACTTCGGTTCTCAATTTCTCTCACAATTCACATCCAATTGAAGTGATTCAAAGTTCTAAATTCATATAAAATCAATCTACATCATATATGTAAAAATCATAATTTTTCGATAAACTATGAAAATACACTTTGTGTCACTATTAAAGCTTCAAGGAAACTTTCTCTCTCTAGAAATTTCCTATTCATCCATAGGTCTTTTTCCATGATTCTTGTCTCTAAAAATCCATAAATTCAAGCTTTACAATATACTCAAATTTCAGAATTTTCGGACATATACACAATATACTACAAATTTTCAAAGTTTCAATATTTCTAAACTTCAGAAAATTATAGAAATTAATCTACTCATTGGAAAATTCCCAAATTTGATACACATGATCTTGAGTTGATATAATTGATGGGAAAAATAGTCCCAAAGTTTCAGATTTTCATTTTCATATAAAATAAAAATTCAAGATTTGAAATCCCCATATTTCATTTTCATGATTTCCATCCAAAAACAGTTTTTAGTGTTTAGGCCGTATCTTCTAGCTCATTTATCCAAATTTAATGAACAACCAGTGTTCTGAAAAGAAAACTCGAAGATCTACAATTTCATATTTCACAACCATGGCCTAATTTCAACATTTTCATGGTCAAAATAAGCAATTACCGTAGCTTTTCTATTTTGGACGAAAATATCTTTTGCTGAAAAACTAGTTTGAGTAAAACAATCATAACTCTTCACACAAAATTCCAAATAAGTCAAGGTCGGATTCGTTAGAAAGCTAATTGAAAGACCTACAACTTTCATGAAGAAGGTTTAGATCAATTCGGCCTCTAACCAAATCAAAAATACCCAAACAGTAGCTCTATTTTTAAAGCTCAATTTGTTCTAAATTTTCCTAGAACTTTCTAGGCAAACAAACACCTCCCAATTTCACCAAATCATGATATAAACTCATCAATTAAGCTAAAATCAAGATAGAAAAGAATAGGAACCTCACCCAATTTCGAATTTGAAGAAGATTTGGAGTTGAATTTCCCAAATTCCCAAACTTTCTCTTATTTTCTTTTCTCTTTTCTTTTTCTCTTCTCTCTTTCTTTCTTTCCTTTTCTTTCTCTTTTCTCTCCCCTTTCTCTTTCTCTCTTTCTTCTCTCCCCTCCTCCCTTCTCCTCCTTCCATCATCCGAAGACTCCTCCTCTTCTTATCTCCCTCTCTTCCCTTATTTTATTTTTAATTTTATTTTTTATTCCTATCTACCCCCACACACTATCTATATATATATATATATCCTAATTTAAATTCTCAACAAATCCCATTACTTATCAAATAATCCTATCTAATCCCCCACTCCCTTCCACTCATCTTATTCTATCTCCCCTTCCCCACACACTATCTATATATATATATATACACACCCACACACATCCACCCACATATATATATACATATTATTTTCACCCACATATATCCACCCACATATATATATACATATTATTTTCACCCACATATATCCACCCACATATATATATACATATTATTTTCACCCACATATATATATATACATATTATTTTCAAATCATAAAATTTACTATGGTGATAATCCACCATTCTCATCTTCCATTCTCAAATTTATCTACCACTCTCAAATTTAACTACCACTCTTAGATTCATCCACCATTCTTTCATTCATCCACCATTCATATATACCCACCATTCACATTTATCCACCATTCATATTTACCCACCATTCACATTTATCCACCATTCATATATACCCACCATTCACATTTTAGATGTCACCCAAGGGTGTACATAAATTCTCATGCACCCTTCTTAATTGATGACCACATGGCACATTTCATTGCCCAATGGCAAAATGCCAAGTGTGCAATAAATAAAATAAAATAATAATAATTAAGAAAATTTACTATTGAAAATTTACCATTAGAAAATTTACTATTCAAAATTTTGGGGTCTCACAATACCTCCCCCTTAACAGGATTTCGTCCCCGAAATTATCCGTCAACAAACAGATAATAATACTTCTCACAGATGTATATATATATATATATATACATAGATCATAAAGATAACAATTATCTGCCAAATCAAATAATAAAAAAAAATATTATTTATGTACATCATAGAGCAGGATTATTTTGAGAAGTAGAAGCAACATTTACAGACACTTTCTGTAATCTGTCTAAAATTTCCTTCTGTACTTCTTTAATCTTATCATTATACTGCTCTAACTCTGTAATCTTTGGATTCATTTCTTTGGCATAAGAATCCAACATACGTGTTAAAGCTCTATTTTCACGTGTTAGTATCCTATTTTTCATTCGAGTCCCCTTAAGTAACCGTGTAAGACTCTCAACTTCTGCAGTTCTAGCTCGTACTTCTGCTGTCCTAGCTCTCAAACGTAAAGCTATATTTTGTACAGAACTTGTAGTTCTTGAACAGAGTGCAAGAGACTCATACAAAGCTTCTATATCAGACCTTTGTGCCAACATCCTTTCATGTTGGGTAACAACGAAAGGTTGGTGTAGTTGAGCATCCAAAGATTCATTCAAATCAGGAAGCATATTAATGGAAGATGAAGATGCCATCACAAGAACTCGATAAATATTCAAGAGAACTTTGATGAACAAATGATGTAGTTTGTGATTCTGAATGATATTTAAATCATTGATCTCACACAGTAAAATCTACTGTTTTTCTAACTTTTTAAATAAGAGATTCACCAACAGTATCTGTCGATACGTTTTCAGAAAATCAAGCTTTTGTCAAAAAGTAAACAGTTCTAGCACTCATTTTTCAAAAAATAATTTTGTCTGCTTTACCGACATTTCAAATCAGTCGAATACGTTTTCAAAAAATATCTTTTTCGTCAAAAGTAAACAGTAATTCGTCTGCAGACATTTCAAATCAGTTTGAATTTTGCAACCAAACGTATATCCAATTATTTGTATAAATTTGGCTCTCCTCTTTCCATCTACTCATTCAATCTATCATTCGTTCCTATATCTGAAAATGCAGCATCTCGTATTGATTCATGAAAATCCTTTTCATATTCTACCATTGCATAAAATTTTGTTCAATATCTGCTCCCAACTCCATTTCTAAAATTCTTTAAGAATATTAGAAGAAATGCTTTCTTCTATCACCACTCCTAGAAACAGCTTTATCTTTCCTCATATATCAAAAGTCGGTATCTGCTTCAATCTCCATCGTTACATGAAACAAGAGAAGTTATACCACTTTTCATTATATTTTCCATCTTGCTGGTTTTCTAGTTCTTATAGCTACTCCCCCCAATTCGCCAATTGAGAATGCACTTTCTCGGTTTCAGGCTCTATTATTAAAAGTAGCACTCACAAGAGCTTCTAGCAAAGCAAGTATGGATAACGGGTTGTCATTCAGGGCAGTAATGAGTTTTTATCACCAAAGAAAATCTTTAACAAAATTTTTTTTTTTTTCATTAGGTGAGAAGCCAGTCCTAAAGATGTTTACTCTACCTTGTGCTCACTCTCTTCTGTCATAGCTAACTAAGCTATACAGGAAATTCTAAGGTATAGGACATCATCTTGAGAGATGATCCGAACTATGATTTCCTAAGTAAGGAAATCTGATCTCACCATCATCATCTTCTTCAGTTTCCTCATTTTCTTGAGAATATCAGTGTGTCATCATTATCATCATGATCTTGTTTATTCTCATCTTTACCATGATGATATTTGAGATGCATTCTTTATAAAACTATTTAGGTGGATCATAGTTGTTGTTACTTGCCGCCACAACTTGCATCTTTCCTTGATAACTATTGATTTCTACTAATCTCAAAAGTATGGGTCTTTCCTTGTATCCCGTAAATATAATTTTTGTGGAGAAAACTATTGATCTCTACTAATTATATTTTGGGAAACAATTATAGTAGAATGTGCATGCATTACATCAACATGCATTCCTAAGCAATCTGTTCCATACTCTAGCATATAGACTTCGGAAAATACTTTGTTGGCCAAGTAATAGCAGTCAAACTACATCACCGACCCAAGTCTCCAAGCGATATGTATTCTAAAGAATACTCTTTGGTATGAAGAGATTTAGCCAACTCTAAAGAGCAATGAAGTCTCAAAGGTCCTTCTAAGCCTCAAACACATATTTCAAAGTTCAAGACTTAAGCTGTGGAAATACTTGTAATGTTTGTATATTCCAGATGTAAATACCATTTACTACCACTGTACACCTGATTATGATTTGTATCAAGTACCAGGTAAATCGTACTCTATGCAATAATTGTGATTTCACAATTTTCAAGTATTTCTACCGTAATTAATTATGATGTATAATCTTAATAGATTACCGATGATTCATACCAGAATCATTCCCATATATATATATCACTAATAATTCTTCACGAATCATAATCACATAATTATACATCTTCTCTACCAAAGCAACAAGATTATACTCATTATAATATACCATCACTCAGGTATTATACGTATTTCATTTTCATACAAATATCCATACACAAACATCATACGTATATAGATACACATATATATATGTATACACATACGTTTGCCCTAATCCTCATCTCTAGTAAAGTTACTATGACTCTACTTTATCAGGGTCAAAGGCTCTGAATCATCACTACCTTTAGTGGGTGAATTCACCTCCCCCCTCAGGCTTAGACATCTCAGTTCAAACCTGAAGTTACAGATATCACAACTCAGTAATCTATTTATGGACAATGTT
>JAESVK010001035.1:301631-316266 GCA_017140935.1 Hamamelis virginiana
TTACCATGCCTCCCAAATTTGGCAATGGAAGTTTCAAATGGGATGCTCTTATCTAGAGTTCTAAGACGAATCGAATTATTTGAATTTGTTTTGAGATTGATTTAGTGAAAAAGACTTTTGAGTTCACTTATCATAAGCTAAAGAAATCAAACTCAAACTTTATTTTTAAACTCGATAAATTATCATGTTAAACTCAAGTAAAGTATTATTTGATTCAATAAATTTATTAGACGGATTAAAAAAATTATAAAAAGAAATTGATAAAAAGATTATTGTTTTTTTTTTTTTTAATAAAATTGTTGAAATGATTAAACTAAATAATTTTTTAATTAATATTATAATATATGTGATGTTGAACTTACGTAACATCAAAAAATTTAATTATTAATTTGCCGTATCGTACGCTTGATGCCCACAGTCGTCCACCCGTGAAACACACCCTACTGTTGCAATCAATTAGCTTTATAAATACTCACTTTCCTTTCTCAATGCTCTTCCATCTCTCATTGTCCTCACCAGTCACCCTCCCTCCCTCTCTCTCTCTCTCTCAAAATGTGGGGCTTCTTGCATGAATGCTTCAATGAGATAAAAAATATTGATGAAAAACTTCAAATTTGGAAGCCAAATGCTGGAGAGTACAGCTCGGTATACAGGGATGCATTAACGTTGAAAAAAAAGGCAGCAGCACCAAGCATGCTAAAGAAAAAGAGCGCTAGAGATTGCGGGGATGCTATGACAGAGCCATTGCTTCGAAGAGAAGATGAGAAGAAGGATTTTATCGAGACGAGAAGATATGGGAGTAGTAGTAGTAGTAATGTTGAGGAGAAACAGAAAGGAGCGATTCGAGTGAAAATTTTGATGACGAAACAAGAAGCAGCTCGTTTACTATCAAAGTGTAAAGACGGAGGACATCTTGAATTTATGGATGTAGCGCGTGAGCTCCAGCAGATCCCGATGAGCCGTGTTAGTCATGTTGATTTCTCTAGGACTAGCGCTGATATGTGCGCGCTTGAAGCCATCCCCGAAGAACTTTAGATTAAACATATAATACTATATTTTAACTTTATTTATTTTTATTTTTTGTTTTAAAAGGAAACTACTGGACAAACGAATATAATTTGTACTGTTTTCTCATTTGTTTAAGTGCTGCTTAATCTTAATTAATTTGTCTTAAAAGTTATATAAGCCTCCTCTTAATTTTTTTTTTATTCTTCTTTACAACTAACCCATCTAAAACCAGAAATTTCGACGAATATTAAAACAAAGGGCAGAAAGCCAAGCGTCATATCGTGGATTACCAGTGCGATTTAGTTATGGCTTATAATCCAAGATTACTTTTTGATTAGTTTTATAATTCAAGTCTACAGTGAAATTTACCTATACCAATTAAAAAATATATATAGTCTTGGTCTAATTTGGTAAAGTAGACCAAGACTGAATGGATCATGCCACACGCAAGCCAAACCGACCACTACCAGGTTAGCCAATTTGAATTGCAAACCATAGCCATTGCCTAGAATTTTTTCCTTCCAACAAGATATTTGAGCCCTCTTCCTTCAGCGGGAAATGACCATGGCTTCTTTTGAGTTGAGTTTACATACTCTGTTCCTGTGTGTAAAGTTGCAGCCCATGCGAGTAAGCCATAGCATATATTATGATTGTAAATGAACTTTTTTTTTTTTAATCAAAAATATGTTTTATTGATTGTTGCACAAAATCTTGAAAAAAAAAACTAGATAATTGAAACTTTTGATACTTTGAATTCAATATTGATGATATGGTGGTCTAGTCACACGCATCTTCATTTTCTTGGCAGAGTTTGAGAAATTTCAAGTTCGAGCACATGAAATGTATTAATACTCATTTATTAATATTAAAAGGATTGAGATTCAAAGAAGTCTCATTGTAAAGAATTGAAGATACATCATCTGGACTTCGGGTGGCAAATTTGACCCATACCCACTAACCCGCTTAAACCCACCTAATATTAATGGGTATGAGCCAATACATTTTAACAAATAGGTAATAAATGAACCACCCATTTATAAGCGGGTAATATAGGGATTTTCCATGAGTAATAGAGAGAGAGAGATATATGACATGTTGAATTTGTAAAAATAACCATAACAAACCCGTTTGTTAAGTGCGGTTTTTTTTTTGGGTGTTGGTTTTGTGTCTGTGGAGAGTGGAGAGAGAAAAAGGAGGAGGACAAACAAAAACAAAAGGTTAACCAATGATATATGGGTTAGTGTGTTGGATTGGGTCGACCCATGATATATGGGTATGGGCAGGTCAAGACATGGATCTAATTAAATGGATCATGGTCATTTTGTGATTCGACCCATTTAGACACAACTCATACCCACTCATTTGCCATCCCTAATCTGGACCAACAAATCATTGACATTTCAATCCACCTTAACCTAGTTCCTCTTGCCTTCATAATGGTATAAATCAAGAGTACATAATTTAGCTCTTTTTACATACACAGTGATATATCTATAAGTCAATATATAGTACATTTGGAAAGTAAATGAAATAATCCAACACCCTTCCAAAATTGTTCACAGTGAACAATTTTATTGAATGATTACCAATTTAGTATGGACCTACAATTCCGCTGAGTTGTCAATGATCATATATCCCTAGTAAACAGGGGCGGAGCTATGCCTACCATGGCAACCCTAACTTTTCATAAGTCTATATCATAGCTATAAATTATATGTATTATATAACACATCAAGAACGATATTTGTATATGGCACCGCCTACTGAAAAGGAGGGTGAGATGGCGAGGGAAGAGAGAGAAAAAGTGAAAGAGAGGGAGGAAGTTTTGACAAGAGTTCTATGTCTGTAGCTTTTCCTCAATGTATGAACACTCTATTTTTAACATCACTGTGTTAATTTGCAGTGGTCACTTGAATCATATATTTTTGTTTGAAAGTTTGAAATATCCATCCATAGAAAATTTGAAAGAAGTACATATGATTTGCCTAGACTAAATTCTTTATTTTTTCTCTAAAATTTTTATCATATAATGTTATAATCGTGAAGAAATTTGTGGTAAACTTTAACGAATTACCTTATTGTAAAACCCAAAAATTCAGTACATATATTAAGATAAATTGTTAGTATTAAGTTTTAGTATACTTGTCATGCTTAGAATTCTAAATTTCTGGCTCTTCCCCAGCCAGTAAAGAACTCCTTGAATAATTTTTTCAAAACTAAGCAAGACCCAAGAGGCCAATTAATATTAATTTTCTCGCGTCTTTAAGTCGTTATGGACCCAAGTTGGCTTACACAGACCACTTCCTTGATTTAATGCCACAACTGATGGGAGTCCTCCATCTGTATATTTCATGAATTGTTTAATGAAACAATTGAAATTGAGTTTGATTTTGAAATTGAATTGAAAGATCAAGGTGACTGAAGTTGAAATCAAAGCTGCATGCCATTGGTGCTTGGACCTCGGACTTGGTACTGGTCACCGGAACAATGTTCAATGCCTAACCCATTTGTCCTTCTTATGGGCCAATGTGATGGCGATAGATGCCAGTACAAAACGACAAAGTTTTTGTGTGTGAGTGACAGAGTGACAGTGCATGGGTTGATTTTTATTTATATTTATTTTCCAATTGCCAATAGAACTTGAAATAAATCTCTTTCAACTGACAAATGTCACGTATGGAAATTAATCCTGGTTTCGGTCAGGCAAACCCACGAGTCCTGACCAAAACGCGTAAATTGAATTAGTCAGCAACTGATCGAATCACTTATTGTTAATTTTTAGACCAAGTCAAAATGCCAAAATTTTTTTTTTTTGGATAATTAAAAATGCCAATTTCACTCTAACAAGGTCTATGAATTGACAGAAACTTCCATGGAAATTTTTTTTTTTAGCCTAATGTAATTCTTTGTTTTTGTTAGAATAAATTAAAATGGTTAGAATAAATTAAATCAAACTGATTTTAAGTTGATGCATGTAGCAAGAGTAGATTAGGGGTCTTAGTTCTTTTTCATACAAATATGTTATTTGGATATATTATTCAAAAATTAAAAATTTTAAAATGCCACAAAGAAATAAAAAGTAAAGTGTAACCAATTTTTTAAATAAAAATAAAGTATAGTTAAGAAGAAAGAAGGGGAGAAGTAGATGCGACCCACAATAAATAAATAAAAATTAAGAAAAATGTTAATTCACTTACCTTATTAATTAACATTTAATATGTAGTTCACATTAATAAATGTAATATTTTTATTTTTTTTTAAATAAAAAAGACAATTAGTCCATGTGAGGTGATTGGAAAAAGGTGATGAAATAGTACTACTCAAAAATTAATTATGGAAAGAAAAATAAAACTTAAATGAGACCACCTCAATAAAGAACATTGAAAGTTTAAATTTCATTTAACTAATTGGACCAGTGATATAATGCCATATCATTTTAAAGTTGGACCAAAATCAATAAAAATAAAGAAATTGAGTGAATTAAGGAGAGAAGATAATGAAGGAGAAAATGAATTCTAGGGCCACCATATCAATGTACTGCTCTTTATATAATACTAAGATATATATATATATATATATATATATATATATATATATATATATCAACAAATTAAAAAGAACTCTTCATTATCATTTCAAAAAAGAAAAAAGGTCCAGTTTTGGTTTCATTAATGCCACTTTGCCAGAAGAGCCATCAAGCAACCTTACAGGAGGTTGACAACTTGACATCAATTCCCTTTTTGTAACTCCATAATCTTACCACGTGTGGGCTATATAGGTGCTGGGCGTTGGGTTTTGGGTTGATAGATTTAGATTCCAAGACTTATTTATTCTCGCACTCGAATATATTAAGTAAATTTTAGAAAATTGACTGATGAATCAAATATTGTACTTATGAACGTCATGTCTGTTAAAAATCACAGTAATCCAAATGTTAATTTTTCAGAAATGACACTGAGAAAAATTGTGACAGTTTTTTGGGATCAAAATTTTTCATAACTATATTTTGAAATTCTGACATTGGGTTACAGTGATTTTTGGCATGCACGACATTCATAAGTAAAGTATCAAATTCAATGATTAATTTTAAAAAATATGCATCGTACAATGATTTATAACGCGCCCTTCATATGAATATAACTTATATCCATATATGCAATAGACTCGATTATTACTATATATATATATATATATATATTCTAATGTTTTTAGCTTTATCTATCTTATAAAAATAAAATAATAACAATAATAAAAACTTCAGAGTCGACGTGGCGGGATCCACATTGAGAATATATTATCCACTTGATTGTGCCTGAAAGAAACATCAACAAAATTTTCCATAACGTATACTTAACGCCCCAAGTCATCCACTGACCAAGCCCCCCTCCGTTAACTTATGCCCCAAATTACACTCCTAATAACGTTCTTTCTCCATCAGCATCAATATATCAGTGCCTTCGATCTTGGCTTCTATATATACTCACTCTCCTTAATTTCCTTTTCTTCATCCTCCATCGATCTCTCACATCACTTTCTCTCTCTAAAAATGTGGGGATTTTTGAGCGAAATCACATTTGATGAAATAGTGAAGGTAGTTTCAAAGCCAAAGAGAAGTAGTAATAGTACTCCACACTTGGTATACAGAGATGTGCTGAATAAGAAATCAACACCTGCAGCAGAGAATAAGGTAAAGAAACAAAAGAAGACTGGCGCTTATGGTGTTTCAAAATTGCCATTCATGTCGAGTACCAGTGATCATTGTGAAGCAATTTCGGAACCATTGCTTCTTCAAAGATCAGAAGACGAGAAAGGAACGATGAGAGTGAAAATTGTGATGACTAAGGAAGAAGCGGCTCGCTTGTTATCCAAGTGTAAAGATGGCGGGTATCTCCAATTCAAGGACGTGGCGCGTGAGATCGTGAATATCCCAGCGAACCGTGTTAGTGTTGTTTCCACTAAATCAAGCCGATATAAGGTGCTTCAATCCATCCCCGAAGAACTTTAGATGGTCATGGTGGCCTTCTTGGTTTCCTGTTAACATAATACAGGATATAGTTAAGAATTAATTTTTAAATTATTTATATATGTTCTTTTTTCTTTTTCGAATACAATTTTTCTATGAAAACTGTCAAGTGGGATTCATATGGTAAAAATGGTCGCTCTATATAAGGTGGGACACATGTGTAAAGCGCTCTTATTGAATCTATAAATCAAGCTCCTTAGCCAAAATAGGCAAGAGCAGTCAAAAGGAATATTTCATGGGACTCGCCACGGCACTCCCTATTTTAAATTCATCCTAAATAATTCACCAATTTTGACTAGCAAAAATGCATCGCCAAATGAATTTATACCAAATTTTTTGTTGTTTCATGTGGTCGGCACTAGACACAGAGGGTCAGCAACCAAACATGCCTCACCCACTAGTTGTTAATGCAAAATTTTATACTTTATTAAAAAATTATTATAAACTGAAACAGTGAGCATGATTCGAATATATATTTATGGTACAAGACCTGACCACGACAGTTGAATTTGATTTTATATGCAATTTGGTAGGCTAGGTTTAAGATTGATGGAACCAATTCTATTCAAAATTTGATTTTTGGTCAGCTCATGCAATTTCAATCAAGCCGAACCAATTTGTACCCTTAATGTATAGTACTAGGAATATTCTATTGAATTGGAACTCCTTACATAATTTTAGGCCGTCCATCGCGGGTGGGACTTACCATTTGCACTGTCTTTAAAGTATTATGACTTATGAGTACGCATGAGAAAGAGAGAGATGGAAGGAGAAAAGAATATCAGTTCCAAAGACCAAGGAGAGATTCTCTTTTCTCTAAGAACAAAAAGGGGAAAAAAATTGTAAAGAAGATAGAAAATTCCCTTTTCTTTTTGTCAATGATGTAGAACCCTCGATCCCTTTTCATTTTGCGCGGAACATGACATAATTAATAGGAAGAGTCCGCCGTGATTTTTGGATTCAAAATTGTAATACGGCGATGTACTTGAAACATACGCAAATATTTTTACCTATAAAATTAAGAATAATTTTGAATCCAGAATCTTTTTCCTAGGCCTTTGTTTAGGTCTTGGAAAATTTGAGAGAAATAAAAGAAAAAAAAATACAAACTTGAAAATTGCTTTAGGATAAGTTTTATTTTGAAGTAATTTTCAATATATATATTTTTTTCAACCCAAGGTGGATAGTTTAGTGGTTGAGCAAGCAAGACTAAAGGCGTACCAAGTTCCTTGGTCATGGATTTGACTTCCACTGACGACTAATATCTGAGGCCACGAACCGCAAGGTACAAGCCTTGTTCAGGGTGTTGGATTTAGTCTGGTACGTGCAAGTTGGCCAGGATACCTGTATAGCAACAAAAAAAAAAAAAAATCAAATTTCTATTCATTTTTTAAAAATTCAAATACGAATAGATCCAGTGACTAAGTCACACACATAAGCCAAAGTACTGATTAGATATGAGATTCAAAGTCTTACTTTACATTAATCCTCTTGAAAAGACATTTGGGCTCTCATCCAAAGTGGGAAATGGCCCATGGGATTTAACTTCTTCCATGATGTGTTGATAAAATGCACATTTTTATAGTAATTATTAGTTCTGAGAGGCCCATTGGTTGTTGGACTTAAAATTTCTGAGTCAGACTGTTTCTTAATAGAGTTAATCCTTTTAGAATGGTCTGAATCTGTGACCGAAGTATCAAAGTTGGCCTCGTGCGTTACAGTGCTAAAGATAATTTGTAGTATCAAAATGGACGGGCCATCCATTTGGCCCGTAGATTGGTCTGATAAGCTAACGGATCAGGGCCGATTCGGTCCGATAACTAATGGAGTGGGCTGATTTGATCCATAGAAAAAGATAATTTGTGACTTCTACTAAATAAGTTTATTCATAGTGTTGCATTGAAAAAAATTTATTTAGTAAAAATCACAAATTGTCTTTTTACAAATTATTATTTTTTTCACTAAGATATTTCTTAATTAAAAGATATTTTACATTTGAAATATGAATAAAATAAATTTATCTTTTGTTTATTTATTCATATACTTTACTAGTTATGTATGTTTGTTTTTTTTCTTTTTTTTTTTTTTTTTTACATTGTAATTTAAACATACTAAAAGAAAGTGAAAAAAAATTAAAATTGACAGAAAAGCCCGTTAGCCCAATTCATTAACCCGTTAGCTTGATCCAATAGGCCAACCCAGACCATTAGCCCAATCCAGCCCACTATCTTAGTGGACGAGTCTAATGGACCGGATTGGACAGACCTTATCCTTTTATTGGACAAGTTCAATCCGATGCGATAGCTTAACGAACAAAGCCCGATCCAATAACCTATTGGCCCACTTTCTTAACTAGCCTATTCACCCATTTTGACACCACTAAGTGTTATCACTTCTGTGGGTCTTTCATTAGGAATACCAGGGTCATGGTGAGTCCCACTCTCTAAGAGCCAAGCCAATTATAAATTATGAGAACGATGCATGTTCAATGTGACATAGTGTCGCATTCCATATTAGCTGGATAGGAATACTCACTTGAATTTTAGATTCTTTAACGAGTCCACCAGTGACAGACAGGTGGTTTTAACTAAAATACCCAAGCCTATCCAAATACCACCCCTTTTCCATGCACGATCATAAATGATGTGGATTTCATTAATATTCAACTCCAAAGCTCCTAGGTTACACTTTGTGGTGTTGAAAAAGAATTTAATAATTTATAGCAATTTCCTTACAAATTCTCCACTGATTATTGAATTTCTTAGGTAGGACTGCATAATGATGAAAGCCCATAAAAAGAGAACCATATCATTTGACAGAGAAACCATAGCTGGAAGCCTGGAATTGAGACATCATTCATCAAAGAGCAGGAAAAAAAATTTGTCAAAATTTATCAGAGGGACGATCCTACTCTTCTTGAAGACTAATTTACTGATTTAATCTCTCACAAAGACAAAGGGGGACAGAATTCTATGGACACTGATTATAGCTCAATTACGATGAAATCAAATCAAGATTTGGTGGGACTATATTCTTTAAAAAACATTTCTTAGCGTTTAGATTATTAGAAATGATTCAACGTGGAAATTCGTTTGCTTTAGAGCTTCTATATTAGCTTGAATTGTTTCAATAAAATCATCCGTAACTTATGTTTCTGTAAGATCGATATTCCAATGTTGTCAGGAAGAGTATATATGTTTGGGAATTTTGAAAAGAAAATGAAAAGAAAAAATTGAACAGGATGCAAAATCAAATTAAGGTATGCAATATTTTATTTCAGAAATCTCAGAGACAGTAAGTTACATTTGGAGGTTCCTAATACGATCAGAAGACACATTAATGGCAGAGTTGTATGTTATTTACTAGTTCCAAATAGCTAGTCCCCAATTTCTAACACATTGCAGCTATATATATGCTAGGATCTTAACCAGATCTGCCAGACAAAATAATATTAGTCTTTGATTCTTGAAGGGCCTGGTGGTGCTCTTGCAAATGCCAGTCACTTCAATTCTCAACACCACTACATATATACAGAACTAATTCACTTTGTTGCAGATGGCATAAAATGAATGCAAATTAACAATAGCACCCATCTCTTTGCAGACCAAGCTAGACTAGCTTATTTAACAGCAAAAGCACAAACTTATTACAAATTTGGCCATCATGATCCATATCAAAAATCTGAAACCAGCGGAAAAGAAGAAGAAGAAGAAGAAGAAGAAGAAGAAGAATTCATCCATTCATCTCTAACATTTTCAGGGCTCTCTAGTTAAAGCAAAACTTAATTACAAATTTGGGTAAACACCTACCTCAAAAAAAACAAAAACAAAAAAAAAAGGCCCAAAACGAGAGAGAGAGAGAGAGAGAGAGAGAGGGAGAGAGAGAGAATTGTAGGTAAGAAGATCTAGTACTCATCTATCCATTTCAAGCACTTCTGGGCTCTCCATAATACTCTCTAAAGAGGGTTTCCAGCCTTCAACTTTCCCTCTACCTCTCTCAATTTCAGCCAAAATATCTTCCAAATTCTTTCCTCCTTTATCACTCAACTGAAACATAAGCCACTCTAGCTCCTCCTTTGTAAGAACTACCTTAACTCGAACACTATTACCTCCTTTCCCAAAACCATTTTCCTCAACAAACCCACCCTCCTTTCCTCCTCCTTCAAATTCCTGCTCTTCTTTCTGTTTCTCAACTACTTGTGGATTTTGCGAGCATGTGTCCATGCAATTTCCCATGATTTTGAAGTACCGGAAAACTTCTTTAATTTACTCTGAGAAAACGGAAAACCACTCACTGAGTAGTGCTAGCTGTATAAAGAAGTTGGAAAAAGGTTTCTGGGATCCAACGAACCCCAGTAATTTAGTAGTTTATAGACTGGAGACTGGAGAGGAGCATCCAATGCATGGGAGGTTGGGGAGATGGGTATTTATAAGGGTTTAATAGTTACTTACCAATATATACACCTATAATATATAGAAAAAAAAATATTAAAATTAAAATAGAATTTGTTTATGAAAAATGCCGATACTCTCACATGAGATCCGCTCTAATTATCAAAAAATTTATATATTTTATTGAGAATAGTAATGTATAAAATTATCATAAAATTGCACCATCATCTCTCTCACGAGATCATCCAATGCTAGAACTTCAAAATATAGGTATGAAAAATTGTGACCGCCGAAAACTGTCACGGTTTTTCTCGATTACATTTATGAAAAATAGACAATTGAATCGCTGTGATTTTTGACGTACATGTATAAATATAATATTTATTCCAACAGTTAATTTTTTAAAATATGCATCATATCAAACAATAATTTATGAAATTCATATGTACATAATAAGCTTATATTTATATATAACAAAATGCCTCCAGGCACTGTGCCTTCACGTGCACATCTTCTGGGAATATAAACCAATAAGCTATCTCTAGCTAAATTGCACCGACGAATATTGCTACATGTCTTATATGTTATTAATATTGATCTCTTAATTTATTTAAATATTATTTTCTAAATTTTGGATTATTCCTAAAGCCCAGAATGTGAGATAGAGAGTTGAGAAAGCAGACATGGTTGGTGAATGAAGACAATCGAGACATGACTCGTGAGTCGGGTTGAGCCTCTCAAATTTGGATTATTACTCAAATAATCTTTAAGTTTGGGGAATTTGGCTAAATTACCTTGATTTGTTATACTCCTTACTAATATGTTGTACTTGCGAAATTCGAAAATTCAGGCTAGGTTTTGTTATTTTTAGGTCACACTACAACAACCTAACTAGCATAATAAATCCCTGTCGTACCCAAAATTAACCCGGAACTGAATTTTGAACAGCATTAATTGTCCTGAATTGACCGCATTTAAAATCTGTCGGTCCAAAATCAATTCAGTTGGTCAAATTCGATTAATAGTATATGATTTTATAATGTATATGATAATTATAAAAACAATTATTTTAAAATTAAAAATTATTAAGTATTCATACATTTTTATATTTGTAATTATGATAATTATAAATTTTTTTTCATATATAAAGTAAAGGTCTAGACAATTCTCTCTCTCTAGGGAGTCAAGTTGTATCTAAGAGTCAATTACAAAATAGATTCTAAAAAATTAATCTGATTAGATATATTTCTTATGTATGTCAAAAATCATATTAGTTCAACAATGTAAAATATTAGCGATATTTTGAAAAATAAAAGCAACACAGTTTCGCAGTATAATATTTTTCAAAAATTTAATTATTTTTTATAGACATGACACGCATAAAAAGAATATATAATCTAATAGTTGAGTTTTTAAATGAATTCTAAATAAATAAGGAACACCTTATAATAATACTCTTTGATTCCTGTATATAATATGTGTTTTTTTTTTTTTTTTTTTTAATTATGAGGTATGGATAGCTAGATATCCGAGTACCATGCCCCAATGCACGTAACAAGAATTTAAAGCAGAGGCTTACGCCAGCTAGTAAGCTACTGGACTTAGCGCGTTTAGGGTCCCTCATTCGGTCGGGTTCACAACGTGTTCCCATTTGTCTTCAAATTAGCGGCTGCCAACGCAATGTTATTTCACCCAAAAGAAAGACAAAAAAGAAAAGGAAAAAAAAAAAAAAAAACAGAAACGGAAAAATTTTTCAAAATTAAAGTTGCTTTTTTTTTTCTTTTTATGAAATTAAAGTTGCTTTTAGATAAATGGAAAATGATAAAAGGCGGCCCTTAAAAAACAATGTGAACTCAACCAAACAGCGTATATCTTTTGGGAGGAAATCTCTCACCGACGGCGAGGGTGAAGTGACAGGCACTTAAAGCTTGATCGTGAAGAGTGAAGACAAATAAGTTGCTGCATTTATATAAAATTAAAATTTTATTTAATTTTTTTTAATAATAATTAAATTTTGGGATGTTTACCCATAAATTCTATTTATAAGTTTTGTTTACCCAAAAATTCCGTCATCTTTCTACTTTATCCAAAAATTCCTTTTAATAGGAAATGCATCAGTTTGTTCTTCGATTTTGCCGAAATTAATTATTTTGTATAAAACTGATAAATAGATCAGTTTTTTGAAAACCCTGAAAAACTGATGCATGAATAAGTATTTTGGATTTTTGGATCAAATAAAACTTAGATTTAGACGTTTTGATAAAGTGAAAAGATGATAGAATTTTTTGGTAAAGAAGAACTCAAAATGAAACTTTTGAATAATTTTTTCTTAAATTTTAAACCAACCGATCAAACAAGCCCGTGATTGAAAGAATTTCATTACTGGGATTTTCTATGGCGGCGGTAGCACCAGCAGCTGAAACTTGGGGGGAAATCTCTTGGAAGTTGCATGGTGCATGCACTTGTGTTCAAGTCTTCACTTGAATCACTGATATATTTAAAATCTAGTAGGTTTTTTTTTTTTTTTTTTTTTTTTTTTATTTTTTTTTTTAAACCCAAAAAAAAAAAAAAAAAAAAAATTAGAATTTCAAAAAATTTAATTCGTGTGTGTTTTATCATTATAATTATTTTAATTTTCTCTATCTCACTATTTCGAGAATCTAAATAGAAGCTAAAGGCACAATGTCAAGATTTAGGATTTGACACGAATTTTAATCATTTTTCTTGCCTATTTCTAGTTCTTTTTAAGATCCAAACAAAAGCTAAAGACACCCGTGATCGTGATTTTGTGAACAAATTAATTTAGTTAATTGTCTGAAAATGTAATGCAAAGAATAAATACTTTTGTTAGTGAACAACAAGTAAATAAAACTCAACAAAAAAAAAAAAAAAAAACAGTTTTGGAAACTATTATGCTTTATTTTTACTTAATTAATTAATTATTTATTTATTTTTAAACACCAACAATAGTTAAATATATTGAAATTTCGTGGAAAATGAAGACTAAAAGCCAACAAGTTTCAAACTCCTTTTAATAAGACTAGTATGCCCGACATGGTCACGGATACAAAGGAGAGTCCACTGTCCTATTTCCCCCACCAAAATAATGAAGGAACGTACCAAATAAAATATATAAAAGTCCTGTCATCATCAACCTATTAAAATTAAAATAAATTAGTATTGTTATCATAAGCTTAAGTGGATAAATTTCTATGCATACAAATTTAAATTAATAATTTTGAAAAAAAATAAAGACAACACCACCAATAATTTTTTAAAAAAATATAAATAATATATTTTTTTAAAATCAATAATTTTTCTTATTTTTCTTTTATTGATTACGGTCGAAGTGTGCTTTTTTTTTTTTTTTTTTTTTTTTTTTTCCCTCTTTTGGGTGATGAGATGGTTGTAATGGTTGGGTTGGTGAAGAGTAAGACTATTATTATTATTATTTTTTTTATTTAGCATAGGTTTCCTTTGCTAACTCTATTGGATTTCAAAGAACTTGAGAGAAATAAATGAAATGGTTTTGAAAATGTTTAATTTAGAATGAAATTTATTTAAGTAAGGCACGGTTGGATTTTTTTTTTTTATAAATATTTATTTGCTTTTTTAAAATTTTTCTAAGAAATTACATATTGCAAATTTTTAAAAAAACAAAAAAGTACTTATATAAAACAAATTCAAACGGTGCCTAATTTTTTGTAGTTTTCTTTAATTTTTCCTTATTCTTTTCAAAATTCAATAAGAGGGACCGTATTTTGCTTATTTAGTTTGAGGTTCTTTACTTTATGGGTGCCCTATTTGGATTTCGAAAAATTTGAATGAAAGAAAAAAATATATATATTTAAAAATGCTTTAGATCGAATGAAATTTATTTTTAGATAATTTTTTTGCACTTTTCCTTTTCTTTTCTTTTTCTCTCATTCTTTCTTAAATCCAAATAGAATGAATTAGAAGCAATAGGATAGATAATTATAAGGTTTTTTTTTTTTGCACTCTTTTCAAAGTCGATTTTAAGCTAAACATTTTCTAAACACTGTAATTATTATTTTTTTGATAATTAAACACTGTAATTTTATTTTTATTTTTTTAGTAATTAAACAATGTAGTTATTTAAAATCCTTTCCAAATTTAAAGGTAGTACGTGTCTCTGTCTGTCCAGATAAGAGCATCCACAATGGACGCTTTAGCCACCTGATTTAGTGTCAGT
>JAESVK010001035.1:322980-350761 GCA_017140935.1 Hamamelis virginiana
ATTTCAGTAATACATGGTTTTGATACATTGTTTTAAAATTCAAATATGAGACAAGTATTTTAAAAACTAACAATTAGATTAAATATTCCGCTTATGCACATTATGCATGCAAAAAATAATATTAATCCAACAGAAAAACTTTTTAAAAATAAAAATAATTTGACAAGCTACACTGTTTTCCAATCAATTGAGGATTGAACCATTCAAAGCTAATATGATAATATCTTTCACATGTGCTTAGAATACCTAGTGTTTTCTGTTGACATTGAGGAAAGAAAGCAAAAACGTTCTCAAAAGGGAGAGAAAGCAATGTCGGTCAAATTAAGAAATGAAGTCTGTTAGATACTCTTTGGTCGGACCACGTGGTTTCCACATTGTATGAACTGTAAACATCTGTATTGAAATCGAGTTAAGAATAGTTGACGGTTCTAGAATCTAGATAGCAAATATCAAGGATCCATACAAGGAACTACATAAAAACTGTTGGTGCTCCTATTAACGGTCTGTGAACGGCAATTTGCACCTTTGAACCCTGACATTATATCACCTCTTCCAAAAAGGGTGCGTAGAGTCGTTCACGTGTTGTGCCCTAACCTCCCAAAAAATAAATAATAATAATAAATAAATAAAAATTGACTTGCCGTCTATCGATCAAAAGATTCAAAACAATAAAACCCAAATGGCAAAATTCAATTTTTGATAAAATTGCTATCTATTTATTAGGAAGAAAAATACTATAGCACCAAACACTTTAACCGAAAATTAAAAACTACCCTGATGTGTACTGCTATGAGTGGTGAAATCTGTCCCCTCAAATTGCTTCCCTCTTTTTCAAACAACATTCAAACCACGACACATAAGGGTGATTTTTAATTTCGGATTAAAGTGTCGGGTGAAATAGAATTGTTGTATTAGGAATATCCCTATAAGAAAACAAATGCTATCGGCATCCTATTGAGTATTGACCATTAATAGGCATCACATAATAACAAATGTTATTGCATGGAACCAATAAAACAAAAAAATTTAGAAAACAGAACATGAAGTCATCAGCCATCACACAAGTTTTGATTAACATGAATGTAAACGCGCTTAGTCCGACTGATTAAGACATGGGATTACAAAAAGTTTGAAGGCGTCCACAGAGGTGCATAGTTTTGACATTTTATTCAACTGAGAGACTAACGAAAAGGAAAATGAGGAAAAGGCTAGATGATTTGCTGACATATAACAAAAGGTTTGGTTTTTACGTGATTTATGGCAATTGAAATCTAATTATTTCGCTTTCAGAGATCGGCGGGAAAGTGATGTTGGGGAGACAGTCTTCTTTGTTTAGGTAGAAGAGGGATGAGAGCTTTAATATTCGGAAAGACTTTTCTATCTATGTTGAAAGTTGAACCAAATACCACATGGACACAAATCTTTTCCTTTTCTCTGTCTCTAGATAAAACAACAACTACTCTTTTGTCTGCAAGGGATATGGGTGTTGACAAAATTGTAGTTTTTTAAGGCGAAGATTGAGTCAATTTGAAAATCTAGGAAGTCCTAATCACAAGTTACTATGAAAGTTGGGTAATAAAATCTAAGATAGTGGGGAAAAGGTGAAATTTTAGTCTCAATGATCTGTTCCGCTGCTGACTAAATCTAAGAAAAGAGAGAAATTTATACTTCCAAGACATGAAAATTTTCCATTATTTGAATGAGAGAGAGAACAAAACCTTTCACTGTCTAGTCTAGCACTAAGTGGAGTCGTGAACTGTCTAAGCTCGACTAGATACATTAACAAGCTAATAAAATGAACCTTCTATCAATTCAACCGAATCTCAAAGCCCTCTTTCAAAGTTCAAATTAGTTCAGTTCCCCCAATAAACACAAACAAGCTGCCCCCCCTCCCCCCCAAAGTTGAGATTGGCTCGATAAAAGAATCTAACATTAACTGCTGACAGAAAAAGGAAAAAGGAAAAAGCCACAACATTATGAGGGCCAAGTCAGAGTCATAAGCAACCTCAACATGATCTCTTTAACCTCCTTGTACAGTCAAAAACCCGCAGTGAAAAGCATAGTTTTCCAACCATTTGGCAAAAACAGCAACCACAATTGAATAGACGTATTTCTTCTCCATCAAGGCAGGCAGATAGGGATCAGAGACAAAGCCTTGATGGATTGGAACACACACACCATCAAATGATTAATGTGTTCCATTTGCTTCCGTAAACATTACTCTTCCACCATGAAAATAGGAAAAGCCAAGTTGATCCATAATGTAAATAATCACATAATTCTACATAGCAAAATGGTTCATACTAGTGCATTTTTCGTTAAATCCATAAAAACGGCCTAAAACTATGCACGCTTTCCGACTGTTTCCGTACCTGGATCAGGCTCTAGACCAACAGAAGGTTATCATTAATACATGCAATGCAACTGCACTAAGGATCCCAAGTAATATCTTACTCTACACGCCTGCGCTTTTTTGCGAGATTCTCAAAAACCTGGTGGACATCATCAGATGTGATGGGCTTCGATGAGTCAAACGACTCCTGAAAAATACATATATAACTGAGCTTAGTATGCTGATCATATTTTTTAAAAATCCAAAATAAATAAATAAATTATGTGCCTTCCCCTTGCAACATTCTGCATATTGTAAAAGCAGTGTGGGGGATGCCAACCAAGCCATAAAGAAGTTAATCATCAAGGACATACCAGGAAGGAATGAATCTCATTCTTCATGTCCGCAATGCCACTCAGAATCTCCATTTTCTCTACATGACCAAGTTTGTTGAGAAAATTCAACTCTACACCCTCCTCTTGCTGTAACTTTTCTTCCCTCTTTTCCTTTGCCACTTTTTCATACTCTGCGATTGAATCCTCCTTGTCAAGCAGAAAACTAGTATGCTTCTGGGTATAGAAAGCTACACACTTTTCACATCTGCAAAGGATATCCCTCCAGTTCTTGGAAAGAAATATTGGTTTACACCTTTCTAGAACAGGTAAAGCAACTGCTAAATCAACTCCAAGAACACATGTACTACTTGGACTCGCATCTTTGACACATTGTTCTGAACCCACAGTTTTCTCAGAATTTTCTCCAAGAACAGAACCATGTCCAGCAGTAACAGTTTCAGAAGTAGCATTAGCTTTAGCATGATCCACTTTTGGAGAGACATTAGAACAAATATCATTCTCAAGCTTCCCTGAGGATCCACAGGCTGAAGGTGCTTCTTCCAACACATCTTTTTCCTTGATAGTATTCTCTGTAGCATCACGCTGCCCGACTGCTGCCCAGATGGTTTTTGGATATAAGGTCAAGAAAGAACAAACTACCGAGCATTCCCCACATATAAAATCCTCATACAGAGGCTCTCCTTCCTCATCTCTTGGAATCTGTTGTACAGACAAAAGGATCCCAATCATAAAACTTCATCACTACACAGACCCATTAAAAAATTAGACAAAGAAGAACAAACAATTGTTATAATTCAAAGAAATAAAAGAAAATTCCCTAATAATGATGTTCAAAAAATAAAAACAATGCACAAATAAAGTTGATGTAGTCTATGTTCTAAAATGTAAAGGTACAAGGAAAAGCTTTATGACGTATAGACTTGAGGTGAGAACTGATGCCTCAAGCTAACTCATTACACAATAAAGTACTGAAAAGGGAAAAGAAAGTGCAGTGAAATTAAATTTGGCAATAATGCATATAAGAATTAATAAATACTCATTTCATTATTATAGCAACAGTAAAGATAAACTCTGCTTCTTATATTGAGTTCTCTGATTTCAACAAAGAGTTGCAGAGGAAACAACGGTTAACTACATTGCAGGACAGCAGCCCCAGAATAGATCCCTTCTGTACTACGAAATTGCCAAACATAAACATAAAACAAAGACCTAAAAAAATTTGGGTACTAAGATAAATAATACATAAGAAATGGACTGCTGAATAAAGGGGCAAAAAGTAATGATTTTTAAAACTTTGACTGTGTTGACAGTTGTGAAGCACATTTCAAAATAAGACTAGAACTTAAGGTGTGAGTACCGCACCTTAAAGGGTGACAATACGAGCCTCCAAGGTTGATAACTAAGCATATTTCTGATTCAAGCCCAATTATCCCCAAAGCACAAACCTCGCGTATTCTCAAAACCATTGTATGTAACAAGTCGATCTACTACAGTTTAAAAGAAAGACGAAAGCACCCACCAAAGTTTATCGTAGCTTACATACAACATAAGGAAATAACGATTGCTGTGAAAAATGAATTAATATAAAAATCTTAAGAAACAAGGCATGGATGGTGAATTTTATCATTGAAAAGAAGTAAAACCTGATGGTTCATAGGCATAAATTGACAAACTGCATGAAATTAATATTCAAATTGATGAACTTATCTCCAAATGCAAGTTATTACATCTATAGACAAGTAATTCATCACATATTCTGAATCATCACATCAGTGAGTATTTGATCTATGGTAAATACAAGAATTGGCCAATCAAATTGACAGAACGAATCAAGGGAGCCCTTGAACCATTTCATATATTTCACCAATTGGTATGGCCCTTTTGGACATGTGTCCATCTTATAAGGCATGAGTCCACACAAAACGAAGGCACACCCTTATAGGACATACACCTGTCCGTGTCGCAGGGCAGCTGACACTCATTTGTGACGGATGCTAGCATCCCTCGAGCATGCCATGAACAAGAGACCAAAACATGATAACAAAAACTGCAAGTCCATTGGGAACAGCCCAATGCAGAAAAACATAAGCTACCAACCTCATTAGAAGACTCAAGACCAAGATGCTCTTCATGAAACCAGTCCTCACAGATACAGCACTGTATCATCTCCACTTGTTCTTCAACATCTGGATCAGGATAGGGGCGTCTACAAGTGCAATACGAACCTTTGAAGTTATGGTTATACGAATTCTCAGCATTTTCTATATCTTTATTTGGGAGAAGCTTGCAGAAGAACTCTCCAAATTTTGAATTTCCACAATCACACCTAAAGCTTCTCTTGGTCCACAACTCCAGAATCTAGTCCAGGCAGCAACAATAAGCATCATCAAATATAAGAAAATTGTAATACCATAGTTAAATTGTTGTTCAGATCTAGAAAACTATGAAAAGAGATTCTATTCCGTCATACATAACAATAAGAGCTAGAAAAAGAGGCATCATAAAAGCAGGGATGAGTTCCCTGTGTAGCTGTGTGACCGATATTATTCCTGCTAATTCTCCAAAAGCACAGGCAATCCAAATATTGTCCAAGAAGTTAATCCAAGACAGACAAGAACAAGGTTTATTTGATTCCAGTTGATCTGTAAATCAACTTTTTAATACCATTCATCTAGCTTGGAGTAACTTGCATGAAAGCAATATATGCCAGTAAACAAGAAAGAGACGACAGTTAAAGACACAAAAGATATCAGTGCTGTTCACATTCAAGATGCAAAACAAGCCCAGCACCGCAGCGGGGGGGGGGGGGGGGAGATCGAGGGAAAAGAGTCCCACATTATAAACCACAAGGACTAAAATTTATTATTGCCAATTTGCACCTTTCAATATACAAAGATTCGGTATAAAACTTTACCCCCAAGCATTTGCTCATGCCTCGTGGTATATCGAGAGCAAATATTAGACGTCATTGTCATCAGCACATGACAGAACAGAACTGGAAATATACATACATATATATTTATACTTCCAGAACTTGGTCAGAACAAAATTGATCGAATATCTTCAGAGTAATAGCCAAACAGCAAATTAAAGCTCACTTCAGAAAAAATCTATTCCAGTCAAATATAATGAAAAAATTGTCAAGCTTGGCAAATATAACGTCATATCATGACAGATCTATCGTAATAGACAGCTTCAGCACTATACATAATTAAAACCAAATGTCACTGCATAATTTACTCTCATCAGTTAGTCAAATGGTCAGCAATCCCTTATGCAGATTGGATTGGTTAAAAAGAGTACCTCGTGGCCATCATGACAAGACAAGCTGCAAGCGGTGCAAACCCCAGCATTACCATCTGGGGTGCATGTTAAGCACGAGAAAATTGCCTGCCTCTTCATATAGCCTTTGGAATAGGTGCACTCCTTGCCCTCATCACCTCCCAAAACCAAATCCGCTTCCTTTGAATTCAAATAATAAGATAAACACAACACCAAAAACAATAGAATTGGATTAACATTAAATAAATTAACAATTCGATCAGTATCAATTTATCAAATATCATCCTTGTTAGACTGAGGAATCAAGTTAAAATTAACAATTTCAATCTTGCTCTCTCTGTTATTTTATATTGGTATCAAGCAACCAGAGTTCAAATCATAGAAAGATCTGACTTGTATAAGGGACAAAATGGACCAGAGCAAAAGAAAATGAAAAGTAGAGAAGGTTAGATGGAGGCCAAAATGAATGCATACCATCATGGGTGTCCCTTAAAAGGCGTTGTTATGACTGCAATATGTCACAACCCTCATGGCTTACAAAGCTAAATCAATATTTACTATCTATACTTGAACTTTGTTTTTCAATAAAGAACGATTGTGATGAACTAGAAAATGGCAAAACCTACATTTGAGGTATACAAAAAGAGAATAACCAAAAGAATGAAAATTACAGCTTAAGTAAAGCCAAAAAAATTCGAAAAGGAATCTCAAACTCTAAAACAACTCGAGCCTTTCCACACAAAAGAAATCCTAATCCCCAGTTTAGATCTAAGCTTTACAATAAGCACCTTGATATCCTAAAATATTATCCTATTCCTCTCCCTCCAAAGGATTCAAAAAATAACATGTGAAACCACCTCCCAAACCAAAAGGGCTTCCTTGTTATCCAACCTATGTTTCCAACTTTTCAAAACTTTGGAGTATCGAAGTAAGCATCACCCGCCTTGTCTTGAAGATTTCAATGCAAAATGCCAACAACTCGGCAGAAATCTTGCAATGAAGGAGAAGGTGTTCAACCGATTCTCCCACCTCCTTGTACATCACACACCAATTAGGTATCATTAAATTTCTACGAGTTAGATTGTCTATAGTGAAACACTTATTCCAAGCCACCATCCATGTAAAAAAAGTTACTTTGGAAGGTACCATCCTTAACCCAAATTGACTTGGAAGGAACGTCATAATCTTCCTGCCTCGATAAGTCCTAAAAAAAGCGACTTAGCTATAAACTCCCCTCCTCTAGTACACCTCCACATAATCCTATCCTCCCCCTCCCCCTCCCCCTCTGACCACTTTAATCAAATATAACCTTTCAAGAAGAAACTTTCCAGCTACCCATCATGGAAATTTCTAATGAAAGCATCATTCCAAAATAGATTCACATCTTCCCACACTAGGTAATCCTTCACCATGCTTCCTTCCTTATCCAATGCTAAATAAAACAAGTCCAGAAAATCCTCCTCCAAAATATAAAATGATCTCTTTTACGCACTTTAAAACTGATCCTATATTTCATAATAGAGCTGCCCATCTTTTGGTGATTTATGGTTGAGGAAGAAAATGACTGCACAACCATGAAAGTTGAGATAAAAAGGCTATAAGCAGCCACTTGTTTTGCATGAATGAATATGATGAAACCAACTACTTGTTTAGACCAAAACATAAATATGAAAAAAGGAACTAAGAAAGAAAAAGAACAAAAAGAAGAAGAGAAATTAAGGGTTATGTGAGATGGAATCAAATTTCACAATTTGTATCACAAAATTTCATTCAAGCAGGAATTTGTACTACACTATTCCTTGTTGCATCCAAGGAAGCTATGCTAGATAGAACTTTGGCAAACTATGACAGATAAAAATTTGGTAGATGTAGAAAAATCATGCAAAATCAGAGACCACTGTATAACTATCCCTTCCAAATTTTATGAATTAAGTTGAAATAAAGAACCAACGAGATTCTTTTCCTTCTATCGTTGATGACCAAAATAGATATTTCAGGGAACAATAAACACATATAACTCATTGAGCTAACCGAAAAAAATATTATTACAATAAATTTGCAAAACTTAATCATCTCATTAAACAATTCAAATCAATAAGTATTACGACAAGATATGGAACTTCAAATATATCAATTAACAAAATACAACTCTTTGAGCAAACCGAAAATATATATTATTACAAGAAATATAAATTTGCATTTCGAGTTTTAAAATTTTTCATCATTTGGGACCCGATGAATCCATGATACGAAAACCTTCCCTCAGCTGTACCTAATACAACTATTTGGCTTAGACAAGATTTTAAATTTTATCCAAAGCAAGACAACAGGGCACATAAGACATAAATTTGATTTCCTTCAGTTTTGCTCCAGTTTCTCCGCAGCCAAACAGAGAGTAAATGAAAAATAGCGAACAAACCCTAAAATCTAGATATTAAAGAGGCATACCAGCTCCTGTTCCTCAACGTCCTTGAGGTATTCCTGGATTGAAACCGTCTGCTCAGCTTCCTCTTCGAAAACGTCTGCCATCTGCGATACTAAGAAAACGTAGAAAGATGCCCTAAAAAGGAGAAACCCTAGATTTTCAGTAAACGAAAGTGAGAGTGGAAGGAAGGGATCTAATGCCGTGTTTGGGACATTTTAGGGTTTCGAAGTAGAAGAAGGGCGTTCCAATGTGGGTGAGAGATAAAGAGAAGGAAATTCAGAAATTGGGGTTGGAACGTTTCACGTTTGAGCTATGTGGGCAAAAGAGAGGAGTTGGGTTTATATGAGTTCATGGACTGTACGGACATTTTCCCGCCACGTTGAACCAAAGTTAGACTCTTTAACGAACTAGAGACATAATCGGTTCCCTCGCAAATCCAAATTTTTTGAATTGCCATGCTCTTTGAGTCTTTTGGGTCTTAAAATAGTTTCGCCTCTCTCATTTTGGCCTTTCAATTTTTATTTTTATTTTATTTAAATGGAGAAAGCATATCAAGTTTTCTTAGGTGGTGGAGAATGATTAATGCTTATTTGTGGCTTCACAAGGATGATTTTATGTTTGTATGATTTATTGGTTATTAATGTTTGAATATTTATTGAAAAATAAATAAATAAATAAAATAGATGGGGTGGGTTGGAACACTCAGAAATGAAGGGTAATTAATAATATGATCCTTGTTTGGGAAAAAAAAAAATAGTAATGCTATGCATCGTTACAACGAATCGCTGAAAGAAGGAAATGAGTGTAATTTTGTAAAATCAACAGTGGGGAATTTTATAATTTTACTTTCCTTATTTAGCTTGGAGTAATACATATCATTTTTCAAAAAGAATATCCATGATCAATAAGTTTAATTTTTTTTTTTGGTCAAACTAAATAATGTTTGAGCTATTAAATATTTATTTGAAGCCAAATTTTATCCAAATATTTTAACATTATTCCTCTAAATTTTCAAATAAATTAGTTGAAATTACTTTAATGTTTGTATTTTCTAAATTTTAGATTTTTGTCAAAAGAATTAAGTCCAATTTCAAACATCAATACAAGTTTGAATCAAAAACTTGAGTCGATTACTTATTTACCTAACGCCATGTGTTCTTACTTTTATTAAAAAAAAAAAAATTTGACTTCAATTATGTAAAAGAGCAGTTCTATATATCATTACAACGAATCGCTACAAGAAGAAAACGATGGCAGTTTTGGAAAGTCACCAATGGATATTTTTGAAAATTCACAATCATTTTTCTTGTAATAATACTTGTAATGATACGTTGTAGCAATGCATAGCATTTTTCTTATATAAAAATACATTGAAACCTATTTGCCAACAATAAGTGGAGTTGGATCAATCGTACATCTCTTTCATTGGGCCAAAAAGATATCCAAAATTTGAAAGGATTTTGAATACTTTGGTGGATTGTGAGACAACAACTAATAATATACATGAACCTTGTTTTGAGGCCAACTTCTTTCTAGCTCTATTTTAATTTTCATTTTTGAAATTGCAAAATAAGTAACATTATTAACATATATAGGGTGAAATGTTCTAATCAGCTATTTTATCATTCTAACTCCCTATATCCTGATTTCTACTCTGTTTCAAATAAAACATTTCCATCTTCTCATGCTTTTTTTTTTTTTTTTTTTGTTATTAAGGCACGTTTAGGAAACTTTTACTTAAAATCACTCATAAAGAAAAATAATCGAGTCAGTATTTACTGATTTAGCCAAAATCAGCCAACACTTAAATGGCTGACTGATGATCTAGTCCACTCGAGTGATCTAACTCATTTAAGTGTTTGCTGGTTTCGAGTAAGTCAGCAAATGCTGACTAGATCATAACTTCACTTATAAAATACTGTATTTTTTGCATATCTTTTAAAAACTATATTTAAATAATTTTTTTCACACATCAAAATTTTAATTACCTATCATATTATCTCTCAATTCGACTAAAAGTGCTTATCACCCCGTTTCTTTGGATCAAGTGATATTTTGTGCTCTAAAGCTGAATTTAGGGAAAGCTAATCAGAATGGAATATAAATCAACGGTAGAAAAAACAACAAAACCAAACAATTGCCTTTCATTTTCATTCTAGGATTGTGTTAGGCATGGCTTTTGGGAAACTCAAATGGGCCTCCAAGCCCCAATGGACACTAACGGTAATCATACATCCTCAAAACATAAAAGAAGCACTCCAAGTAGATTTATTGAAAAGGGGGCTTTTCGGAAACTCAAATGGGCTTCCTGGCCCAGTCGTCCTTCACCATAAAAAAGCAGCACATCAGGTTTTTGAGAGAGGCCAATCCAACTGACGCAGGGTATCACCAAAAGACTGAAGAGTCTGTGAAACCTGACCCCACACTCCTCCAGAACCCAGGACATGCCCTGCTCTACACACGACTCAATTACAAATGTTATAAAAAATCTCTCTCTCTCTCTCTTCCCCGATGCTTTGGATTGCTAGAAATTCTCAAGCCAACTAGGGCATCATCATGGCTAACAATTCAATAAGCCCTGCAACGTTCTTAAAATTTATTTATAAAATATGCTCCTAATGAATCTAACTATCCAAGGTTTTTATTTATTATCAATAAATAATTTAATTGTCAGTGATGCTGCAAGCCTGCAAGAATCGACAGATGTCAATTCCCTTACCTCAAGCCTGCACAAAATAAAAGTTAGGTTGCCAAATTTTGTCCGACGATAACCCTTCGACGATCAAGTCATAAAATACTAAAATGAAAGATCGTTCAAGTATTTCAGAAAGTTTTCTTACCACTTTTTCTGTTTCATTTTTTATTATATAGAGGGTCGAAGTAGTTTGGTAGTTCTGAAATTTTTTCTTATTTTAGTTGATTTTATGCGAAATTCTGAATTTTGTGAGTTTCTGATATCAGTAGTGTATTGTCATCTGTTGACCGATATCCATATATTTGTCTAATATAAATTAATTCGGGCTTTTCCTCTATCAGTTAGTTATATTACTAGAGAAACATTTTAAATACATATTTTAGAATTAAACTAACGTGATCAAGACTTATTTCTTGGAAATTCCCAACTCATGGTTTTCAGAATATCAACACAAATGGTTACGCTATAGGGAAAGGACGAGGACAGTGGCACTAACGAGGCTCTCTTTTCGTGGTAAATGCGGATGGTTGTTAGAGAGAGAAGCTCGTGGATTTGGGCCGGCTCTCCAACAACATATGAAGGTCCAATTCCCAATAAGTTTCTCAACATTCCACCGTCAACTTCTAGTCTTCTGCTACTCTTGAAAAAAAAGCCACAGAAGGTTCTTAAGCAAGAATTGAAGGGCATCGTTGCATTTACTTTGAAACTGATGGAAAATTCAAACTTATTTGCTGGATTTTTTTTATTCTTTGTTTTTACAAAATCAACTCCAATGGTCGCACGAAAGAAAATTAAGGATACGTTTGAGTTATTTTTAAAAAAAAATATTTTTACACAATTATTTATTCACATATATTTTTAAACGTATGTATTATGTTCAAATCATGTTTTCATAAAATAAAATTTTATATTAGAAATATTCATGATAAAAGTTTGAGTCACCTAACTTTTGCCACAATTATTTTTAGTATAAAAATTGTCATCCGATCCCATCCTGTTATCTCCCAAGTCATATAAAAGTGATTATCCCATCATCTTTTAAATCAAATGACGAAATTTTAAACTCAAAAAATAATTTTAAGAAAAAGCTAGAACCCGTTTGGATAAGCTTTTACTTCTTGTTTTTCTACTTTTAAAAGTAAAAATATAAAAGTTTTGAGTGCAAAAATTTTGACAGTTACTTTAAAAAGTTGAGGTAGCAAGAAATTATTACTTATTCAACTTTTAAAAATAACTATCAAAATTTTGCACTATAGAAAATATAAAAAATTTTATTTTATTTTTTACTTTTAAAAATAGAAAAACATGAAGTAGAGCTTATCCAAACGCGCCCCTAACAAACAGACTCTAAGTAAAAAATTAGTTGGAATAAAGGTTTGAGTTTATAATTGACTTAAAAATAAAACTCATGTACTTAATTGGCACAAAAATAAAATAAAACAAAATAAAAATGTAAAGTCGGTCCATTGGGTTATTGGGTCCGGGATTAGAGACAAGAGAGGCGTTTGGAATTTGGATGGAAGCCTGCAGCATGGGTTATATTGGAAATTAACCTCTTCAACTACACGGTATTTGAGTTGGATCCAGAAAGAAATTCCTTGTCATCCGTTAATGGAAAGGCATGTTTCAACACGGTTTGGACTTGATACAGTGTTGATCAAAACTCCAATTTACATAAAACTCGCAAAAATTAACCATTAATTAAAAACCATCTCCACCAAACAAATAGTACTCACCTCTCATATGGACCTCACATAATGTGATTTTCCTTTTTTATTTTTATTTTTTTTATAAGTAAAACACATAATGTGAATTTGTCCATGACAAAACAGTCTCTTTAGTAATTAATAGCAAAGGTCTATTTAGGAAAAAATGTTATATATTTTTAAAGAAATTTAGAAAATACTTTAAATTAAATCTTTTTTTTTTTTCTGTTTGTTTCAACGTAAAATGGAAGGAGGAAAATGAAATTAATGTAAATTGTCTTTTTATATATGTTTGTTACAACGTAAAATTGTAAAATAAAGTAATTGATTTTATGTTAAATAGTCCAATTTGATTGAAAATAATTTACCCAAAAATCACTTCTAAAAAATAATTGACTACTTCTTATCAATTTTCTCCCAACGTCTCATAAAATCTCTTCTGAAAAATAGCAAGCTTGAATTTATATTGTTGACGTTGATATTTTATCAATTAATGTTACATTTTATTAATTTTCAAAGTAAAAGATTTTACACAACCCGAATCTTGTGAGAGATTCCTTTTTCTCACCCTACCTAGCTATTAACCTCAAAGACAAAGCCCCCTCCCATCAGAAGCAGCATCTGATGAGCTTCTACGACTAGCTAGCCCACAAATGGCCACTTTAAAAACCATCTTCCTCTTCTTCTTCATCTCCTCCTCCTCTATCTTCTTCTACCTTCCAAACAAGGCAGCAAGTGCAGAAATCTACTCAAATACCCTCTGCGACACCGCCGGCTTAAACCCAGAAATCAAATTCCCTTTCTGGCTGCAGAGAAATTGCCAGAACAATCGTTGCGGCTATCCAGGATTTGATCTTTCATGCAACAACAAGAGTCAAACAATTATCCATCTGCCTTTCGCCGGAGAATTCTCCGTCGATGCCATCGATTACGCCGACCAAACGATGTGGATCAGCGACCCGGACGATTGCCTTCCAAAACGGTTACTAAAAGGCTTAAATCTTTCGGATTCTCAATTCTACAAATATAATCCTCAAAATTACATGTTTCTCAACTGTTCATCCGATGCGCCCAATGCTATGTTCGCGCGGATTTCTTGCCTTAGCAGCAAAAACTACACCGTTGTGGGCGTACCTTCTAGGTTCGCTGGCCAGTTCTTTTCGTTAACACTGTGCAGTGAAATTTCTACGGTTTCGATTCCTAGAACGTGGAGTAATTCGATGGAATTTAAGAGCGATTTGCAGTTGGGATGGAGTGAACCCGCTTGCGGATCGTGTGAAGAAGAGGGTGGAGTTTGTGGGTTCAAGAGTGATACTGGTCTTAAAGTTACCTGCTCAAATCGTCCTAGCCATGGTACGTTCATCGTTTTAGTTAATTACCTTTTATTATTAATAAATTGAATAAACATGACAAAACTGAATTTGTTTTAATCGATTTGCAATGCATCACATACACCTAATGAGTAATGCTAGATGGATCAAAATTTTTAAATCGATGGCATCAATTTATAAAGCATCACTCACACTATTGTTGCAGGAGGATTGTACAATGCTGCCACATATTTGATTTAAAAATTTTAATCCTAAATTTGTTCATCTAGCATTTTTCCTGTTGGATGAGTCCAGAAATTCAACATGACTTGAAGAGAGAGAGAGGGGGGGAGGGGTGTGTGTTAGGAGAGATCAAACAGCGTGCAAATTATAAAGTCAAAGTCTTGCTGTATTACTGTGTAGTGGGCCCCACGGTCTAAGTAGATGGGGAATCGCTTTCCTAGACTGTATGTGAGTTGCCATGCCACGTGGCGGTGTACTTAGAGGGTGAGCCCATTCGATATTTTAATGTTTTTGTACTCAAGCACCGGCATTGATATTCTGTGCAGTACCGTCCAACATTTATAGAATGATAGTGGCCTGCGCCTAACAAGGTAACACTTCTCAAGTCCGGGCCAAAAATATGAGGAATAGGGGTATAAATAAAAAATTATGGTTAGGCCAAAATCATTAAGATAAATTAATCTGACTTTGCTGCAAAAGTTTGAAAGTCTGACTTTACGTTTCTTATGAATTTCATACTTATCAAAAATCAAAGTGATCTAGCGGTCGGTTCAGAAAAATTAGCTGAAAAGTTGGTTAGATCATTGTGATTTTTGACGAATATGTAATTCATAAGAAATATATCTAATTCAACGCGCGATTTTTTAAAGTCTGATTTGCAATTAATTTTATGCGGTCATCTTACTCAATTTTATATGAGTCGCACTTGATAATAAACTTCCTATATTGAAAAGTATTATATAATAGGTGAAATTGCAAAAGAATTTTAAAAGGTCCACAAAAGAGTTAAAAAAATATTATATAGGAAAGGAGAAAAATAGAAAAGAATAAATATTTGTAATGGGACCAAGATGATAAAATAACATTTAAGAAGGAAAAAAGTAATTGATACAAATTTATTAATCATACAAAACAAAAATAAATAAAGAAAAATAATCAAGAGTCATTGCTCGGCCTACTAATCAACTACCGGGGTTGGTGATTCTTCCTATAATAAAACTTACTTCACAACTATAGATGTAAAATAATCGGAGTTTGGATTTGTTGTTAATTTGATAGGTGATCAACACCTGTGATTGATCACCTGTTAATCACCGTTGGATGATCGACACGTGTGTAAAAAAGAGAATCTAATAGCTCACATAAAAAAAAGGCTCATGAATCTGACAGGTGATTCAAAACACACCAGATTTGGGCCTTTCTTATGTAAGCCATTGAATTTCCTTTCTTGCACATGTAACGGCCATCCAATGGGGACCAACAGATGCTGTATCCAAACGCAAAACAATCGCCTAACTCGGTTGACTTATTTTGTGATTCTAATTCACTACTCAAGTAGTGATTTCTCTTTTGTTCTTTATGGCATAACGTGGTTCACAAGTTCTTAAAAATGATGTAGTATCAAAATATGATTATCATTTATTAGCAAGACAAGGAATTGAATATTCCAATTATTAATATTAAATGATAGAAGACTTTCAAAACTGATTTTTCAAACTTAAATCGTTTGGGTTGTTTTCATGCTTTGGTCATTGTTAGTGAGAGAAATTTTCTTTATGCTGCCATCATGCCTTACCTCATCATCCCTCCTGATGTATTATTTTAAGACTAGACTATAGAACAAAATTACTGGACAAATAGGTCACTTGCAAGTTGCAACTTTTGCATGCAAGAGGACACACATTCAATTGTATTTAAAGGAGATTTGAATGAGAAATATTTTGGTCAATTTTTTTTTTATTTTCTAAGAACTATTTTTTTTTTATAATTATTATTAGGGTTAGGATTAAAAAAAGTATTCTCCTTATATTATTAGTTTTAAAACTTTGTTTTGGAAGACTAATTGAAGATGTCCAACAAAACAAGACGGTCCAATTGGGAAAAGTTGAACGAAATAATTAATAAATTCAATTATTAATTTTCAAAATAAAATTCTAAGAGATGATGATCATTTTTACAGGATCAATTTCAGTTAGCTATCAGCCAATGAAGAACCATAATATTAATTGCTTAAGGGTCTCTGTAAGTAATTTCAATGTGAATTCAATATTATTGGTAATTAATTATTTTAATTTAATGCTTAGTTCAATTTGATAGATTAAGCATTTTAAAACTTATTTGATGGGTGCATTTTTAGGAAAAATTATGTGTTCAATTATATAGAAGCGATATTTATTTATTAATATTAAGTCCTTGGGAAGGTTCAGATAGGATTCATTAGACACAAAATACGATATGAATATATTTATGGTGCATGTGACAACATGCCATTCATTTTTAGCTATAGGAACAAACATCATAAGATGACACACACTTATATGAATATATTTATATGTGTAAGGGAGTGTTCGGCGAATTTAAGAACTTGGACAACTGAAAATGAAACTGTCTGGTTTTTATTTAGTAATGTTTGATAAGTGCATTTTTTCTGTAGATTGGTTCAATCCTGTAAAAAAAATAAGGCATAAATACAGTTTTTTTCAAACCAACTGTAAGCTGGTTTACATAAAAACCATATAACATAAAGAAATCAGAACTCGTCAAACTCAGTATTCAAAGTTCCCAAACAGACCCTAAGGATGCACAACTGAACAAGCTATTAGGACTTAATTTGTTCATTTATAAAATATTCAAGACAAATTCAAATTTTATTTATAATTTTGTTATTTGGCGTGATAATATTATTAATACTTAAACACAACTTGATTCCTCTCTCTCTCTCTCTCTCTCTCTCTGAGATTATGATCACCATTTATTTTTGTTTAATATGATTCAGTTTTTCAATTTTAGGTCTTCCAAGGAGTGCCAAGTACGGCATAATCATAGGCGTTGGCATACCCGGCCTCCTCTGCCTTATTGGGGTAGCATGTTATGTTTGCGGCCGGATCAGGACTTATGGTCGGCAGCCACACCCTAGCACAGAATTCTCAACCTCAATCTCCCCACAGCCTGTTGTTGTTCTGATGGGCTTTGATGGGCCCACCATAGAATCTTTTCCAAAAACTGTGCTCGGAGAGAGCAAAAGACTGCCCAAGCCCAACGATGGCACATGTCCAATTTGCCTGTCCGAGTACCAGCCCAAGGACACATTAAGGACCATACCCGAATGCAACCATTACTTCCATGCTGACTGCATCGATGAATGGCTCAGGATGAATGCCACGTGTCCCCTTTGCCGGAATTCGCCCGACGGATCATCAATTGCCACCCCGAGCTCCTCCGCATCATTCTCGTCGTCATCAACATTTTCGGCATAAACTATCACATCATTACCACCATCATTTATATGTGCATGGTCATTGTATTATATTTGAGGGAATGAAATCACGATCTTTTACTGTTGATATGTAGGGAACATTTGAGTTCCATGTGAATTAGATTGATTTATTTGAACAATCAAATAAGCCAGTACTGAATTGGGTTTTGCTATGTTAGTTTGATCAAAGTTGGGGTGAACCAAAGGTGGTAAAAAGGAAAATAATAAAAGATTAAATGGAGGAAATCGACCTGCCTCCGTCATTATGTTTCAAATTGTCGCTACAAATTGGGCCAGGGAGAGTTCTGTGTACTGACTATGGAGCTATAAATACAAAGCAGCACTAATCTGCAGTCCTAGTCCTTTTTTTTTTTTTTTATGTGTTAATTTTTTAATATTTGAAATTATGCTTTACCTTCCTTCAATTCCTTCAATAATATGTGAATTAGTAATTTCACTCTTATTCCTTAAACGGAAGGGATAATGCTATTACTTGAAAATATAAGGATCATGCACTTTGTATATATATATATTTTATTATATATAGAGCAGTTTTTTTGTCCTACGTGGCATTCCCACATTACTTCCTATTCTTATCTAATTACTTCATGGATATTTAAGAATTGATAAATAATTTAAATTAAGATAATAATTAATTTCAAACCATAAGAGATAATGCATGCAAATTTAAATTAAGATAAGAATTCATCTCAAACTGATAAGAGACTCCACATCTGTTAACCAAGCAGCCCTTCCTCTCTCTTCACGCAACCAAGCAGCCCATCCTTTCTCTCGCCCTCTCCTGCCGTGAGCAATAGGCCTGACATTCACCACCATTGTACGTAAGTTCTCATTCTTCTACTTATTTTATTCTTATTTCTGCTGATGCTACTCTCTACATGTTCATATATATATTTATGCTTCAATTCCAATTACCCAGTTTGGTTGTAAATGTTGGCAGTAGAATTTAGGGCTATAAAAATTACCAAACAATTTATCGTTTGATAAGTACAAGTACGTACCAAACATAAGTAGTTTTGTTTAATTCTGCATATATAGAACTAACTATAGTGGGTGGTTGTTGTGTAGTCATAATGCTATTACATAACAAACTGTTATCCTTCATCTGCAGTGCCTTTATAATATAAGGTTCTTATTAAGATTTATCACATCTTCCTTCAGT
The DNA here is from genome assembly GCA_017140935.1 of Hamamelis virginiana. NCBI lineage: Eukaryota > Viridiplantae > Streptophyta > Magnoliopsida > Saxifragales > Hamamelidaceae > Hamamelis > Hamamelis virginiana. Next base: position 341,769 of record JAESVK010001035.1, read on the forward strand.
GTTATTAATTTCATCAAATAATAAAAATAAAACAAAATGGAGAGCTAAAACATAAGTTACTGTGTCAGTTCTGAATTCTTTATGGTATGTTACAATTATTTATGAAAAATCATTTTTTATAAATAAATATAGAACTTTATGTTCCGTACCGTGTTTTTTTTTTTTTTTTCAACGTTGGTAAGAGATTCTAAGTGTTGGTTTGTGTTTCAAATCCTTTTTTGTCCCCCTTGGCTGAGGTAACTATGTATTATATTCAGGCTGGTGCTTTGGAGAACATTGTTAAGGCATCTCTATATCAAATTATTGAGCAGCAGCATTTTGTGGAGGAACTAAGGTACTTGCCTATTGTTCTTTTTTCTTTCTTTTTTATTTTTATTTTATTTTTTTTACTTGCCTATTGTTATTTTTGTTTTGCATACTGCTTTACTGGATTGAGGGCAGAGTGGAGTTTACTTAAAGAGCATGTGGAGGCTCAAGCCAAGGAGCTCAGTTATACATTTATAAAAAAAAGTTGTGGGAACCAAATATATTTATATATGCTCTCAATTCGAATGGTTTACATGTCTTTAAAAATTAATTTATATTGAATTTGATCTATCTTTTTTGCATGGCTCTTTGTATAACTCTCTTTCATATATGCATGACATATAATTTTTTTATTTTTATATTTATTTTTATTTTTGTATATCACTAAATGCCATGATTAGAATAGTATAAGTCATACCGATTTGTGATTGGTATAAGTCATACAGAGATTTGGTTGAGTTATGACCACCAATTAATAATTTTTCGATACAATAAATCTCTTACGGGAGTTCAATTAAATGGTGAGTGCCACTAACTGTATGTGTTAAAATTTTTCAAAAATTTTGTAAATAGGTACTCAGTAGGAATTAACCCATTTCATTTATTTATCCAGTAGTGGTATTAATGAGATTACTCATATATGTCTATAATGGCTTCATCTGTTCATATTTGAAATTTGATAGGATCACTCTAAACATTGCTTTGAAATGAGGCTATAACAAGATAATTATAAATTCTAAGAACTCTCTCCCCACAAGTAACCAAAAGAAATGCAACTAAGTTAAAAGTCTATATCAAATAAGAGGGAAGGTGAATAAGTAATATTTTGTATTGAATCCACGCATCGCGCGGGATGGATACTAGTATATATATATATATAGAGAGAGAGAGAGTACAGAGAGAGAGAGAGAGAGAGAGAGAGACGCACATAGAACAGTTGATGTTGCGAGAGATGTGTGGCAATTGTAGGCGCACCCCACAGTCCCGAGGAATAAGCGAATAAAGAGAGAGATCAATTTGGCCAAATGAAGCGTAACAATAAATTAATGACAACAGGCCGGCGGCATGAAAAAGCAAATTCCGGCGCAAAAGGCTTAAAGAGTTGAGAGTCATCCTCATGAATCGTGATATGGGTTATGAAACTCACTTACGCGGGAATTAAGCCACACAAGCACTAGCTCTCTCTATATTTCACTCCTGCTTTCACAGCATAAAATGCAACACTGAGCAGCTAGCTTGTTCCAAATTTATCAAACTGCTGGTAGCGATTAATTAACCATGGCTCGGCTAGCTGGGGTTTGGGTTTTAGCCATAATTCTCATACTGGGTACAAGTAGGTCAAACTTGGGCTCGCCCTCGTGTGGGACTATAGTTCGGGAGCTGGGGCCTTGTGTCCCTTACCTAAAGAGAAGAGGGTCTGCGCCATCTCGGACTTGCTGTGACGGTGTTAAGTACGTTGCACACTTCTCGAAGAGCACTGAAGATCGGCGAGCTAAATATTTGTGGATGCCTCGAGGCAGGGACGAAGCTACCTTAGAGTGAGGGGTGGCTGTGGACCCCCCTCAACTATTTTAATTTTTATTTTTAACCTTACAAATTTTTGAAAATTTGATTTTGGACCTCCCTCAACTTTTTTTTTTGGAACCCCATTCTGCCATTCACAGGGTGGGACTACAATTTCTTCACATACTGCTATTGGCTCCATACATATTACCCTCCATACCTTTTATAATTACCTTCTTGCCATATAGGGACATGTTCCCCCTACACCCTATTTTGACACCTATATTTACACATCGTTTTCAAATACCATTGTAAATCGAATACTTTGAGAAACCGACCGTTAGATTAGATACTTATCTTATGTTTGTCATGTATGAAAAAAATCGGAGTGATCCAACGGTTAATTTTTGAAAAATATCATTTTGAAGAACTATTATTTTTTGTATTAATTAAAAACATAACAATTTTTTATAGTGACATTTCTTAAAATCTAACCATTGGATCACTATGATTTTTTGTATACATGATATGCATAAGAAATGTATTGAATCTAACGGTCGGTTCATCAAAATATCTATCATAGATAGTGTTTTGAAAGCGAGGTGTAAACATAGGTATCAAAATAGGGTGTAAGGGGAACTTGACCCATATATATATTAATAATATAAGTTACAAATTCTCAAATTTGAAAAGAAAAGTCAAAACACTCAAAACGCATTTCAGATTTCCTAGTTCCCTTCCGTCTCTCTTCCTTCTCTCTGATTATTCTCTCACACTCTCACGCCCCATCTCTCAATCTTCTCATCTTCCTCTCCCATTTCTAGACTCCCAATTTCTCATTCCCACTTCTCTGTCAATCTCTCATTCTCTCATCTATCAACCACGACGCAAACCCAAAATATTCATCACTGCCATAAGGTTACCTCAGGCTCTTGGTCTCTCGATCTCCCTTACACAATCGCATCGATGAGGAAATGCAACATTGGTGATGAAAACAGTGGTATATTATTTTTTCCATTTGGTTAAATATTGGTTGTTTGGTTGAATGATAATCGTTCTTAACCAAGAGGAGGAAGAGGGGAAAAAAAAATACTGTAGCGTGGTACTGTAGCAGTACTGTTGCGGGGCACTGTAGCGGGGTATTGTAGCGGAACTGTAGAGTACTGTAGCGGAACTGTAGAGTACTGTAGCGGGCACTGTAGCAGGGGTACTGTAGCGGCACTATAGCAAAGAGGGAAAGAAGAAGACACCAACAAAGAGAGAAAGAAGAAGGCAACAAAGAGAGAAAGAAGAAGCAATAGCCCTAGGGCTCTGATACCATGAAAACTATCTTTAAGAGAGAAGAACAATCTCTTATTCAAAAAGTGTATTCAATATGATTACAAACTTAGAATTTATAGAGAAGCTATTACAAAATTATGGAAGGTCAACTCTACAAAATATAGCAACCTAAGAAACATAGAAACTCTTAATACATGGAAACTAATAAATTATGGAAAGTAAAATATAGCCAAATATTATGTACAGCTCACAACTTTGTCATTGAAATCAGTTTCAATTAGCTAATTTCCAACCTTTTCTCAGTGCAAGATGCAAGGTCTGGAAGGAAATCCTATTGCTGGCGGCTTGAAGAAGTTCTCAAGGATCCTTGCTTTGGTCACAGTTCCATTTACAATGAGTTTTCCAAAGGTACATTTGCCAACCCTCACTTTCTTAGGGCAAAACATCCTGTGTGAGCTTCCTTTTTTGCGGCTTCTATTTTCAAAATCATAATATACAACAGCAGTATTATTAGTTCTCCTTGATGGGTTGGATGGGGTGTTGTATTATGTGTTCATGTCCATTTGTTTGTGGATTTGCATAATTGTTTTTGGTTCCTTTGCTTGTAATGATTTGGGCCACCCAAATTTATGATGGAGAAATTAAAAGTTACTTCAAAGGCACCTTGATGGATATATTGACAAGCTCTCCCCACATTTCAGAGGATATTGCATGAATCCCAAGACATGGACTATAGGACCCTCCAAGAGTCTCATGTATAAATTTTCATTAAAATGGCACGTGGTTTGATCACATGAGCCAATCAAAGTTTGACCTTCTCTCTCATCCAACAATGTTTGACTGGAATTCTTTCTCAAATTTACCAGTGTTTGTAAGCCCATTTTAATATATTTTCGGATGAATTTATACCATTAGGGCAGGCTCATTGCAATAAATATGATGGTGCAACACATATCTTAGATTGCACCTGTCCAAAACAGCTGAAAAAATGTGTGGCTTCTTAAATTGATCAATATTTCAAGTTTTCAAAATTTTGATCTACTTAGATGTAAATGACTTCATTTGAAGGTATATCACATACTGTAAATCAAGTTTAGTGATAACTTCAAATTAAATTAATATTTTTGCAGGCTATATTTTGTTATTGGGTTACCTCCAACTTGTTCTCGCTCATGTTTAGACTAGGTGAGTCCGTTCATGTTCTAATTTATTGGCAACCATTTAAACATCTTATTTTTCTTCATTACTATGAATGTGGGAAGCTTATTTTGTGATATGCACAATGTGTATCAACAAAGAAGTTCACTTTAGACTTATCCAAAACTTTTCCTTCTGTTTTCCTCTTAAACTTCTCATTTGGCACTTATGTTCTCATTTTATAGTGCTTAAGCGTCCTGGGGTAAAGAAGTTCTTTGGTGTTCCTGAAATACCTGCGGCACCACCTACTAGTGAACCAAGAAAGAAGAACAAGAAGAGGTGAGGATATGATAACTTGAGAGTCTGGTTATGATGATGACACCCTCATCTCTCTTGCTTTGAAGTTTGAACTTTCTCATTTTTCAGCTGTTTTGAGTATAAATTTAGCTAAAAATATGTTAAAATAGGCTAATATGTGTCAATCAAAGTTGATGAGAATATAGGTGAACATTCTTGTTGAATGATTCAACCAACCTATTTGCAAACCGAGAAGAAGACCAGATCAGCCCTTGATGCTGTTGACTTACCCTATACTTTCTCTAATATGCTTTAATGTTGATCAGACTGGAAACCAGAATCAGCCCTTGGAACCGGTGATTCAACCGAATGTTCTTCGCTAATCCTGCATTACGTATGAAATGCTAGAAAATTATTTTGTTCTTTTTTTTAAACCCAATGTTCTTCTCTAATCTTGCATCATGTAGAAATTTTTTTCCTGTTATTTGCAAATTCTCTCCGAGATTCAAACAGGGGCTTGAATTAAGCATGGAAGAGATAGTTAGCTTGTTCACGGCATTGCTATTTACGTCAAATGATTCGTTGGGATGGAGAGACCAACTTATGAGCAAGGGTGGAAAAACAATCCAATAGTTAGTTCCCTTCAACATCCAACATTGACCGAGTCTTTTGGAAGGAAAGTGGGTCATTTGTGGGTTACACGGTTGGCCCTTGAATTTGTAATTGATTGAAAGTCTTTTGGAAGGAAAGTGGTTCAAAGAAAGATTGACCTACAATGCTATATCGACATTTACATAAAATGTTTACAGTAATGTGATGTTATCATGTCAAGTCTTAAACACGTTATTACATATATTATTATCTGATAAAGAAAAGAAAGGAAAATTAACTAAAAAATGAGTTGTCATGTGTTACAAATCATATAAAATTACTTGTATATGAGTTTCTTATCGATGTTCATATATTGCTCATGGATTAGGGTCGAGGAAAACAAATTTTTACATGATTTTTTTTTCTTTTTATATGCAAGTTTCAATAATTTCTCGTGAGAGTTGAACTTTGCGAACTAACAGTTGAATCCGATGTTAATTGCTTCCATACACGTTATGTTTGCCAAATATTTAATTAATCAGAGATAAAAAAAAAAATTAAAAACAAAAAAAAAAAAATTATTTCTTCCAAAAATATTAGATTTTTTTTTTGGTTTATAATATTTGATGTTGTAAATCAAATGATTACTGGTATTTAATCAATGTGATATTTGGCACAAGAAGGCATTTACTTTATATACACACTTTTTGATTGGAGGAGGCTTGATTCAATAAATTGCAAGACAGGAATAAAGATCCAATTATTCGAGGCATATTCTGTGTGCCTTCATCTTCAGAATTAGGATCCAAGACGTACAAAAGACATTGTTTCATCCAACACTGGATACGTAGAGCCAAACCGGCTGCCACTTTAATCCACGGGGTCGATGGCTCCTTTGGCTCGCCCAGTATCCTCTCTCTCTCTCTCTCTGTCTATGGTGGGTGCGTTCTTTTAAAGTCTATAATATGCTATATGCCTTAAGAATAATGATAAATAATTCCTAGTATGAAGCTTGATGAGCAACACTAAATTGGTTTAAAATTATAAAGTTTTTCTCTACTTTTTGACATTTTTAATGAATTAATTAAAATCAATTCACTTTTGACATAATAAACTTAAACTTCTCTAATCAACCACCTACTTTACTTTAAAATTTTTTTATTTTTTTATTTTTTTAATTAATCGAACACATGTCTAACTGCAGTGGGGAAAGTTATTGTTTGATCAAAATAATTATGACTCTAGTTTTAGGAACAAAAATTCTAATCATTTAACATTGATAAGACCATTGTCCACTTTCTATTAGTCGGCACCTGGAAAACTTCAATTATTGAGTCGTCTGTAGAAAAGAGTTAAAACTGAAACCTCTTACTTAGAGAGACATAGGCCATAAAATTATAAAAATAGTGGATATATTAGGTTTAAATTGTATATATGCCTAATTTTCGATACTTGGTTGCATAAATCTATGGAAAAAATAACTTATCAAACAATGGTAAAATCAGAACTAGTTAAAATCATTTTAGCCGGCCAATTTTTCATAATTTTCAGACAGTCTCATAAATATAAATAACAATTGTTTTACTCCGCGAAATTTGTTGCTTCAAAACACTCTCTCTCTCTCCCCATTTTTTTCCCAACATATAATAGGATTTGGATACATGTCTACTTCATAATAGTCATACTTTTATATAAAAGACAATTGATAATGGCTCAAAATACTTGAAAAAGATAATGGCCTGGTTGTTATGACTTCTGAAGCTTGCTTCCCCATTTAAAAGGGTTAGAGTGGCGTAAACACATTGAGTACTTCCAAAAATAAAGGGGTGTTCTAATGTTCCATATTTAAGTAGTTTGACATTTTCATTCCTTCTCTCTTCAAAATATTAATTTATGTAATGAAAAATATCTATAAATAAATAAATAAAAATTCAGTCATTAACATGAGAACATTTATAAAGATGTTTATAATCAATCAACTTATTAAAACTTTTTAATAAATATTTGAATCTCATAGTCATGATTGACACACACACACACATATATATATGTTTTTACGAGAGATACCTCATTTTAACTAAAATCTGCTAAAACCCTTGAGCTAGGATTGGAATTTTGAGATGAATCATGCATTACGTGAATGAGAATCCAATGGCTTGTGTTCTTAGCTGATTTTAGTTAAAATGAGGTATAGCTGATAATCTCAAGACTCGTATATATATATATATATATTAATTATGATGATGATAGTTATTGTCTTAAAATTTTCTATCCATAATAATCAATTGACGCCTGGCCATAAAAAACCTAACCCAAAATGCGAAAAAAATCCCTTAAGGGTAACCCTAAACTTGAAGCTGAATCCATTCTTTATTCTCTATTTATTTATCTCTCTCAACAGCCCTAACTTGATACAGAACTTTGGCTAATAACATTCCCTTTCTCTAATCTTTTTCAAAATTCAAATATTAGAAGAAAAAATAAAACTTTTAAAAGGTCATGAATATTCGTGTTTACTATTGTTTATAAAGTACTATATTGTTCCACGTCCCCATGTGAGAAGACAGCAAACCCTGAAATGGTGATAAGTGATCTCACTGATTTTGTTTGATTATAGTAAATTGAGCGTTGATCCGCTTATCCAGTTGTGTTAAATTATTAAAGAATTTGCTTAGAGCAGGAACAGGCTGTGATATGCATTAATTTCATGACAACATATAAGCATTTATGTGGACGCAAGGACATTGCATTGGCTCTGGAACAGGTCAGAGAAAGGGAAAGGGTTTAAAACTTGAAAGAAACTGCACGCATTATGCTCGATCATGTGGGGATGCCACACAAAGCAAGTAGATATCCTTTATGATCTACGACAAATATCCCATAATAAGTTATACGAATAAGACCGATCGGACCGAACTGCCAATGCATTCATTCCATGGTGTCCCCTCACTATTAATGCTCCATTTCGTAGGAGGGATGAAAAAATGGAAGGAAGGAAAGTAGGAGGATGAGCTTTCCTTCCTCAGGGGAGGAAAACCTTTTTTCATTCCTGTGTGTTTGGTATGATGGATGGAAAAGTGGTTTCCTTCCTTCCATGTGTTTGGTAAATTGAGAGAAGGAAAAGGAAGTAAAGCACCTAAATTACAATTATACCCCCACATATATTTAACCAAAATGATATTATACTACTAAATTCTAATAATCATTACAAATATTCAGTTATATGTTCATAATTGAGAAATGATAATTTTATAAGTGGGTCTCCGATGAGAAATTTTTTTAAATTACTTTTTATCAGAAAAATAAATTCTAATATTTATAAAATTCTCTTTCTCAGTTCCTTCCTTGAAAAGGCTGAGGGGTTTAAACCAAAAAACTGATGTTAAAATGATCTTTCAAAGCCCACATAATCTGATCTCCAGTCTTCCTTCCACTTTTCCGCCCGAAATTGGGCGGATTGAATACCCCCTTTTTCCCCCCCACTTTTCCCCCACTTTTTCCTTCCCTCCATACCAAATATGTCACAAATCTCTCTTCCCTCCACTTTTTCCTCTTCCTCTTTCCCTCTTCCCACTTTTCGCCCGTAACAAACAAGCCATAAATAATTTAGTTGTGGGAAGGCAATGGTAATCATCACAAACCGTCCTTTTAGGTTGCTTTATACAATTTTTTTTTTTTTAAAAATAGGTAAATTATAAAAGATCTCTCTCAACTATCAATCATTTTCTTATATATATATATATATATATATATATATATGGATTAGGTTTCCCTTACACTCTATTTTGACACCTCATTTCAAATACCATTGTAGGTCTGATATTTTAAGAAACCGACCGTTAGATTAAATATTTATCTTATGTTTGTCATGTATGAAA
>JAESVK010001036.1:0-27357 GCA_017140935.1 Hamamelis virginiana
ACAGAAACTGTAATTGCAGCCTAAATAGGGAATTTTTTTTAATTTTCTCTCTGAAATATACTGTGATGCTACTGGTTTGGCCACATGGTACATCAAATTAGTTTCTTTCATTCTAAGTTTCAGAATGTCTTTTAAAGTCTGTAAAATATGGTGGTAGAAGTTGTAGCTATGATTGATTATAATATTTTATCTCGTCTACTGGGCATAATGTGATCTTTTCTGTGATATTATTTTCCTCATGGGAAATTCTAATGAAGTTATTCAAACACTTTTGCTTTCATATTTTCTCTTAAGACACTAATATTGGGCTGACAATGCAGAAACGTGGTTTATGATTCTTCCATGGGAGGTTGCCTTCATGCACTGCACTCTAGTTGTCCTGATGATGTTATTAAGTCGACAGCTGCAGATTTGGTCAATGTTTTTCCTCGGTCAATGCGGAGTACCAAAAGCCATGAGCTTAAGGTTAATTTGGTTGCCACATTTAATCTTCTTTAGGCAATCTCAATCATTCTTGTGGGTCTTTTATTTTCCTATTCTAGGTAGCTAGTAAATTGAGGGTCTAAAATGTTTAGGGGATCTTATAAGGCTTTTATTTATTTGTTCTTTAATCTTTTTTTTCCCAGGCTGCATTGTGTAGTGCATACACACGGATTGCTAAAACTTGCCCCCCACATATCTGGAGGCCTGAATCTCTTGTTTATATGCTTTGTTCCCCTGAACCCTGCTTTCCACTGATAGATTGCTTTCGAGTAGCTTTATGCCTACTTGGTCCTGATCGTGTTGCAAAGAGAACAACTAATGATAATAATACGAGTTTATTAACTTCAAGTGATAAAGGAATTGAGGGCTCAAGAGTTGGAGAGAAAAGACCTGTTCAGCACCTTGACACTTACAAGATTAAGCGCCAAAAGGTTGATGAAGAAATTTTGTCTTCCAATGATAATGTTTGGGCAGTGTGCAAGCCTACTCATGTAATTACGTGTGAAAGGGAAGAGGAATATGCAGATTATATGGGCACATCGCTTCGTTCGTTTGTTGAACTTTTGGAACCTCTCAGTGTCAAAGCTAGTTCATTAAGACCAGAAGTTGCGTTAACAGCTCTTAGCATGCTTAGTATTGCTTTCTGTAAATACCCAGAAACCAATCTGTCGTTTTACGTCTTTCAGCAGATGCATGCATGGATCCCTTGGATATGTGACAAGGTAGGACTAAATCTGTTAATTCTTCACTAAATTACACTTTTCCTCCCATTTAATTGAGAATTACATCTTGTAGGCAAAGCAAGACAGTTCAATCGCTCTTGATTTATCCATCTATCTGGAAGCAGTTCACAGCGTATTGCTTTTGCGAAGTAAGGCAGTCCTAATCTTTATCAAAAAATTCATCATGCCTTCATTTTGTGTTAGGGAAATGTAAATATGGTAGCTCTTGCTAAGAAGATTGATACTTTGTTGATGACAATTTTTTTAAATTCTCATATATGTAGGAAAGTGGATTCCTTTAATTTTCTGGATGCTGCGTGCTGGTAAATAGGTTGACCATACAAGCCTTATTCATCTCATATTATGTAAATACTTATTTAGTGTATCTTAACAGGGCTAGAATCAAAATTTTACGTATCTAACCTAATGGCATTGGCACCTTTCTAATCCTTGATTTAATTTGTTTGTCATAATGAAGGGAACCTATGTTTTTCAGAGATGCATAAAATTGAAGTCCTTTTTTTAGCAAATATTGACGATACATTCAAGATATTATGTACTAAAAGGATAAAATGGTGAACGCTTCAAATCCTTTCCAAATAACTCGAACTCCATTTTTTGTTGTTGTTGTTGTTGTTGTTGTTGTTGTTGGTCAATTTATTCAAACTTTTCAGAAAGTCATGTGAGGGAGCTATAAGATCTAGTCCGTAACTTAATGAACTTAACAGTTTACACTTTAAGATTTTACAGTATAATTTCCTTTCATTAATTATCATCTGATATTCTTGACTTAAGACTTGAGAGAGACAAAGATAAGTTTAAGATTTCTGCAGAGGTGATATTTGAGTATACAACTATAAATTTGATTTTATTGTAGTAATTAACATTTGCGAACCTAGCCATCCAATCACCAATCTCCAAAGCACCCAACAATTTGCACATCATCCACCCTGAAACAGAAAAGAAAAAGAAGTTATGTTAAAAAGAAAAGGCCACAACCCACATATATATTGAACCAAACAAGTAGCTGGAGCATGTTAATACTGAAAGCTTTGTTGATGCAGTTTCTGTCCAGGCACATATAGAACACTAAAACACCATTTGAATTTTGTCCATAATTGACTTTTGTTTACTCTCCAAAAGTTTATTTGCTGAATCTACTATATCTGCTGCTAGTATATCACTTGTGACTTTTGTCAACTATCTTATTATGTAGGTCCCCTTATCATGGAGAACAACCTTTTCAGAAATAAGGGTGATGATGCAGATCTTATACATGTGCTAAAGCTTCCATGGGAACATTCTCTTGCGGTTACTGAAACTTATCCTCCATGGAAAACAAAATGCAGAGCTGTTCAAGTTTTGTCCAAGATTGGTCCTAGCTTAAAATCTGAAAGTGATCTTGAAGTCCTGGATTTGGGACTTCATGATGAAGCTGAAGAAGTTAGAATGGAAGCTGTCATTTCTATGCCAGTGATTGTCCTGTGGTCTGGTATTGGTGCATTAGCACATATGTTCAGAAGGCTGGAGTAAGTGAGTAGTCTTTAATATATGTGATGTCTATATGTTTGATTAATTTGTTATGCTGTGAACGTAATTGATAAGGTTTGGATACATAATATGAACTTTTCCTTTGGATGCTTCATTAACAATGTTATAAATATGGAACTCTCGTGACTTACTAGTTTACTTTTCTTTTTTTAAAATAGAGAAAATTCTCATAATCTGATTTTGCATTTTTTTTTTTTTCAAAATTTTATTATTATCTTCTTAGATACTATTGCCTTTTTTTTTTTAATTCTTTTTTGTTAAGATCGTGTAGTGTTGATTCTTAAATTCTTATTCATCAGTCAAACCAAGGTTTGTAGAGTAAATGTTATGCAAACCATGCTTAGAGTTGAGGACCTTGTTGAAAGAACACTGCAGCAAGGAATTGCTTTTTTTTTTTTCTCCTTTTGTATGCGTGTGTGGGTTGGGGGTGAGTTTGAGTTATCAGCCAACTTAGTGTACTTTTGGCTCACACTAAATTGGTTGCTAACATTCTGGAATTTTGTAGGAGCCTAAGATAGCCACAAGATACACTATCAACAATTGCCCCAACTCCTCCAAGATATATTGTTGGGCTTCTTCGGTATAGAATTATTAACAAAAGGTCTTCTAACTTAATCCTTTTCTTTTCTTTTTGTTCCTTTTTTCTCAATTGGCAGGTTCCAGGGGAAAAACAAGCATGAGAAAGTTAACAAAGTCCTTCCCTTTTCTCTTGGTTTTCTGGCATGCCTTTATGGATCTTGCAGTGCTGTTGATGCTGTGGATGGAAGTGTATGCAAATTACATTTAAACATTGAAAATGATAAACAGAGTCTGACAGTAGACAATCTGTTGCAAGGATTTTGGTGTTCAAAATGTGATAGAAGAGTTGGACACAATCATGAACTGTATTCTAAAATTATAGATCCGCCTGAGATCCAAATGATAGATATTGCTGTGGATTGTGATTTCATCCATCTACAGTCCCTCTTTTTCATGCTTCTGTACGATGAGTCATCAGAAGAGGTTCAAGTTGCTTGTGTGAAAATGATTCAACGGATCCTCGCACATGGACCTAGAGCTGTCCTGCTTGAAACAAGATCTGAATGGATCAAATGTGTTGAATTTCTACTCCTTCACAGAAAGAAAGCTGTAAGAGAAGCATTCTGCATTCAGATCAGTTTCTTTCTTGAGGATCCTATTTTGAGTTGTTTGTTTTTTGATGGGGAGGCATCAAACAAAACTAAAGAACAAAAGTTTTTGGACAAAATAAAACATGCTTTGGCAGCATCTGAAGATCCTCAGATTTTTGAGACTCTTCTGGAATCCACAGCAGAAATTATGATTGCTGTTGATATTTACAGCCAGGTTTTCTTGTTCTCTCTTATTTTGCTTATTGATCAGCTTGATAATCCACACGTGACTGTGAGATTGACTGCATCAAGGTTAATACACAGATCTTGCTACTTTCATGTAAAAGGAGGATTTGAACTAATACTTTCAAAAGTTGTCCATATTCGGAATGAGCTATTTGATTATCTCTCTGTGAGTCTTCAAAGCCGGCCAAAAATGGTCAGAGAGTTTGCAGAGGCTGTTATTGGTGTCGAAAGTGAAGAACTTGTCAAGAAAATGATACCAGTTGTTCTTCCAAAGCTCGTGGTCACTCAGCAGGACAATGATCAGGCAGTCGGTACCTTATATGAGTTGGCTAAGTGTTTGAACACAGACATGGTGCCACTGATAGTTAATTGGCTACCTAAAGTGCTGGCTTTTGCTCTTAATCGAGCAGATGGTCAAGAGTTACTCTCTGTTTTGCAATTTTACCATGTTCAGACTGGTTCTGACAACCAAGAAATCTTTGCAGCTGCATTACCTGCACTTTTGGATGAACTTGTTTGCTTTTTGGATGACAGTGATTTGGAAGAGATAAAAATAAGGTAAAAAACTTTAGATTAGTTTTCAAGAATTTGATGAGGTTAACATGAAACTTGGTGTGCATGGTCAACTAAAATTGAATGTATATCCAACAACCTTATGTAAGGAAGTTCTTGGTGTTTCCCCACTACTTGCTTCCTAAGACAACTAATGAGTTCCTTTAGCAGAAATTTTACACCTAAAATCAGTTCTTGCTATATGAAGCTCAGATGAGAATTATGCCATTTACTGCTATCTCATTTCTGTTTACAGGTTAGCGAGAGTACCTCAGATGATTAAAGAAGTTGCAAGAGTTCTGACTGGTACTGAAGATCTTCCAAGCTTTTTAAGGAATCATTTTGTTGGTCTCCTTAATAGTATAGATAGAAAAATGCTCCATACAGAGAATTTATCACTGCAAAAACAAGCCTTGAAACGTATAGAGATGCTAATCAAAATGATGGGTTCTCACCTTGGTACATATGTGCCCAAGCTTATGGTTCTTCTCATGCATGCAATTGAGAATGAATCGCTTCAGAGTGAGGGTCTATCTGTCTTGCATTTTTTCATCGAGCAATTGGAAAAGGTATCACCAACTAGCACTAAACATGTGATTTCTCAAGTTTTTGCTGCTCTTGTCCCCTTCCTAGAGAGAGCAAAAGAAAATCCTTCTATACATTTGAACAAAGTTGTGAAAATTTTGGAAGAACTTGTCTTTGAGAACAAAGCTATCCTTAAGCAGCACATCCGTGAGTTTCCCCCATTACCCAGTATTCCTGCTTTATCAGAAGTGAACAGAGTTATACAAGACGCACGTGGGTCAATGACTTTAAAGGATCAATTGCGAGATGTTGTTGATGGTTTGAATCATGAGAACTTGAATGTGAGGTATATGGTAGCCTGTGAGTTGACCAAGCTCCTGAACCTGAGAAGGGAGGAAGTTACATCTCTGATTACTGGGGAGGTGGCTTCAGATATGGATGTTTTGAGCTCTTTGATTACATCCTTGCTTAGAGGTTGTGCGGAAGAATCAAGGACCATAGTGGGACAGCGTCTAAAGTTAGTCTGTGCTGATTGCCTTGGAGCACTAGGTGCAGTTGATCCGGCCAAAGTGAAGGGTTTTTCATGCCAACGCTTTAAGATTGAATGTTCAGATGATGATCTTATCTTTGAGTTAATCCACAAGCATCTGGCCAGGGCTTTTAGAGCTGCATCTGATACCATTATCCAAGACTCGGCTGCGTTGGCTATACAGGAGCTTCTAAAGATTGCAGGTTGTGAGGCATCACTGGATGAGAATGTTGCAACTTCTACATTGCAGATTCTAAAGGATAAAGACCCTTTGAATGTAACTGCGTCTGGGATTGACGGCACAGATGATAGCAGTGAGATGAGTAGGAGGGGTCAGAGATTGTGGGGCCGTTTCTCTAATTATGTTAAAGAGATAATAGCGCCTTGCTTAACCTCTAGATTTCAGCTTCCGAATGTGTCTGATTCTGCATCTGCTGGCCCAATTTACCGGCCTTCTATGTCATTCAGAAGATGGATATTCTTTTGGATCAAGAAACTTACTGTGCTTGCAACTGGCTCTCGTGCAAGCATTTTCAACGCTTGTCGAGGTATTGTGCGTCATGATATGCAAACAGCAATATATCTGCTTCCATATTTAGTTCTCAATGCTGTATGTCATGGTACACAGGAGGCACGCCATGGAATAACAGAAGAGATCCTATCTGTTCTTGATGCAGCAGCATCAGAGAATAGTGGAGCTGCAGTTCATGGAATTAGCATTGGGCAAAGTGAAGTCTGCATTCAAGCTGTGTTCACTCTTCTTGATAATCTTGGGCAATGGGTGGATGATGTCGAACAAGAAATTACTCTTTCACAGTCTTTTCAAACGACTTCTAAGCAACGAGCATCCAAATTGAAAGATCAAAATCCAGATTCTCTGATGGATCCAGACAAACTCCTGGTTCAGTGTAAATATGTTTCAGAGCTTTTGGCTGCAATTCCAAAGGTCACACTTGCCAAGGCCTCCTTCAGGTGTCACGCTTATGCTAGGTCTTTGATGTACTTTGAGTCTCATGTGCGGGGAAAGTCAGGTTATTTCAATCCAGCAGCTGAGAGGAGTGGCATCTTTGAGGATGAAGATGTCTCATTTCTAATGGAAATATACAGCTGTTTGGATGAGCCTGATGGTCTATCTGGCTTGGCATGTTTACGTAAATCTCTAAGCTTACAAGACCAGCTCTTGTTAAACAAGAAAGAGGGAAACTGGGCAGAAGTTTTAACTTCTTGTGAGCAGGCTCTGCAGATGGAGCCCACTTCTGTTCAGAGGCATTCAGATGTTCTTAACTGCTTACTTAATATGTGCCACCTACAGGCCATGGTTACTCATGTGGATGGTTTAATTTCTAGGATTCCTCACTATAAGAAAACATGGTGCATGCAAGGTGTGCAAGCAGCATGGAGGCTTGGCAGGTGGGACTTAATGAATGAGTATCTTAATGGGGCTGTTGAAGAAGGTTTACTCTGCAGTAGCTCTGAGAGTACTGCTTCCTTTGACATGGATGTTGCAAAGATTCTCCAAGCAATGATGAGGAAAGACCAGTTCTCAGTTGCTGAGGAACTTGAACTGTCCAAACAAGCTCTGATTGCTTCTCTGGCTGCTGCTGGCATGGATTCCTACATACGTGCTTACCCATTCATTGTAAGGCTTCACATGCTACGGGAACTAAAGGACTTCCATATTCTCCTTGTTAATAACTCCTTCTTGGAGAAATCATTTAATCTGGATGATCCAGGTTTCTCAAAGGTGATAGAAAACTGGGAAAATCGGCTCAGGTTTACACAACCATCACTCTGGGCAAGGGAGCCACTTCTGTCTTTCCGAAGACTGGTTTTTAGTGCCAGTGGTCTTGGTGCTCAGGTTGGGAACTGCTGGCTTCAGTATGCAAAGCTCTGTCGCTTGGCTAGTCACTATGAAACGGCAAACCGAGCAATTCTGGAAGCCCAGGCTTCAGGTGCACCTAATGGTCATATTGAAAAGGCTAAGCTTCTGTGGAGCACTAGGCGATCTGATGGTGCCATTGCAGAACTGCAGCAATCTCTCCTGAACATGCCTGTGGAGGTTGTGGGCTCTGCTGCAATATCATCAATCACTAGTCTTTCACTTGTTCCACTGAACCTACCGCCATTGCTTTGTGATACCCAAGCTTTAAATGAGAATCGAGATATTGCAAGGACCCTCCTTCTATATTCAAGGTGGATCCATTACACTGGGCAGAAACAGAAGGAAGATGTGATAAATCTTTATTCCAGGGTGAGAGAACTTCAGCCCAAGTGGGAGAAAGGATTCTTTTATATGGCTAAATATTGCGATGAAGTGCTTGCTGATGCCCGGAGACGACAGGAAGAGAGCTCTGAACTAAATCCTAGAATAATTATGTCAACTTCTGCTGTAATTGCTTCTACTAATTTAAATACTGAGAAGCAGTGGTGGTCTTACCTACCTGATGTACTGTTATTTTACGCGAAGGGGCTTCATCGGGGTCAAAAGAATCTCTTTCAAGCTCTTCCAAGGTTGTTAACCCTGTGGTTTGACTTTGGAAGCATTTATCAAAGAAGTGGCTCATCCTCGAATAAAGATTTGAAAACTGCGCATGGGAAGGTAGTAATTTTATTGCGAAGATGAATTTTGTTCTCTTCTGCTTTACTTATTTATACTTTTTTCTATTTTCTCCTCCATAGGTAATGAGTATCATGCGAGGCTGTTTAAAGGATTTGCCAACTTATCAGTGGTTAACAGTTCTGCCACAGTTGGTTTCTAGAATATGCCACCAGAATGACGAAATTGTTCGATTGGTTAAACACATCATCACCTCTGTTCTCAGGCAATACCCACAGCAAGCCCTTTGGATTATGGCAGCAGTTTCAAAATCCACAGTTCCTTCAAGGCGAGAAGCAGCAGCAGAGATCATACAGGCTGCTCGAAAAGGCTCCAGCCAGGGAAACAGTGGCAACAATTTGTTTGTTCAATTTGCTAGCCTGATTGATCATCTAATCAGGTTATGCTTCCATGCAGGCCAGGCAAAGGCGAGAACAATTAATATCTCAACCGAATTCAGTGCCTTGAAGAGGATGATGCCCCTGGGAATTATAATGCCAATCCAACAATCTCTTACTGTTAGTTTGCCAACATATGATATCAAACTTAGCGATCCACTTAGCTCTGATATCTTCTCTGCTACAGATCTTCCTACAATATCAGGAATAGCTGATGAGGCTGACATCCTTTCATCTCTTCAGCGACCCAAGAAAGTATGTTCTTCTATGATAGGTGGTTTCTGAAGATATAGCTAAAATTTGCTTTCTCTACATATGTTTCTGTACACATATCCCTTACTTCCTGCTTTTATGGTTCAATTGATTCACATTCAGTGTCCCATGATTTGGTGTCTTGGGGCATGTGCATCATTTGTCTGAGAAGGCATTAAAAACAAGATGTTTTGAGATGAAACAAGGGCTTGGCCCACCTGAATGTGTTGGGAATGAACGATAAAATCATGAAAAAGAGAGTATACAACCTATGTTTCCTAGAAAACATGAAAGGGAGTACAAATCTTCAATCCCTCCCTGGAGTGTATGTTATCATTGATCTGATCAGATAATTGTAACAGTTTAGATAATTGTCTAACTTGCGTAGCTATTTAAATAGGACTTAAGTTTATTTCATCAAATATTACTTTTGAGAGCCCACTGAATATGGCCTCATTCCTTATTCCTTATCTATGCCCTTGCTGGACTGTCTTGATGATCTACCAAGATGGTATCCTATACATGATCTTTGTAACTAAAATTCTACTGTTCTGGTGTTTTCAGATTATTCTTTTGGGTAGTGATGGCATTGAACGACCATTCCTCTGCAAACCCAAGGATGACCTCAGGAAAGATGCCCGCATGATGGAATTTACTGCGATGATAAACCGTTTATTATCCAAATACCCCGAAAGCCGTCGAAGGAAGCTTTACATTCGCACTTTTGCAGTGATTCCTTTGACAGAGGACTGTGGTATGGTGGAATGGGTGCCACACACTCGTGGCCTTCGTCATATACTTCAAGACATTTATATAACCTGTGGGAAATTTGATAGGCAGAAGACAAACCCTCAAATTAAGCGGATTTATGATCAATGCCAAGGCAAAATGCCGGAAGATGAGATGCTGAAGAAAAAAATCCTTCCAATGTTCCCTCCAGTTTTCCATAAATGGTTCTTGAACACTTTTTCTGAGCCAGCTGCTTGGTTCAGAGCTCGGGTTGCTTATGCACACACTACAGCAGTTTGGTCAATGGTTGGGCATATTGTTGGCCTGGGCGACCGGCATGGCGAAAACATTCTCTTTGATTCTACCACAGGCGACTGTGTTCATGTTGATTTTAGTTGTTTATTTGACAAAGGCTTGCAGTTGGAGAAGCCTGAGTTGGTGCCTTTCAGGCTAACACAGGTAAAAATTCACACTGATACTCCTATTTTGCATTGTGATAATATTCTATGAAGTTACTAAGAAGTCCAAAATCATGCCTAATTCTTCATTGATCAAATGAAATCAAATTTTAATGAAAAAATTTTTCTTAATAATTCATTCCCCAAAACGTGTGAATAATTTGCAATTTATTGGTGGAAATTCCTACTTATTCCAAATCATTCTAAAATGTAAACATATTCTCTTTTTATAATGCATTTCTTTTCCTGCACTCAAGTTTATTATTGAATATTTCATGGCATATTCAAAGTGTGTGTGTGTGTGTGTATTAAAAGATTATGTGTTATTTCCGGCAGCAAATAGTTCCAGACTCCCATGTTCTTATTCTCATGGAAATTGTTTGATGGGACCTGCAGAACATGATTGATGGCTTGGGCATCACTGGATATGAGGGCATTTTCTTGAGGGTCTGCGAAATCACACTTTCAGTGCTGAGAACACACAGGGAGACTTTAATGAGCGTTCTTGAAACTTTCATCCATGACCCTCTCGTGGAATGGACTAAATCTCACAAGTCCAGTGGGGTAGAAGTTCAGAACCCCCATGCACAGGTTTGGATATTCATTTTTCTCCTTTGTCATTGTCATAACGAGTTTACCTTACCAAAAAAGAAAACAAGGAGTTTATTATGAAGTTTGGCGCATCAATCCATTACAAGGCCAAGTTGAGGCTGTTAAGGCCTACTAAACCAAATTGTCTGCTAGTTGGCTTGGAGCAATTTTTCCCTACTTTCAGCCTTCCAGTCCAAACATAGAATTGGTTTTGGATCACTCAAAAATAACACATTAGAATAAATGGGTAAAAGAGCTTTTATTGATTTGGTTCAAAGTTGAAACTGGGTATTGTAAATAATAATTCAAAGAAATAACAATTTCAAAGTTGCAAAAGAAGTTAATAACTTATCAATTAGTTTTAATAACACCAATATGCGTTAGAAGGGTCGATAGGTGAGAATAAAAATCCCCATCCTAGAAATGAGAAGATACCAAAGCAAGTCAAAATGTTTATTTAGTTTCACTAAAATTCTACCCCCTCCATCCCACTTTATCAGAGTACTTTGACAAAACACACATTAAGGAATGCAATTAATGCATGGACATCTCACTTGTTTATTTTTACCTTCCCAATATTTCCTTCCTAATCCAATTAATGCATTAACACTTCATGAATATTTTAATTGTAATTTAATTGGATGCCTTGACTTTTTACAATGAACAAAAATTGTGGGGTATCCGAAAGAGTAATGTGCTCTAACATAGTGGAATGGAAGGAGTGTTAAAATGATCGAAAATTATGGGTGGTGATTCAAGTTACTATGTTGACTTGCCAATAGAAGTATTAGAGCTGGGATTCTTGACTTTCTGACTTTGATTTCAACAGCTAGATTGTGAACATTTTTTTAAATTTTTTTGTTTTTTATGAAGAACTAATCATTAAAGCATGCATGTTTGAAAATTGCAGCGGGCCATCAGTAATATTGAGGCACGCTTGCAAGGAGTTGTCGTTGGTGTTGGAGCAGCACCATCTTTGCCTCTAGCTGTAGAAGGTCAGGCTCGTCGCTTGATTGCTGAAGCAGTCTCACATAAAAATCTTGGGAAGATGTATATATGGTGGATGCCGTGGTTTTAGGAGTTATAATCTGAGAAGTTTTCACTATAACCCCTCCGGGCTAGGTATGCTCTATCATTTCTTTCATCTTTTCTATTTGATTTTCAAGGACACTACTTTTCCAGTATCATCTGCAAAGATTTTTCTAGAGTTTTCTGTAATATGGAAAAATAATAGATAGAGGCCGAATTAACTGAGCAAGTACATAGAAGAGCTAGTTATGACCTTCACCTGCATGTATATTCTTTTGCAATATCCAAATGGAGTTGTTTTATTCTTTCTCTTGCGTGTGTGTGGATGCGTCTATGTGTTGGGTATTGGCTAAGTGGGTTATGTTCAATTCATTGTAATGCAAAAGTTAATCGTGGACAAGCTTGGTGTAAATCCGGTGGTTGCCTCTCTGACTGACTCATTCAATTACCAATCCTGTAAGCATCCAAAGAACCATGTAAGTTGCATGGTCACCCTGCCGAGTTTGAAGAAATTTAGAGGAGTCACCTGTTCAGGACCTGTTGTTTATTTATATTTGTAAATATAACACTACAAATTGCCATGACAGTAAACAATTTTATAATTATGTAAAGGGCACATCCAGAATGGTGGATTTAATTGCAGTCAGGTATTGTTTTTTATTATTCAAATCACCATTAATATATTCATTCATATGTTGGCTTGTTGGGCCTCTTTAGTAGCTTGTCCAACAATCGGTATCCAAGTTTGGATGGATGCACAGCACGGAATTTCATAATCTAAAAATATTTGTTTTAGTGATAGATACGGTAATGTGTGTGGCTTTCTTTGGTTAATGCTCAGAGAATGTGGAGTGATTGCCTTGAGACTGAATGATACAAAAGTAGATGTAAACAAACGTCATCAGGTGGTAAAGGCTGTGGTTAGCGGTTAGCACCGTAGTTGTGTTTTATGCTTTCTGGTCCTTGTGGCGTTTATATTTGGAAACATCAGTAGGACTAAATATGAAGCTATTTTTATTTTATTTGTGATGTTGTGCATTGTTTGGTGAGGGTGAATGTTGTGAGGCTGAAGCGTTTCAGGTATAAAGAACTGAATATGAACTCATGTGTCTTTATGTGCATCCACATGCCTTTATAACTGGTTTATGATAGTTGAATTGAATATAGGGTTTAAGAGAAGCGAAGAAAGAGAGAGAGATACGTGAGAGAGAGAGAGATGGGTGAGAAAGAGAATAGGAAATCTGGAACTTAACCTATTCTAGTCCTCATCATTATTATATATACTGATAAGAATAAGATGCAAATACAAAAATACCCTTACTAAATCTAACACTCCCCCTCAAGCTGGAGCATATAAATTAAACATGCCCAACTTGGAAAACAAATGAAGAAAAGAAACACGTGGTAAAGACTTAGTAAGGATATCACCAAGCTGATCAGCAGAACGAACATAAGGAGTACTGATCTGTTTCCGGATAAGCAAATCACGAATAAAATGACAGTCAACCTCAATATGCTTCGTACGCTCTTGAAAAACAGGATTATTGGCAATGAAGATAGCAGCCTGATTATCACAAAACATAGGCATAGGCGTAGGAACAAAAATACCAAAATCCTGTAAAAGCGAGCGAATCCATAACATTTCTGAAGCAGTGTGAGCCATAGCACGGTATTCAGCCTCAGCACTAGAACGAGCCACAACATTTTGTTTCTAACTCCTCCAAGTAACCAAATTGTCACCAACAAAAGTACAATAACCAGAGGTAGATCGACGATCAGAACGATCACCAGCCCAATCAGCATCACTAAACCCCGAAACAGAGAGAGAAGCAGAAGGTGTATATAAGAGCCCACAACCAGGTGTACCCTCCAGATACCTAAGAATACGACAAACAGCATCATAATGAGGTTGGCGAGGAGCATGCATAAACTGATTTACAATGCCCACAGCATAAGTAATATCGGGCCTTGTAACTGTAAGATAAATCAGTTTACCAACAAGACGTCTATAGCGACCCACATCAGAAAATAAATCACCCTGCTGAGAATCAAGTTTGACAGTAGAATCCATAGGTGTATCAGCAGGACGAGTACCAAGAAGGCCGGTCTCAGTCAAAAGGTCAAGGACATACTTGCTTTGGGACAAAGAAAGACCACGCCTAGAGCGAGCGACTTCAATACCAAGGAAATAGCGAAGAGCTCCCAAATCTTTGGTATGGAATGACTGACTCAAGTGTTTCTTAACTTCAGCAATACCAGTGGAATTGTTGCCCGAAATAATAATGTCATCCACATACACAATTAACACTATCGTACCCAAAGAGGAGGTATGAACAAAGACTGAGTGATCATAAGTGGAGCGCCGAAAGCCATATGCAAGAACAACTGTGCTAAATTTGTCAAACCATGCACGGGGAGATTGTTTCAGACCATATAGGGCTTTACGAAGACAACATACAAGATTCTCCTTACCCGGAACAACAAAGCCAGGAGGTTGATCCATAAACACCTCTTCCTGAAGATCACCATGAAGAAAAGCATTCTTTATATCAAGCTGATACAAAGGCCAGGAAAGACTCACAGCAACAGAGAGTAAAATTCGAACAGAATTGAGACGAGCAACCGGTGAAAACGTCTCCATATAATCAACACCATAAGTTTGGGTATAGCCCTTAGCCACTAACCTAGCCTTCAATCGCTCAACAGAACCATCGGGTAAGTATTTGATGGTGTATACCCAACGACAACCAACTGTCTTTTTGCCAGATGGAAGAGGAACAAGAGTCCAAGTCTCATTATGATACAAAGCATGCATTTCCTCATCCATTGCAGTTTTCCAACCCGAAGAAGAAGAAGCCTGTTTATAATTCTTAGGAACAGAAATAGAAGATAAAGTACAGGCAAAGGACCGTAAACAAGGAGACAGATTAGCATAGGAAACAAAGTGAGAGATGGGGTGTTGGGTACAGGTACGTTTACCTCGACGAAGAGCAATAGGCAATTCATCAGACGAGGTAATAACTGGCAAAGGATCCACAGAGTCCGAAGAGAGTTGATCAGGGCCAAAAGAAACAACAGTCCTGTCCTTGTCACGCCGATATACCTGCAATGGGGGAGGAGACAAAGATGGAGACGAGGAAGAAGACAATGGAATAGGAAGAGTAGGAGTCGACAAAAAATGCTCCCCCTCACGACAAGAAATGATATCAGGTGACAAGGATTTCCCAGAAGAAGAATAATATGAAGTAGACTCAAAAAAAGTGACATCAGCACTCACAAAGTAGCGATGAGAATCAGGATGATAACATCGATATCCTTTTTGAGTTCTAGAATATCCTAGAAAAATGCATTTACGAGCCCGAGGAGATAACTTATCATGACCTGGATCAAGAATGTGAACAAAGGCAACACACCCAAAGACATGAGGAGGAATAGAAAAAGGGGAACGATGAGGAAATAGAATAGAGAAGGGAGACTGATTGGACAACCTAACAGAAGGAACACGATTAATAAGGTAACACGCAGTAAGAACCCCATCTCCCCAAAAAAACTTTGGAACATGCATACTAATCATTAAAGTCCGAGCAATATCAAGTAAATGACGAAGTTTACGTTCAGCAACCCTATTTTGTGGAGAGGTATGAGCACAACTTGTCTGATGAATAGTACCCCGTGCCCCACAAAAAAAATCCACAGCAGTTTGAACATATTCTCTAGCATTATCAGATCGAATAATTTTAATATGCTTATCAAATTGAACACGAATCTGATTATAAAAACGAGAAATAATATCAAGAAGCTCAGAACGCTCTTTCATTAAAAATAACCAAGTCACACGAGAATAATCATCCACAAAAATAACAAAATACTTAAAAACAGAAACAGTAGGAGTACGGGAAGGACCCCAAACATCAGTATGGACTAAATTAAAAGACGCAGACTCGCGACCATGGCGACTAACAGGAAAAGAACTACGGTGATGCTTGCCAAGTTGACAGGCCTCACACTCTAAACTAGAAACATTTATTAAACCAGGAACATCCAGTTTGAGATGAGCTAAAGAGGGATGGCCAAGACGAGCATGCCACTGGGAGGGTGAAACAGATGCAGTCAAGGCAGAAAAAGCAGGTGAAATATCAGTGTCCAAGTAGTAAAGTTCATCCTTCTCATGGCCCGAACCAATCATCTTCTTCGTCGTGAGATCTTGAAAAACACAAGAATTTGGAAGAAAAGTTACTGAACAATTCAGAAGTTTAGTCAGTTGACTAACAGAGAGTAGGTTAAAAGGAAAATTAGGAACATAAAGACTATCAGGTAAAGTGAGGGAGCGAAAAGGGTGGAGAATCCCTCACCCACCAGCAGGACAAGAAGACCCATCAGCTAAAACAATTTGATGATTAACAGAAGTTAGTGCAGAAAAAGAGGAAGGTATACCACACATATGAGAACCGGCACCCGAGTCAATAACCCAAGGGGGCGACGAACTGGCAATACACGAGATAGTACCTGAGGCTACCATAGTAGCAGACGAGGAAAGATTTTCAGTGTGGGACGAAGTGGTGATAGCCTGTCCAGATGGAGTAACTGGAATAGAAGAGGACTGTCCATAATCATCCATAACTTGATTCGCACGACTCGGTTTGCCATACTTCTTCCAGCAATAAGGTTCAGTATGATTAGTGCCCCCACAATGATCACAATAACGAGTACCACGGCCCATGGAATTGCTGCCACCACGAGGAGTGCCCCGAAACACAGTACCACGTCCTCCAGAAAGAGTGCCTGAAGAACTACGACCACTAGAAGAGCGACCGCCACTAAAACCACGACCTCCAGAACGAGAAACTAAGGCAGATTGCTTAAGAGAGACACTAGGAGAATGACTGACAATCGAAGAGGTTCCCAAAGTGGAGCGAAGCAATCGAGAGTAAGCATTAGCAGCGGTGGGAAGTGTCTCACTAGCCAGAATTTGATCCTTAAAACCCCGAAGAT
The DNA here is from genome assembly GCA_017140935.1 of Hamamelis virginiana. NCBI lineage: Eukaryota > Viridiplantae > Streptophyta > Magnoliopsida > Saxifragales > Hamamelidaceae > Hamamelis > Hamamelis virginiana. Next base: position 16,763 of record JAESVK010001036.1, read on the forward strand.
TAGAATTAAGACTGGATAAAAGAGAAGCAATCATAAAATCTTCCCAATGCCTCTTTTGTTGATCCAAATCAGTAGTAAACGGGCGAAGCTGCAATAACTGTTCCCATAGACCCTTCAAAATGCTATAATGCTCAGATAAAGGTTTATCAACTTGTTTAACAGAGAAAATCTGCTCATATAACTCAAAGACACGAGATACATTACTCTGTTGGGAGAACGACTCGGCGACTGAATTCCAAATCTGTTTGGAGGAATCACAGAACTCAACAGTGGTAGAAATATGGGATTCCATACTATGCCAAAGCCATCCCATAACAGTAGAATCCTCACACATCCAAGTCTCATATCCAGAATCAGTGGATGCATGAGCATCATCAGTGAGGTACTTGAGCTTGCGTTTGCTACGCAAAAAAATCATCACCGCATGAGCCCAAGCCAAGTAATTAATACCATTCAATTTCTTAGAGGTAATAGCCTTAGGTGTGTCATCATCTTTAAAGAAAGAAGTCGAAGATTCAACCTTAATCTCTGCCATATCAACCCAAGAGAAGCAACCAGCGACCAGGGCAAGAAATCAAAGAACCAAAGGTGTCTCGAAGAAGAAAGGAATAAAGAACACGGAAGGGACAGCCAACTATATCAAGAATGGGCAAGAAAACAGTAGCCAAAAAACACTTAAGGTCTGCAACCTCCACAAATCCAACCACCACAAGCCTAGATGAGATTCAATACATCAAAAATAGTATCCAGGAGGTCATAGGACACACAAAAACAAACCAAAGCAAGGCCAGCAGTGCTGCCGACACCCAAAAAAGCTCAAAAAAACTCAAAAATGGACTCTACAGCCATGGATTTTGAAAACAAACACCAAGGGGCTACTCCAAGAGGCTAGTCGGCACCTAGGGAGTAGGGTTAGACCAAGAGAAACTCCTAAAAACACCCTAGAATTCATATCTGAAAAATGGGTTCATATATTCCGAAAATCAAAGAAAAATACAAAACACCCATCAAACAAATTCAAAAAATTTCAACAAAAATACTACTAGATTCAGGAGAGAAGGGCGCCCCCACCCCATAAAAAAAAAAAAAAAAAAAAATTTGTTTTTTTAATGATGATGATGGTGGTGATGGGATTCCGATTCGACTAGGAGCCTACCCCATATATATATATTTTTTTTCTTAGCTGGCTCTGATACCAAGTTGAATTGAATATAGGGTTTAAGAGAAGCGAAGAAAGAGAGAGAGATACGTGAGAGAGAGAGATGGGTGAGAAAGAGAATAGGAAATCTGGAACTTAACCTATTCCAGTCCTCATCATTATTATATATACTGATAAGAATAAGATGCAAATACAAAAATACCCTTACTAACTCTAACAATGATGTTTTTGGAGCTGTAATTTGTTCTCTTAATGAATTCCAGATTATTGTGGAAGAGATGAATATCGGACCATTGCAATTCCTAGTGTATGTCAACCTGAAGTTCATGTACCCAAACAAAGTTTGTTCTCAAAGGCCCATCAGTTGCTGCCATTGTAGTCCAGATATGGAAAAGGTGCTGCAGAATTTTGTGTTCACATTTCAACTCTGCCATTCTGTCTCTTTCTCTCGCTGCTTCTTTGTGTACGCTTTCAATTTCATGCTGCCTGTTTGATGCTCTCTCATAAGAGGTTAGATTCTATCATTTATTCGAGGCTGGTAAGCACGGTAGGGATAACTGGCTAAACAACAACCTGCAACATTGAAGTTTGCACACATGCTTTTGTTTCGATCATAGCTTAAATCACACCAAACAAATTGACAATTCACTGGTTCAAATAAAATATTAATAAATAACGTTCTTTTACAGGGTCAGCTCCCATTCGGAGGGACTTAGCATGAAAAGAGTTTATTGGGTGATCAGAATCATTTTGAACTAGTTAGGTGACTGCAACCATTTGATTCTGCGGTAGTATGAGGTTGGTAGTCCAATCCCTCTGGCAAACTTGATGGCCCCTCAAAGTTTGCATTTAGTGAAGTAGGGGCTGAAAAATCCGAATTTGATGGATTATTACTCATTTCTGTCAATGCAGTTGCATTTCTTAATGAGGACCATCGGTATTATGCTCCTGGGATCATGCTTAAGGATCTTGAAGGGTTCAATGGGCTGGAGGTGACTCTGGTTGACTCAGAGAAGCGACCACCAGATGAGAGAGACGTGGGCGAAGAGATCCCTTTTGTTCGAAGAGATTGTCAAAGTGAGCTTAAATGGGAAGAGAAGGCTGAGAGGAATTGAATATACTTGTCACCTTTGAGGGAGAGCAGCTAAATTGGTATTTCACCTTTTCTATTCTTAGCATTTTGTAAAAATAACATTGTATAGCAGCCATTTACAGGTTGATACTACTACCATCAATGGAGAAATTTTTGTTGTGGTGGGAAAATTTGAAATCTAGATGGAAGAGTGTATATTGCTTTAATGGCATCCTTTGTGAGCCTGTTATTTAATTTAGAGGATATGGAAGGTCTATAATTGAAGACAATGACAACTTATTGGTGTTGCTTCGAGGGCGCTACTTGATGCAGCAGGAGATAGAGGTATGATGTTTTAGTTCTATTCCTGGAAATTATAATATGTATAGCTGCAAATGCTTAGGCAAAGCATGCTCTTATGGTAGAGGATTTGATAATTTGGTTAGAATTTCCTCCCAATTGTTTAATTCCTACTTTATAAGAAGATAATATTGTGTAATGCTATTTTCTTTGAATAAAAATTCTTCATTTTGGAAGAAAAAAAAAATTGCATTCGCATCTACGACAATAAAAAAAATATTAGTAAAAGCTTTTGTAGCTTGAACTTTATTTTACAAAATTTTATCCGCCAAATTAAGATTTTTAGTTTTTGAGGGGATTTTAAGCTTTCAAGTCCAATTTCAAATTAGACTGACTACCAGCCTACCAGGGGTAGCATCTTGGTTGCTTAAAGAATGTTGTAACTAGCTTTAGAGGAGAAAGCACTCAATGAACTTTCACCATCCCACATGAAAAATTAGGAAATGACAAATTAATGGGGATGATTGGCTATCAAATCAGATACCATAACATTTGCATCAAAAGGGTGGTTTTGGTGTTGAATGCGACTGATAATGAGTTGGGTCACACACCCCAATTTGCAATTTAACACCTTTGGCTATGTTTATCTTTTTGTTTGGGTAGGGTTTCTCAATTTCCCCTTGCTAAGGTAAGGTAATTGGGTTTCCAACTTCACAAGTGATAGGAGTACCGCAACTTGTTTTGGATTGCTGAGATTTGGATTTAGACTAATTATTAAGAATGAACAAAATCATCTGATTATCTCATCTGCTTGATAGTTAAGGTGTCAAAATTTTCATATTTGTCAAACAATCATTTGGTAATTAAATGACTTGGTTGGTAGAAAATGGGTGGGTAATCCTTAGGCTACAACTCCTATGCCTTGAAAGGTCGATTTACAAAAGATTTGTCGCAATAAGGTAAGAAGTTGGGGAAGTTTCCTTGATGGAGTTGTGTTTTGGGATGGAAAGTTCATAGACGCTCACGATTCCGAAGAATTGTTAACATCTAAATCTAATTAATTAAACGAATCTAGAGAAAAGTTCAAATTAATGAGGGTGCTTTTAAGAATCATAATTGTTTTTATCTTTAGTCTTTTTCATCACAGGGAGAAAAAGCCATGAACTTAAACCAATTTGATGTTGATTTTAATTAGTGGGGGATGGAACCGACTAAATTCTTCACAACCTAGACGACAAAATCAATCAAATATCTACCTTCCTTTTTTAAAAAGTAAAAAACTGTGATATTTTTACAAAAATTCATATCAACTTGTCGTGGTAGTTTAGATGATCAATGATAGTGTTCACTCCAAAAACCTAAGGCACGTGGTCGGCGGATTGCGCGGGTGTGTCAGGACTTCCTAAAGTCTAATTGGGGTTACTTAGAACACGACCCTCAGCACCTCTTGACCAAAATCGAGGTTTGAAGGCTTTGATGCCATGTCAGTCACTGTGTGGTCAAGATGAGACGATTGCTTAAGGTAAGGGTAATATCTGAAGACCTTGCTAACAAATTAAAAATAACAATAATTGAATTAAACACCTTGATAATCAAAATTAAAATGAACTACTCATGAAATTGACATTAAAACAGAAAAATAAATTTGCAGTGTTTGAGTTGATGATCACCATGGATGAATTTCGAATGAAAATTGCTTGAACTTGAATAATTACAAATCTCGAACTTAAAATTAACTGAAATACAGGAATTGAAACGAACTGGGAAGCAAAAATAACATGAACTGAAAGGAATTGAAAGCTTAAGAAACTAAATTGGCAGCATTGTGCTCTGGTTGGGGGATGTCGTCGTTCTTTTTCTCTTGCTGTCTTCTTCTCTTTTATAGACCTCCATTCAAATAACTGCACCTTCTCCACATTCTGCACTTTAGATCATGGCCTGGTGCCTCCATGTTCCTTGAATATTGCCATGTTCTATGTAATAGGAGTTGCACTTCCCATAATTCAAGCCAATAGTCATTTGCACGTTCCACCATAACTCATTCAATTTAGCCAATCACTGCCATGTGTCTCAATATTGTTTTATCTCTAACTACATATTTTCCTCCATGCTGCCACGTGTAAAGCTCCCTTCAATCTTATACCTATCACTTTCTCAATCTGCTGCCACATGCTAGTTATCTATTTGGACTCAAACTTTCTGCAATTTAACTAACACACAACTTCTTTAGCTCTTATCTCACTAACCCATCAATTTAGCCACATGTCGTCTCCTAAATTAATTAGTGGCCCACTCTTTAATAACCACCCACTAACAAATTATAAGGCCACATCATAAAATTATCATAGATAATTAATTAATTAGCCATAGTAATTTTACTAAAAATTATGTGGCTATCACCTATTGGCTCACAATTAATTACTAATTACCCACATATTTTCCCCAAAAATAGTCACATAAACAAATTACAAAAATAACTATTTTTAGTGTGAACAGATAGCATCTCAGAAAGTAAATGTTTTAGAATCGAACTTTAGTAACATGACTATCGGATGGATGAATAGGATCTGCAAATAATCCCGTGAGAATTGCAGATGATGTTGTCAATCTCCAAGGACTAGTGTTGCTCTAATCTTAGTGAGAGTGGGCTTAGGAATCCCTATGTTGCATTAAACCGAAAAAAAAAAGAAAGTAAATTACACTTACACCCTCTCTAGTTCCTAACAACTAGCCAAAATGTGATTCTATTGCTACCCACATAATTTGTTAGTGGCTCTCACCAATTAATGAAATATTTTTATCACTATTGTACCCATGTGTGAATTTACTATTATTAGATAAATAAATTTTAAAAAAAAAAATTATATTACTTCTTGCACCCACTTTCTTCTTTTCATATTCATATATATTTTTTTTCCATAAACTCTACTCTCACAAACATTTATACTCTTATAATAACTTCCTAAAAATTCTAACGAAAAAAAGTGTTTATTGATTAATGGACAATGAAGTTGTCATGTGGGAGGATTCCAACATTAAAAAAATGTTTTTTTTTTTTTTTTTTTTTTTTAGCATTATTTACGTTTTTAAAGGTTTTTTAAACTTTAGTTTGTATTATTTTTTCGACTTGTGATATTGAATATCATATCATTCAATATTCAAATATGACTAATTTAATATCTCACTATATTCAGTCACTTCAACCGAACACATAGACATGTTTAGCTAGGGTTATTGAACATTAAAGATTGTTCATTAGACACCAGTAGAATATCATCAAATGTTCAACAGTTGTCAACGGAACATATTAGAATATTTAGCATACTAACTTAAATACTTCCCACGTTTATATCTCAAAATTTTTTATACTCTCATAATCACTTCATAAAAATTCTAATAAAAAACAGTATTTGTTGGTCAATAGACAAAAATTTGGTTGTGTGGAATGGTTTTAATAATGAAAATGTGCATTTTTATAAATATAATATACATTTTTTATTTTTATTTTTAATATTCAACTTGTAATTTATTCGGACCTGTAATATCGAATACCAATTAATATTCAGATGAGACTAATTTAATATCTTACTATGTTCAATCCACATTACCAAACATATAAATACGTTCAGCAAATAGTATTAAATATTGTAGAATGTTCATTAGCGGCAAGTAGAAAATCATCATATGTGGATGTAAGGAGTGATAAGTATTCTAAGATTAATTAAGCTGGAATTGTTTTGGGTATTATGGAGGGTGTAGTTAGTAAATAATATGTTTTAAAATTTTAGTGATCGGTGTAGATAGCAAATGGGTAACACTATCAACCTATATGGGTGGCAATAGAATCACTATTTTAGCGTCGGCGAAATATTCTTTCTAATTTAAAAAATTACAGAAACAACCCAAACTCTTGAAAATAAACTATAATAAGCTCAATAAAAAATATTTTAATTTAGAAAAATGCACCCTTTAAAAAAAAAAAAAATAGTGCATGTCGATAGGTGGCATGTTGACATGAGTTGAGATGGCGAGTTGTAATTAATCAAAGCTTTAGGAGGTAAAGTATTTTTCTTATAATCCGAATGTCCTAATCAACTGCCACGTGTACACTATTATACCATAATTGTATCCTTCTTAGATATAAGCTAAGTAAGCTCCCCCTGCCTGCTGTATATTAATTTTAATAGGACTTTCCTACTGTGCTCATATGTTTATCATACCTGTGACACTCCCAATAGGTCAATACTTGTCGAGAGAAACAGAGAGAAAGAGAGAGAAAGAGATTGATTGTCTAGCGAGAAGAGAGAGAAAGAGTATCTGTTATCTCTCACTCTCTCTATATATATAGCTGTAGCGATATAATGGTGACTGCGAACAACTGTTAAGAGCCAAAAGCGATCTGTCTCATAGAGAGCATATGACGAGTGCTTCGAGGATCCCCTTCTAGCAACCTCTCCCTCTCTTCCGATGCTTTAAATCTCTGACAATCTCTTCCATAATCGTTATCTGTTTTCATTATCCACTCGTTAATTCATCCCAAATCCTCTATTAATCGAAGGAATCAATCGTTTTGTGTGTGTTTGTTTTTTTTTAAAGGATGAATAAGAGGGCTAGAACCCGCCTCGACAAGGCTGTTGTCGATATTTGGGAACGAGAGGTCGGCCAGGTTTCCACTCGAACCTTCGCGCACCGACTCGGCGCCTCTGAGGTCTTTTCCTCGATAACTTTTTTTTTTTTTTGTCGATTTATCCAATAATTTTTTTTTTTTATTTGTGTAATTGCATATTTGATTTATTTGTGTTATAGATATTGGGTGCAATTGAGTGATACAGTGCATGTATTTTTTTTGGTGGGGGAGCTGGGGGCTTGTTTGTTTGTTGACACTTCTGTTTGGCTACACGCACATATCTATTTATGTATTGAATATTGATGCTCGATTGGTGTATAGATAAATATAGATTTGTAATTGATTGTGATTTTGATCAGGTGGTGTTTGGTGGGTAATCTGTTGGTTAGTGAAAACTGGCTGAGAATGTGGGCTTTGTTTATGATGGGGGGTTTTATTGAGAGGAAAAAATTTAATTTGGTCATGAATTGCTTCAACCAGCATGATAAATTTTTGGGGCTCACCTAGGTGTTTTGACAATTCTTGGACAAGTAATATTTCTTACGAGGTGATTAGATTAGGCTAAAGAACACGCAAACATGTCAACTTCACATTCTTATAATTGTGAGTATGATTGCTGTTTTCTATCTGGGCTTTTAATTTAAGTGGTAATGGGGTTAAGCTGTAGTTTACTTTATTATGGAGCACAATGACAAAAAGCTGAAGGGAAACGCTGAAAAAATTTCAGAGGTTTATCTGGATATTGTTTTGTTAATAAATTATAAATGAATCATCCTTTTTCATAAATGAAGATAGAGAGTAGTTGCAAAATGAGATAAAATTGTTATCTGAGTTACTGAGTAATGGATTTTGCGTGGTTATCTCAATAATTTTTTTGGTTCTAACCAAATTTACCCCTGCTTTGTGAACACTTATTTTGCTAGTTGTGGTGCGGGGAATCAATTTAAATATGGAATGATTTTTTATTTTTATCCCTGCTTTTTTAACACCTATTTTTCTAGTTGTGCTGAGGGGAATAAATTTAAATACGGATTAAGTTTTTTTTTCTTTTTATTTTAGGATCTTGTCCTCCGGCTTGAAACCTACAGGAAGCTGGAGAAGCACAGAGGTTGTGTGAACACTGTAAGCTTCAATGCAGATGGTGACATCCTTGTATCGGGCTCTGATGACAGGCGTGTTATACTCTGGGATTGGGAGAATGGTCATGTTAAACTTTCGTTCCAGTCAGGTCATAATAACAATGTTTTCCAAGCAAAGATTATGCCTTACAGTGATGATCGAAGCATTGTTACTTGTGCTGCTGATGGGCAGGTAATTTATTTGTTTAAAAGCGGAGTGCTTTAGTGTGATATGAAGCATCCTTGTTTCATTAGGAGTTGGTATCTTCCTTTCATTGGATTCCACTTGGAAGATCTCCTCTTCACCTATCATTACATAGGCTGAAGCTTCACCTTTATACCCTAAAGAACTTCATACATCAAATATGGTAGGGTCATTCTCTCACATAAGATAATTGGCTGGGAGATCCTGAGGTGACAAATTCAATGATATCTATGACTGTCATGCATGTTTGTTAGAGGCTTACTACCTGGTTTAAGTATTCCTTTAATCATAAAGGAATATTCACCTTGTTTTATATTGCTTTTAAGATTTATGATATAGATTTTTTCTGCATATTGGGGAACTTGAAGAAACAATTATTCTTAATCAAAACCCTTGCTCATTATAGGTGAGACTCGCTCAGATTCTGGAACGGGGCCAAGTGGAGACCACATTGCTAGCCAAACATCAAGGACGAGCTCATAAGTTGGCTATTGAGCCCGGAAGCCCTCATATATTCTATACTTGTGGTGAAGATGGATTGGTTCAACATGTGAGTCACGATTCCTTGTGCTATTATTGGCTCTTTAGTTACATTGTTTCTTTTAGCGGAGAATTTAGGTGTCCTTAGACAAGTTTTAATGATTATTCATAGCAGAAAGATGCTGTAAATCATACATGATTGTGGGATCCAGCCATTTGATGAGTTTCACCTTGGAGGCCCCTTAGACTGAGAATCATATTTTACGTAATCCATTGATTTTCTTTATTGGTTTTTTTTTCTTTTTCTTTTTTCCCAACTGTTTGAGATTTCGACATCAAATGGTTGGTTGATTCTCAGCCTGGGGATGTCTTTGATGGGACTGACATCAATGGTAGGTTCCACATAATTCTACTTGCATGGTTGTATCATGCTGTTGGCAGACCTTTCTTCTGGTATTTATCTGATTGTTGGAGTACATTTTGATCACTTTGATAGATTATATATTGATGTGGCACTGTCAGTACTTTACAGTTTGATCTGAGAACTGGGGCCGCCAGAGAACTTTTCACATGCCAATCAATTGATGGTAGGAAGAGCTACATGCCAATTGTCCACCTAAATGCAATTGCAATGGATCCAAGGAACCCAAATCTCTTTGCAGTTGCCGGGTCGGATGAGTATACTCGACTTTATGATATTCGCAAGTATAAGTGGGATGGGTCAACTGATTTTGGTCAACCTGCAGACTTCTTCTGCCCTTCAAATTTGATTGGGGATGAGCATGTGGGAATAACAGGCTTGGCCTTCTCAGACCAGAGTGAACTTCTCGTAACATACAATGATGAGAATATCTATCTGTTTTCACGGGATATGGGGTTGGGACCTAATCCAATTCCAGCCTCTCCAGTGTCTATGGGCAGTGATGCTGATGAAATGGGACCCATGATGGATGCTGATGAAAAAGTTGCTCCCCAAGTCTACAAGGGGCACAGAAACTGTGAGACAGTGAAGGGTGTGAACTTCTTTGGGCCTAAATGTGAGTATGTGGTTAGTGGATCAGACTGTGGCCGGATTTTCATTTGGAAGAAAAAGGGTGGGGAGCTCATTCGTGTCATGGAAGCAGATAGCCAAGTGGTGAACTGTATAGAGTCTCATCCTCATACCGCAGTGCTTGCCAGCAGTGGAATTGAGACTGACATCAAGATATGGACTCCAAAGGCGACTGAGAGAGCTACTCTACCTACAAACATTGAACAGGTATGCTCTCTCATTTTTGGTTAAATATTGAGATGCAACACCTTAAGGTATAAGTCAGTGTATTTGGCCTCGAGACTTTGGCCAAAAACCTTAAATTTTGATTAGGTAGATGAAATTTAAGATCTTAAATGCGTATCGCTTCGTGGGCCTGAGTGTGTGACATTTGGTAATATTGGAAGTGACATCCTGATCGATATGATCTGCTCTAAAGAATATGTCCACCAGAATCAGCTTGGTTGGACAGATGTAAACATCCAATTTGGTGATCTTTCTTCACCCAATTTGAGCATATGCTAATTGCATGCCTACATCTTTCTGACCTTAGTTTTTGGCAGTGATATAAATATGGAGTAGGGTTATCTTTTTTTTTTTTTGG
>JAESVK010001036.1:27457-39396 GCA_017140935.1 Hamamelis virginiana
GTTTGTTGCGTCTGGGGTTTTTGGTTGGTAATTGAGAGAGGGAATAGTTTGTGGTTTTCTTTCCTTGCATTTCTATCATGCCCTGCAGTGGAAATTGGTCATGCCATGCTCCCTCCACAATTTCATTTTTTCTAGATTGAGTGTGCATATTTTAGATTGTTCTATTGAACCTAGCGGGTTTTATGCTGAGGAGATATCCTATATGCTGGTGCTCTTTCTTCCTCCACAACCTCCAGTGTTGGTATTGTGATATTATAGATAACTGGATGTAGATTGGGCTATGATTCCCATGTGACAGTCTTCTATAAAGGCAGCAGAGGAAATTCTAATTTCTCTGCTGTTACTTGTTTGGAAAAGGTTTTGATACCTGGTCGATTAGTTCACTTTGCCATTGGTGATGACGACGACGACGATGACGATGATGACGACGATGACAATGATGACGACGATGACTATGATGGTGATGATGGCAGCGGCGACGATAATGATGATGACAATGGCAATGAGCACGGCAAGGATCACGACAAAAAATGTTGGCAATGATGATAATTTTGTTGGTGATAAATGATGTTGATTATGATTTTACACTTTTTGTGTCTGGCAGAAACCCAAGGCAAGGAATTGGATGTATCGCGTGTCTTCACCCCAGGACCTGATGCTGCAATTATTTTCACTGCAAAGGCGGAGGACAAGCCCGGAGCGTGATGGAGAAAACTCAACTGGAGGAAGAGAACTTCTGGAGCTTATAATGACATTTAATGCCAACAGCGATGTTTCTTCAGATGATGGGGGAGATACCTCGAGCAGTCTCGAGGACTTGTTTAGTTGAGTGATGTCCAAGGCAACCTTCTTTCCTTTAGAGAAAGGGGGGAAAATGACATCAATTGTACATAATATAGGTATGAAGTACAACTTTTGGAGTGAAGTTTCTTGCAAAGTTTCATGTTTACTGCTTATTCTAAACTGAAGTTTCTTTGATTCATCCATTGTTCTTAGTGTTTATTTGTGTACATAGGATCTTTATGGTCGATGATATTGCTGCCAAATTGTTTTGTTAGATGTGAAAATTTTTTACAAGTCTGAGAGTTCCATTGCAGGGTTTTAGGGTGTGTTTAGAAGCAGCCTTTGAAACCATTTACCAATTGACCTTTTTACAAGAACTCATTTTCTACTGGAAAATATTTCCCTCAAAATAAATTCCACATTTTATATGGAAAAATGTTATCACTGAAAGTTGAAACTTTTATTTTCCTGTAAACTAAAAAGTTGGTCTTCTCATGATTGATAGGAAATACTCCGTAAAAAGGAAAAAGTAATACACTTCTTATGCATTTCATTGTCATATATAAAAGAGTAAAGTTGTCGATTCCATCACTAATCATTTTCTTTATGAAAATTTGCCACAAAACTCTTTCTCCACTTTTAAAAAGGAAAAAGCATCAAAGTAAGTTCTACCGAGATTCTTTTTCATTTAATTTACTATTATTTCTCCCTTAAGAGGGAACCCTCCATGCATACACCTCCAGAGAGATTAGCAGAGAGAGAAACTACAGAGGTATGAAAAGATAGGAAACTTAAAGACCAATAATCATATACCAAAATGAGTACCATCTATTTAATCCAATTAATCCCACTATCTTAACCTTGAAGCTATCTTAATTGGCCATGGTATCTTTAATAAGGAAACAGAAATGTAAACATATTAAACCTAATCCGATACTGTATAGTCATGGGTTCAAATCATCTTAAAACTTAAAAAAGTAGTACTGTTAGACTATCTCCAATGCAAATATGATATGTTTGATCGACTAGGACTTAGTTTTTCAAACAATCCGTGATTATGAAAAGAAAAACAACAAAAATTAATTTTTAGTGCAAAAATAAAATATTAAAATAAAGACTACTTTGAACATCATAAACAAGTAGAAAACACTTCAATGCCAAAATAATAATAAATGGGTCTGACTGGATTTTATGCAAACCCGACCCTGATATAACTCTCTCTTCAACAAGTCCACCATTCCACGAATTTTCTTCACGGATCACGACTATTCTACCAGTAAAGCTGCAGGGTGTGTCAAAAGTCAAGAGGATAAATAAATATTCAAAGCCAATTTCACTTTAACAATTCGCAAAAGCTCGATCGTGAAAGAAACATCTCCAGCTCTAAGAAGACAAAATCTTCAAGGATGGAAAATCCAGTAAGTGCTTCCTCTGCAACCATCATGTCTTCTTCGTCTTTGCGTCTATCCATCAAAATTTCTTATTTAAAGGTTTTCATTTCAATTTAGTTAATTTCGATTTATTCAATTCATATTGTTTACAAATTGCAATTCAATGATATATTGCATGGATGAATTTTGTTAATTTCTTCAGTGGTATCGTGGAAGCGTACTTAAAATAAGGTAGTGAAATTAACAACACAAAGGATTTACCCACAATAAGTTAACAGGGCCGGCCCTCAGGCTTTGGATGCCCTAGGCGAGCTTCGAAAACGATGCCCCTACTACCAGGGCCGGCCCTCAGGCTTTGGATGCCCTAGGCGAGCTTCGAAAACAATGCCCCTACTACTTGTTGATTTTTTTTTTTTTGCATAACATTGTTGTTAATAATCTTTTAGTAGACATAATGTTTTAGTTGGTTTACGAAGTAATTTTATTTGAAAATCAAAGAACTCGATCATAGGCGATGATCATCATGTTTAGTACTATTGGATACTTGACTTAATACTGATGAACTTTCTATGGAATGTCAAAACTTAATAAATTGCATGTATGCAGTCGGCATGTGTGATGATTTCTTAACAATATAAACATGTAAGTAGATATTTTGGACTGAGATACCTTTGTTAAAATCTTAATAAATTAAATTTATCTTGAAACCATATTTGTTAATTACAAAATTAGTTATTGCAATAAAGATTGTTTTCTCAGAACAATTTTATTACTAATTTTTCTCCACTAATGGGAATAATATCAGGCAAATATCATTAAGTAAATAAATGAAAAGATGAATGAAGGGAAAAATGTGTAATGTTGGCAATCTGAAAATTAAGCATAATTACTCCTTAGGGATTCTTGAGTGAGGACTCTGAATTTGGGAGAGGAGTTCTAGCTTTTGCACTATAAAGAAGTAAAAGAATCCAACTTTCTAATCTTAATGAGAGAAGGTTTACTGTGAGTAAGCACTATTGATAATGGTGGTAGTGGGAATTCAGAATGGCCTTGTGGTGGAAATTGATTGTGTTGGAGGGTCGAAGATCCTTTTTTCTTTAATTTAGGTATTCCAGATTTATGATTCTTGTGAATACAACTACTTTGATCTATGTCATATTGCTCAAAATTTCAATGACGGTTATCAATATGATCATTTAAAATCCTAAAATCAATAGAATCAATATGATCACTCAATTTTGAATCAATAGAATCATAATCTATTGATCACTCAATAGAATCATTTAAAATCCTAGAATCAATAGAATCCTAAAATCATTTAAAATCAATAGAATCAATATGATCACTGTATGTGCTGCAGTTGCACGAGAGAGAGAGACTAAGAGAGAATCAAAAAGAAGAGAATCAAAAAGAAGTAAGGGAGTGTGGGGGAGAATGGCTGAAGCGTGAATGGGATTGGGAGTTGGGATTTATGGGCTGGATGCCCATATTGGGCTTAATTAATTTTTTTTTCTTTTTTTCTTTTGGGCTGAAGCAAGTTGGGCTGATTTTTTTTTTTTTAGGCTTGGACTTGAGAGACATTGGCATGGGCTATTGGGCTGATGGCTTGATGTGGTACTATTTGGACTAGAATGGATGCCCCTAAAAATAAGTCACCTATGGGGTGCCCAAGGCGACGGCCTCTTGGGCCTCCCCTCAGGGCTGGCCCTGTAAGTTAATCAACCAACTGCGCTAAATAGTGTAGATTATGTAAGAAAATATATAAGATAATATAAAGCGGAAGCGTATACATAATGGTTCGGATCAGATTACAAATATTAGGAGGAATAATAGGTAGGGGTGTAAACGGATCGGTTTAGAAGCATAAAATGAGCCAGCCCAATTCTATCGGTTCACTAAAATTTCAACCCATTGTAAAATCCAACCCAATCCAAACCGTGAAAACGGCCTGATCTGGGTTGGTTTGGTAGTTTGGCCCCCTTTTTTTATTTTTCCTTATAATTTTATTTTATTTCAGTCCTATTGATAAGATTCCATAAAACACAATGATATATATAGGTGGTTGGGTGATGACACTAGCCCAAAGTTTTCAAATCTAACTAAGACTTGACCTATCACAAGCCCTATTGGGTTAAGGGCACATAGAATCTAATCTCCACATTTATTATCTCTCTAAAATATTACTAAATTAAACCTGATGAAACTGAATATACAAAATTACTACAATTAACAAACCACTTGATCTCTGAGTCCCACTTCAACAATATAATCATAATTAACTTAGGATTTTTATGAAAACAAAAAGAGGAATAAAGTCCATAAAATTTCTTACAGATTACAATAATATGAGTTTTTCTTATTGGAGAGAATTAATTTTATCCCTGCTTTGTGAATACTTATGCTAGTTGTGGTGAGAGGAATAAATTTAAATATGGAGTAATTGTTTTTTTTTTTTTTTTTTTTTTAAATCTTTTTTTTTGGTAACTTTCTTGGGTCTTTTACCAGAAACTTCAATTATGCCAAAAGGAGACAAAATTCTTTGGTTTGATAAATTTGTGATAAACTTATTATTAGCTCAATACAGTAGTGTGCTTTGTGATTTTTACAAATGTTTATGCATGATCTAATATTATAATTCCCCCTCCCCCGGCCCCTCTACCCTTGTTTTGGTTCATGAATGGGAGTATATATGATGTGAATGCGGAGAGAAACAAATTAGTGAGATAATAGTGTAAGATTGAAGTAATAGATTTCGATATCCAACTGTTCAACTCCCTGCATCCCTCATTTCCCTTTCCCTTTTTCTCTATTTTCTGAGGCCTATGAAGATAAACTGCAAAAAAGACTATTTTATACTGTTTGGTTTTAATAGTCAACTCCATATGAACATTCATCTTCAATAAAATGATTCTGTTTTGTTTCAGGATGTAGTTCTCCAGCTTGAAATTGACAAGAAGCTGGAGAAACACAAAGGTTGTGTGAACACGTTAAGCTTCAATGCAGATGGTGACATCCTTGTCTCGGGTTCTGATGACAGGGATGTTATACTCTGGGATTGGGAGTCTGGGCACGTCAAACTTTCATTCCACTCAGGTCACAACAACAATGTTTTCCAAGCGAAGTTTATGCCTGGCACTAATGATCAAAGCATTGTTACTTGTGCTGCAGATGGGCAGGTAATTTATTCGTTTAAAAGCGGAGTGCTTTAGTGATATGTGAAGTATCCTCATTTTATTCTTAGTGAAAATTCTTGCTCATTGTAGGTGAGGCATGCTCAAATTCTGGAACGAGGCCAGGTGGAGACTTCACTGCTGGCCAAACATCAAGGACGAGCTCATAAGTTGGCTATTGAGCCTGGAAGCCCTCATATATTCTATACTTGAGGTGAAGATGGGTTGGTTCAGCATGTGAGTCATGATTTCCCTTTCTATTATTAGCTTATATATATATATATATATATATATATATTGATATCCTTAGACAAGCTTGAATGATTGTTAATAGCAGAAGATGTGGTAAATCATACATGAGGGCTGGTCCCAACCATTTGATGAGTGTCACTTTGGAGACCCCTTTAGACTGAGAATGAAACCATTGATTTTCTTTATTGATTTTTCACCTTTTAATTTTCTTCTGACCTTGAGATTTCAACATCAAATGATTGGTTAATTCTCAGCCTGGGGATGTCTTTCATGTGACTAACATGAATGGTACGGTAAGTTCTACATCATTCTACTTGCATTGATGTATCGTGCTGCAGCTGGAAGACCTTTCTTCTGTCATTTATCTGATTGTTACCCTACATTTTGATCCCTTAGCTGGACTATACATTTGTGTGACACTGTCAATACTCTTACAGTTTGATCTGAGAACTGGGGCTGCGACAGAACTTCTCACATGCCATTCAATTGATAATAGGAGGAGCCACATGCCAATCGTCCATCTAAATGCAATCGCTTTAGATCCGGGGATTTCAAATCTCTTTGCAGTTGCTGGGTCGGATGAGTATACTCGACTTTATGATATCCGCAAGTACAACTGGGATGGGTCAACTGATTTTGGTCAACCTACAGACTACTTCTGCCCTCCACATTTGATTGGTGATGAACAAGTGGGAATAACAGGCTTGGCCTTCTCAGACCAAAGCGAGCTTCTCGTCTCATACAATGATGAGTATATCTATCTGTTTTCAAGGGATATGGGGTTGGGACCTAATCCAGTTTCAGCCTCCCCAGTGTCTATGGGCAATGAAGCAGGTGAAATGGGACCTGATCATCTCTCAGCAGCTGCTTCATCGAAGATGCGTGCTGATGAAAAAGTTCCTCCCCAAGTCTACAAGGGGCACAGGAACTGTGACACAGTGAAGGGTGTAAACTTCATTGGGCCTAAATGTGAGTATGTGGTGAGTGGATCAGATTGTGGCCGGATTTTCATTTGGAAGAAGAAGGGCGGGGAGCTCCTTCGCGTCATGGAAGCAGATAAGCATGTGGTGAACTGTGTAGAGTCTCATCCTTATGCTGCAGTTCTTGCCAGCAGTGGGATCGACAATGACATTAACATATGGACTCCAAAGGCCATTGAGAGAGCTACTCTGCCTGCAGGGATCGAACAGGTATACTAAAGTCTTTTTGAGTAAAACATTGAGACACAACACCTTAAGGTATGGGTCACTGCATTGGGTTGGCGGTGGTACTCAATGCAGGACCTGCTCAGCATTTGGCCTAAAGTTTCAGTTTTTAGAGTGCTAGTCACCAACAGCTCACCGTGCTGCAGGCAGAATTTCTATATGTTTAGAACTTCGAAATTGAAACTCCAGTTTAAATTTAGAAAACTGTGGAAAGTGAACAGCTAAACTCTATCTTAATTTGAAGTCCTTGAGTGTTTTCATGTGTGCTTGATTTCTTGCACATGCTTTCTCATATGTGTTGCACCAGATTCTTCAGATCAAATTTAAAGAAAACCAGATACAGTCAATTATTTGAGCGAATTATCTCCATTATCTGCCCCCGTAGAAAGGACAAAACTTTTTCTCATTCAGATTGCTGTGCTGAAGAATTCATTCATAGCTTTAATTGACAATCCCTTAAAACCTACTCCCTCTCTTAGCGCATCTTCCATCTTTGCTTTCATTTCGCCAGTCTTTCTTCTCATTTCTACTCCTTTTTCTGTGTTGTCCATCACCATCTTGATCACTCTGGCAATATGATCATGCCCAATAATTGCAGAGCCGATCCCTCATGCAACCCCAATACAAAAACCTACTTCTTTTTCCAGCGTTTGGGAATTGAAAAACTGCTCTCAAGTCAGTGGTCACCCAATGATCGGTTCCCTTGACTCAACCTTTCCAGTACAGACTACAGTTCCATCCATTGTGGCTAAAGAATGCACCAGTGGATTTGTGAGAGAGAATTTCGTGTTGTGGGGCCCATTTACCTATAATGATTCCTTGATTCTTTTCTCTAATTCGTTCTTCAAACCCATCAGGCAACCATTTAGCTCTTAGTTCTTCTGTGATGCTGAATCCAATTTAGTTCTCTGTGGAAGACCTAGCTGGTCTGATTGTCCAAACCACTTTCCTGCTAAAATATTTTACACCATTTTGCCTCATTCTCTCTACTGTATTCAACAAAATTGCATCTGAACATTAGCAAAATGAGAACTAGCGCATGCAGAATAGATACCAAGAATCAGTGTTGATGGTAAATTTGAGATCGTTTCCAAGTCGTGACTGTTGAATTTTGGATACTTCAGGGAAGTCGAGCAGTGTGAATTCTTCACCATCGGTCTGTCATTGGAGCATGTTCAGAGAAATGGAGAAATAAAGGGCCATGCAGTAACCAGCCCCAGCTATATATGAAGACTGAATGAAAGATTCCAAGCTCATTGGCAACTTTAACTGTCCATCCCAAGAACGTATCAGAGATTATGCACAAAGGGGCTCGGCCATCGTGTTTAGAAATGTCCAGGAGGAGGCTCTTGAAGGGTGATTGAAGATTTTCTGCTGCTTCCATGAGGCGAAAGACGAATTTGAAAATTGTAGTTATTTGATGTTAAGAGGGTGATTGTGTAGCCTTTCTTTTGCTCTATTAGTCTGGCAAGTGCCATGAGAGAGAGAGAGAGAGAGAGAGAGAGAGAGTTTGTATTCTTGGATGAACCATGAAATTGATATTTTCCTTATGGACATAAGCCAGCAGAGCAATAAAATAGTGTCTGGTAATACACACACGGCTACAAACAAAAACAGCCGAGATGATTCACATTGTTTTCATTCTCAGACAAATCCCTTCATTATTTTGCACAAAAACTGGTGGGGAATAGGTCATATTTTATAAATGATTACCAATAAATAAATTTGTTTACCTTCAGATCAAACATGCAGAAAAATTAAAAATTAGTACGTTGTAGACAAGCTGAACCGAAGAACAATCTAACTAACCAACACTAACAACAAACATGGTAAAGAGAGTGAAAACACGACTAGAAGATGATGATATGTCTTAAGTTCTTAAGCCCAGTTGAAGCTAACATCATTTTCAAGCCAATTTCTGGATTTATTCACATTTTTGGCATTTCATGTCAGCTCCTAGATCAAATTAGCCCATCATTGGGGATTTCAAAAGGGAAAAGATACATACAAATAGACTAATTAATAACATAAGGGTGTCTAGAAGTTTATCTTGTTTTACATGATTGAAATTACTCATAGTTACACTTGATGTTCCTCTAGTTTCCTTGTTGAAGACAGCCTTTAGGTAAGGATCAAACATCCCACCACAGATTTCAGTTACCAACTGTGCCCAAACTTTGCGAATTCTCAGCACGTTACATGTTCATAATCTGTCCTGTGTAGAAGCGTCGCCATAATATATATGCGAATCTATAATAATTATCGTTAGATCTTCTTAGGTTTCCTCAATGTATCGATAAGGCCTAAGGGGCTCTGGAAGAATAAAGTTTGCTCCAAGAACTTACTTGAAGGCTGGAGAGAAGTTTCTTCTTATACATTAAACCAAATCCCATTCAAATAATCCTTCACAACTAGGCCTCCAGGCAGCTGTTATTGCTGACTTTATGACTTGTTACTGGAGGAACAGGCCTTATCATAATACTCTGAATGAAGGCTACCATCTGCAATACATTAAGAAATTTGTGAAGCACTGGAATCCATGAGCCAAAAACAACTGTGGCATAGAGATCATAGGGGGGCATATATAACATGGATGAGGAAAGACATCTAGAAATCAGCTAGATGAGCTTATCCAATAATTTTTTGTGCTATAGGGCAGAACTCTTGGTACTCCAATTTTTGCTTCTAGCACTCCACATTGTGATCAACGCATTAAAGTTCATAAAACACATGAGAAGTTGAGTCGGCAAGCCAAAAGCATAGAGCCAATGCTCAATAGGGCCTACCCAAAAAACTGTATAGCCTCCATTTCTATTAATTTATGAAGTATATGCTCTTACCGATACTAATCCGATGACCATAATACTGAAACCGGGAAAATGAAATGGTGCTCCTTCAGACAGGAATAAAGCTGGAAGGATGGAGAGATGAATTGTTAGCTTATAGGACTGAAAATTAATGATGAAAGACGAACTTATTTTAATCCAATGATAAAAGATTCTTATCAATTTTCAAGTTACCAGTTAGAGGACTGAAAATCAATGGAGAGATGATGCTGCCAAAGGAACTTATGCCTGAAATGCAACCTTGAGCCTTCCCCTGTATAAACCCAAAACAAAGAAGAAAAAAAATGTGATTAATTTAAAAATAACAAAAATGCAGTATTCTTGGGAAGGGTAATAATCAAGGATGAAAGGGTTTATATGAAAATTTTGAAATTAAAATTCAAAAATGCAGTTAAAGGGAAGTTCATTAGTCACAACATTGAAGTCCCTCTTCACAAAAACTACCTGCCCATTGGGGCCAACTTGTTTTGATACAATGCTGCGCAGCTGCAGGAGGAGAGAAACTTTCATCAGCCATCACAGTAAATCAATTGGCAGAACAGAGTTCTTAGCAAGATAAGAGTAAAGAACTCACAGATGGGAGTGTGAAAACAATAACAACAGCAAGCATAGAAGAGACATAAGGAACCTGCACATTATGAAAATGTCTATATAAGAAAGATACATACCCAAAAAAGTACTTATAGTAAGTACTGAAATCTATGAGCGTAAACACTTTTAAACATTTTTTTTGGGTCAAAGATAAGTTGCAAAGGACTACTGTAATGAACAAAAATACGTGATTTCTAGTACTAATTCCCAAAACTACAATTGCAAGCAAGACAAGAGGATTACCCAAACTGACCACGCGATGCTGTAAAGAAACATCTGCATGATTCAAAACAATTATCAGCATCATATATATACTTTCTGTAGAGGTCAGAATCACAAACACACGACGCAGAGCCCTAGCTATGGAAAGCATGTAACAGGTGAGATAAGGAGGCAAGCATACATGTGTACAGCCCACCAAGAGTCCAATGGAAAGCAGTTTCTCCTCTCCTATAACAGGTGCCAACAAGGGCATGAAAAGCAGCTGCAGCATTTAATCACAAAAATCAAGAGCCAGGCATATATGGCAACTCCAATTATTTGATAAAAGGAGGTAGCATGTAAAAATAAATAAAAGGTTGAGCAAATGCAGTAGCAATTAACTTACAATTATGTAAAACATACCTGTGAAATGGTCCCTGCTACCCCAACAATTAGCATTAAATCAGCAAACTGGTTTTTGTTGAAGTGAAAACGGGCCTTCAAGAAATACTGCATAGAACAAAATTTCCAAAGTTAATCGGCAGAGAATTAAATTGCAGGTCTCAAAGCATCTCCGATGGGCTGCCATTACCAAATTTGAGAGCCATACATATGTATATATAATGAGCAGAACCAAAAATCTCATTTAAATAGAAGTATTCCTACTTTGAGCAGAAGGAAGAGAGGTACGTACCAATAATGAAGCCTGAACCCCACTATCTGCAAGGCTATTGAAGAATGCAACGACTGCTGCTTGTGAAAATGTCTTACTGCAACACCATGTTTTTCAAATTATATAAAGAAATAACAAAACTGTTGTCAAAAAAAAGAAGGCAATTCAAGAAATTGCATTGGTGCATTGGAGATGAGAGCTATTACTATACACAGAAAATGGAAGGCATATATGCTGCAATCAACAGAGTTCATTAAGATCTCCTATAGCATAAATGACAGATTGGTGACCTTTAATCATTGATATGCCTAAGAAATATTGAGATTTTACTTTGAAAGCAATAGAGCATAATGGTCTCATTAATTAGTCCTAGCAAAGTGGGTCAAATTTTTGAGTAGCTAGGAGGCATAAGGGATATGAACCATACTGATTAAGAAATATAGACACGAATACATGACACAGTTATGACACCATGCAAATATGCCGAACATCAAATCATAAGTGGGGGGACATGATATTAATAAAATATATATATTTTATACATAATTATATGGTATTATGTAACATTACATTTATTATACAAAATGTGTCATTTTGTATCATTTTTTAAAATTCTAGTTGAATTGATCGTAGAAAAAATAGGACAAAAAATAAAAGAAAGAATAAAAATAAATAAATAAAGTTTGAAAAGTGTTCCACACATGTAGTCTCTTGTCATGTCATACAGACACCACCACGGCACCCCATGAAAATTTTATTCTCCTAATTTCAGATAGTTCTATATATAACAATATGTACCAAACACACACACACACATATATATATAT
>JAESVK010001036.1:45238-55727 GCA_017140935.1 Hamamelis virginiana
TATAACCCACCCAGTGCACGGGTGCGCGGCGTTTGGATTAAGCCTAAGTTTGGATAGATCCTCTTCCCTCACAAAACTTTGATATTATATACTCACTAATTGGCTCATGTGTTTGCTACCTCAGCAATGAGCTGAAGTGTACATATAAGTTGAGCCCGAATAAATTAAAGGCTCCCTCCAAAGCCTTTTTCTTTTATTTTTCAAAAAAAATAATAATAATCTTTCTTTAATTTAACTTCTATGCACTAATAAATCAGTGGTATCCACATGTTAATTTGAGGAGGATTTCATTATTATTATTTTGTCTTAAGGAGTAAATTGACCCTTGTTCTACACAAAGGGGGTAAAATAGTCTTCTTTCTTGAAACCTCCTGCCTTTAAGTCTTTTCTTATTTGAATTTGTAAGGTTGAGTGAAAGGTCTTATTTCAAGTCCATTTCATCAATTTCTTTGCCCAACAACGAAAAAAAATCAAAGTAGCAGGTATTAATTATCACAAGTTAATTAAAGTGCATCTGTAATCGGTCACAAAACAGGTACTATGAGGCCGGCCTTACGCAAAGTTGCAAAAGGTCGGCTCCATATGGCCAATTTTAGATAATAGTTCGTAAAACTGACCGTCGGATAGGTCCTCTTCCCTTACAAAACTTTAATATTATATACCCCTTGTTCTACACAAAGGTGTAAAATAGCATTCTTTCTAGAAACCTCCTGTGCGCCTTAAGTCTTTTTTTAGATCTAAAAAAAAAAAAAAAAAATGTTACACACTTGCAAAAAGCTTAAAAATGCAAAAGAATGGAATCTATTAGGGCCTGTTTACTTCATGAAAATTTTCACAATTTTTATTTTCTATGAAAATTTTTAAAAAATGATTTTCATTTTCAATTTTCAAAATTTAGAGAATGCGTTTACTTTGCAAAAATAAAAACTGTTTTCAAAATCTAAAAATAATGTAAATGTGTTTACTAAAACTATATATTATCTCTATATGTTTTATTATTTTCATTTTTTGGTTTTACAGTTGGTCTACATATTTTTTTCCATGTTTATAAGCATTGCCACGATATAATCCTTGTTTTCAATTTTTGTGAAAATACAAAAAATGTCTTTTTATTGTTTTCACATTTTCTTAAAAACTGAATTCATTTTCTTGAAAATAGTTTTCATTTTTTACAAGTAAACGCGTTTTTTGGGCCGTTTTCTGTTTTTATTGAAAATGAAAATAAAAATTGTGAAAATTTTCACAAAGTAAACAGGCCTTAGTAAACAAAATTTTACATTTTTGTTTAATTCATTTTCCTAATGCTTTTTAGGATTCAAATAAAATCCAAGAATTCAAATAATCTAACCTAAGAAAAGGAAAAAAGATAGCATTAGATTGCGAGGGCAGGTGAACAAGTTTATTAATTTGTTGAGGTTGACATTTCTTACTACTAAAATTACAAATAAAATTTCCCAAAATTGCACATGGCCGGTGACCCATTCAGTAACATCAACAAGTGGGGCAACAACTTACTCCTTTAGTTGAACTTTTTGTCACGCCATTGTTTTCTTTGGTAGAAAATTATTTTGTCGTAGGTAGTGCATGCTTGGTTTGAATTTGTAAGGTTGAGTGAAAGGTCTTTTTTCAAGTCCATTTCAACAATTTCTTCTTTGCCCAACGAGGCAAAAAATTCAAAGTAGCAGGTATTATTTACCACAAGTTAATTAAAGCGCATCTAGAACCAGTCACATCTTACAATTTAATCTTATCCATATCAGTTAAATGGAGAGTGTCCATTTTAGTATAAAATTCCTGTCAGGGTAATATATATATATATATATATATATATACAAATTTGATCCATTAATGTCTGGACCTTAAATTAATTTGGGATCTACTCACCATTTCTCACACAGCTGATGGTATTTTGAAAAAATAGCCGTTAGATTAGATAATCTTCTTATGTATGTTATTCTTGTCAAAAATTACAGTGATCCAACATTCGGTTTTCAAAATACAGTCCGTTAAACACTCTAACAGTATTTACCATTAGATGTTGTAACAATTGTTTAACAGTTTGTATCTTGAAAACCGACCGTTGGATCACTGTAATTTTTGGCAAACTTGACATACATTAAAAGATTATCTAATCCAACGGTCAGTTTTTCAAAATACCAATCCCAGTAAAAAGTGGATCTTAAATTAAACTTAAGGTCTGTACTTTAATGGATTATATTTATATTGAAAGATTTGAGCTTCTAGTAGTTTGATTTGAGACAAATATGTGTGTTATATTTTTATCAATCAGTCATGTGAATTGCTTGTTCGAGCCCAATTAGAAGTGGGGGCGATGGGTACATGAGAGGATTCGTACATGATTTTAATTTCTTCATAGATATGATTAGCACGGCTAGAATTATTGTTATTGTTGTCCCCAGCATTGCTTCTTTATCTTACTTTCCAATGAGCATTAGCTAGAATTGTTTTGTTATTGTTGTCCCCAGCATTGCTTTTTCGAAACCAACCATATATTAGTTTATGTAAAAATCAAATAATAGAAACAAACTGAACCTAATCGGCCTGATTCAATTTTCAAAATTCCCAAATAGACCTTAATGTGATGTTAATATGCCGCGCAATTAACACATTTGCGCAAAGTAAACACCCCTTAAATTATATCTTTACTAGTATAGTTCCGTTATATAAATTATTGGTGGTGAGTCTACCACCTCATATGATGTAGATTACACAAAAAGAGATGTACCTCATAAAATCCACACGAGACTTACTCTTGTATAAAGGGATGATGGTACGCCAACACAGGGTGTTCATATATCATTTTCCTTACTAGTTGGCATTGCCTGGACCACTGTGTATTAAGTATTGACACACAGGCTCACATCATCTCCAAATCAAAGTCTCCCTCTAGTTTCCCATCACACATGCACAAGCTAATCAAGCCGACAATGGACCCATCAAATCCTGTGCCCTAATTAATTTTATATGCTTAAATGCCTAATAAGACTTTAATATAGATATAAGCATCTCACGAGGGCCAATCCCCTGCATAAAAGATTCCCTCATGACCATTCTCCCTGTTAGCTAGTCGGCATCACTTTAAATTTAATAATCCTATGCTTATAGGCAAGGTATTAATTAATTTGTCTCTAGGTCATAATGATAAATGTCCTTTTATTGATTTGTCGGGTCACATGCCACGGGTTATTTTATTTTATTTTTTTATCGATATTTTGTCTAAGAAATATAAGTCTGACCCGAGATTTAGAGCTATTTCTTCCACCACCACTGAGAAATTACGATATTTTTTACTAATTAAAAATGTACAATGTTATCTAAAGGCTATTTTTGGCATTATGAATAGTATAAAATAAAGAATTTTCAAAGGAGGACTATTTATATCACTACAACCATATAACTTAAAGGATGTGTGAAAATGGCTATTGGTGCAAATAGAACTACCCTTGAAATAAAGGTATTATATACACTGTTGTTTAAAAAAGAAAATGAATGAATGAATAATGGGGACCATTGTAGTACCTTTTCCAACGTATCAAAGACTGAATCCTATGATAGCAGCTACTCAATAAGCATATGGTACTATTTTATGAAGCAGGACAGCGAATGTAATGCTGACATGCAGGGCAATTATTGTACTTGAATGAAGTAAGCTCCTCTTGAACTCTATCCTTAAAGAGTCTCCGAGAGATTCTTCAAGTTTTTACACCAATTTTGTACATGGTGACCCAATTGATAACTTAAAGAAAAAAAAGGAGCAACTTTTTGTGTTCAGATTTGCCAGTGAGCACGCCTTTGATTACTAGGTAGGCGACACGGGGGCACAGGAGGATTTAATAACTGTGATGCAAAACGCATCCTTACAAGGTCGTTTAGGCTAAACACCCGGCAGCAGTAACCGTTAACGGGCATTCGTTAATCCCTCCCAAAATTTTTGAAAAACTTGAAATTCAAAAGAGTTTGAAATCCGGCCCGATCACACGAAATTTGTTCATATAAATTTCATCTCTCTCATTCATTTCTAAATTTCTTGCTCAATTTCTCTTCTACCAAACAAAATATCTTGTCATCCCATGTCTACATATATATACCATACACAAGGTTAACATATATATATATATATATATGAAAAATTCTCTAGTGAGCAAATAACAGGAACCCTTGGATTCCCATCTTGAGATGAATCTTCCATTAAGTGAATGAGAATCCAAGGGTTCCTGTTATTTGCTCACTTTAGTTAAAGTGAGCAAATGCTGATAAGAGAAGCTCTAATATATATATATAAGGTTAACATAGAACAACCTAACACATTCAAGGTATACAGAGCATTGAAAGAGATGAGTGGTGTCCAATATTCAGTGTGAAATTTGGTAGAAAGAGCAGAAAATTTTTCCATAAGAAATGATTCAGCGACTTGCTTTCCATGACAAACCTTGCAATTTACATAATTGGACTTGTATTTCTCTAAAGCCCCTACTTTTGTAAGCCACGAACCTTCCGAATCCCCATTCCAAGCCTTTTTGTTCTTCTGCTTCGATGAGAGTCACTCTTCTTTGCCTTCTTCCTCTTTTGACTGTCGACGTCAATGTGGTTCCACAAAATCTAGAGTTTCTGCGGTTATAACTTGATTTCTAACAATAGAAAGTGAGATAGATGGATTTTAATGGGCAAAAATTCAAGCTTTTGGTCAAGGAATATGAATAGGAGCAAAGGTTTTGGGGGTTACATCTCTTTTGCAATAGAGAAGAAAGGAAAGGGATAAGTTAACTATCTTGCATCCAAATGCGCACTTATATACATGCCATCAAATAGTCGACTATATTTAAAGTGCAGACGACTATATGCTCGCAGCCTCTACAGGAAATCAGATCTGGGAACAAATAGTCGACTATTGTTCACGTAAAGTTAACTATATATCAATTTGAAAACACCCATACCCCTCTTATATAAACTTATAGTTATAAATATAAACATATAATTTACTAAACCAACGCATAAATAGTTGACTAATTCAATATTAACTGTCGACTACTTCAATAGCCAATCCAACACTGTTTGTAACTGACCATTTGTATTTTCTCATAAACACTGTTTTTCTTTTCTCTCGTGGTGTTTTTTTTTTTTTTTTTTCAATTTCCCAAAAACTCAAAAATATACTTTACAAAACATCCTCCTTGTTTGCAAATAAATCTCACCAAATAAGTATTTTCACAAATTAAAAATAAACATAAACTAACAGCTTACTTGTTAAAAATAGAAATGAATGAGTACTGGTATAGCAGTGATGAGAGAGATTGATAGAGATCGTGAGATGTGTAATTGTGATGATAAAGAGATTAAAATATTGCACTGAAGTATTGTGATGAGAGAGAAAGAACAAGGTTTTGTGTAATAGAAACACTGAATCCAGGTCATCAACAAATGAGAGAGAGAAGAAATTTGGGTCGTGAATAGAGAGAGAGAGAGAGAATGAGAATAAGAAATTTGGGTCAAGAGGAGAGAGATAGTACTTTGGGTGTTTAGAGAAAAAAATGGTCGGATTTTTGGGGGGAATGAGGAGAGAGTCAATGGTTTGGTGGGAACCCAAATTTTGGGTTCTCTCTCCCATTAGTAACATTAATCCTATTAATATTAGTGGCCATTTGCCCAAAACGACAGCCTTGATTTGCATTTTCCGTGCCAGCCCTTACATCTGTCCCTAAGCCTCTGTGTCGCCCATCCAAGGGCTGCTCACTACCTAGTGATCAAAACCTTGCTCAGCAGCAAATCCGAACGTCAATGACATTTGGCATTTTTACTTTACAAAATAAATTTTCGAACTTTAAAAATGACATTTGCTATGTACGTACTTTTATTAGAGCACTAAAATCTGATGTGACTCTTCAATTTTGAAAAAAAAAAAAAAATCAGATTTACTACTTTCTTTTAGATATACTACCAGCTAAGTGGGGTTAATTAGATAGGGGTAGATCATCCCCTCACAGACGAATGGGCAGCTTGTAGTAATGTGATGCTAACATATAGTACAACGCACTCTTGTATTTGCATAAAGCAAACATCCCTGCAACTCACCTTTAGTAGTTCAATTTTGCTACATGAATTGTCGGTAAACCGTTTTTTCACATAAAGGTGAATTTGATACAATTTATGTGGAATTTATTTTCGTATAAAAGACAATCATTCCATTTTCTCTCCATTGATTTTCTTCTCTTTCAATTTAATTAATTTCCCAAATTAGAGAAATGAAAAGAGAGAAAGAAAAAAAAGACTATTTCATTTCTCTTCTTTTCTCTCAAAATCTCTCAATCCAAACATAGTGTCTAAACTAGCAATATCTCCATATTGAAGCCTCCCTCTGGTTGCAGGGCCTATCATCTGATCCGTCGTTAACACCTCCTTAATCGGTGTCATTACTATCGCTTAGGATTTTTGTACTTGTGAAGGAAAATTAATGCCTAATTATCGACCGTGTACTAACAAACTAATTAGAAACCCATTAAATAGTCACTCCTAATTTCATATGCTTACATCCAAAGTACATTATTTTGGATACTAAGGGCCTGTTTGGCAAATATAAGATTTAGAGCAAGCCAGTTCAGAACCCTATATAGTTGTTAAGTTCATAGGAAAATCCAATTTTAATAAGAACTGAATGATTTTCAATTGTAAATTGTTTGTCAAATTATTATTTTATTTTTCATTCCACCGAAATCAAAAGCTAAGCTCTCCACAAACAAAATTTTTCATTCCCCAAATTTAAACCCTGAAAATTTAGTTGCCTGAAAAAAAGCTATGTAATGTAATCTTAGATTACATTACAAAGCTTAAATCATGTTTGGCGCGTCATGGTGCGGATGTAATCCACTTTACAGGTGAAATCTCCAGACGCTTCAACTTTTCACTTCTTCTTATTTGGTTTTAATGAAAACCAACAAATAGTTGGAACGCATGTAATCCGATTTAAGCCTAAAAATAGAATAAACGAAAACTAGTTTAGTGACTTACCAAACACCCATCTAATAAATTGGGCCCGCATTGTATCTGGTAGAACCGGTCCTTGCATTTACCAAACAGCCTCTAGGAAAGCTGGGTTGAATAAAATAATTCGTTTATACGCATATGAGAGCACACTAATAGTATCTTTACTCTATCCAATACGATAGTGCCTAAGTCTATTGTGGAGCTGTAGTAATGAGACAGTATTATTGCATGAATTTCAAGACATGGGCCATAGCATTGGATAATAGAGCCTCCTCCAAGGATTAGATACCTAAATTTTTGTAATAAAATAATTTTTGTAATAAAATATCATATATCTAATTACTTGCACCGTTAAAAAAAAAATAAAAATTTTAAAAATGACAGCCTGTCATTAAGATACTATATCAAATATTGGTTAATGTAAATCCCATTATTCTTTTAGATTTTACTTTTATTTCTAGTGATTAAAGATGGATTATTATTAATGTTATCAAACCCGGATCTGTCCGGCCGGTTGAACCGGTCCCAATTTCGGTTGGTTTAACCCACAAAAATCCATTCACTTCAAAAATCATTCAACCCGGCGGTTGAACCAGTTAATCCAGTTAAAAAAGCGGTCAATCCTGGGATTTTTTTTTTTTTTAAGATGCTAAAATGACTAAAATGGCCCCAATTTTTTTAAAATCTATTAAAGCCAAGAAGGCTAAAATGGCAAATTAGTCTAAAAAAATCCCAAAGCAAAAAAAAAAAAAAAACCAAGCACCTAATTTAATAATAAAATATTCTTATCTTACATTTTAAAAAATATGTATAATAAAGATTGATCAATAATAATTTTCAATTTTCAATTTTGATGACTACACATAAATTCAAATATATGAATTGATTGTACAAACATTTTAAAAAAATTATATTTTGAATCATTTACAGCTTTTATTATAATAAATAAATAAATAAATACTATATTTATGACATCATGGTTCAACCCAGTTGACCCGACGGTTGAACCGGTTGACCCTTAATCTGGTAACTTTTCCGGTTTGATGAACAGTCTGGGTTTTAAAACAATGATTATTATTACATTTTGTAATGACATACTGTCATACTAAATGCACTCATTAAAATTTGATTTTTTTTTTCCGCATCAATATATAGAATTCTTTGTCAATTTTGAATTTAAGGGGGGGTTTGGTAAACTTAAAAATTTGGCCAGCTGTGGATAAGTCTGTATGATTTTTATTTAGTATTGTTTGGTAAGTGCATTTTTTCTGTAGATCAGTTCAATCATGTCCATAAAATAAAGCATAAATACAGTTTTTTTTTCAAATCAACTGTAAAATAGTTTGCATAAAAACCATATAACATAACTGGATAGACCCAATTTTCAAAGTTCCCAAATAGAGACTAATATGCCCTCGAATCAATGTTTAACAAGAATTCCATAATAATTTTGATCTAAGCAGGAGTGTATACATGTGTCTCGAACAGCATGTCATTAAAATCTATACTAATATATAAAGGCAACTCCTGACTTCGGTGTCATCAATTTTACATATCCAAAATACCCTTAAATTAAATAATCCTTCTATCATTAAACAAAAGGATTTTAATGTAATTTTGATACAACTCACTCTTCATGTTTTATGCAATTCTATTTAATCCACTTTCTTTATCAGTTACATCTTCTCCAAACTCTCTCAAACACTTTACGTCTTCTTTCATTTTTCTTGCATCAAACTCTCTATCTACTTCCATCTTCCTTGCATATCAAGAATACTATACAAAATCAGATAAAGTAATTTGCTCATATTTAATTTATGTTCATGTTTTTTACTATACAAAATTATGTTTCTTTTATTCTCAGTTTTTTAGTTCTACTATATAATCATACATTGTTGCCTTCTTGCTTGCTCTCTCTCTCTCTCTCCACGTGCATTTATATAAGTCTATTATTATTTGATTTAATTTGTTCATTTTAAAAAAATTATACATAATCGCCGTGAAACAAATAAAGGATAAGTGATAATTATTTTAAAAAAAATTTCAAACTATTATTTTTGAAGATAATTATCTTTATAAATCATACATAATTATCTTAAAAAAATAATAATAATTGATATTCTAAAAAATAGTTAACGTGATGTGGCATCTATATCTATGCTAATATATAAAGAAAAAGATGACTTATGTGTCATCAACAATTATTTCAATTTTTGCCCTTTTTTGATTAATGGAAATCATTCCATTCAATGTTAAAATTGTAAATTAAATATATAGAATCCCTACAATCCAGGTTCTCATCTTCATTTCAATCGGTTACGTAGCAGTTACAGCATCCATCTCTTCATCTCCCTACAAATCAGGATTTTCTCAATTAATATTAGCAAAACAATACAAAATCAAAATAATTCTATTTTTCATCTTCACAAAGGTTAGTACCGTTTCAATTTACTTTCATGTTTTTTCTAATATTTAATTCTACCTCTCTTCCAACTTCCCTTCAATTTGCTTTCCTGTTCTTTCTAATGTTTTATTTTACGTTTGGTGGTTATATCTTGCAATATTTTATGATATTGTGAAAAACAATAAAATAGATGAAAATGTCCCTTTTTTCTACCGTATTTTTTTTTTTTTGGACGCAAAACCCTGTTGCCTTTCAATGTCTAATAATATTGTTAAAAACAATGCAATAGACAAAAAGTGAAAACCCCCCCCTTTTTTTTTGCTATATAGGTATTCTGGGCCAGCTTGCGCGCACCAGACTAAATCCTGCTGTGAGACCCCAAAATTTTCAATGGTAAATTTTCTTAATTATTATTATTTTATTTATTGCACACATGAAATTTTGTTATTGGCCATAGTGTGCTATGTGGCCACTTTTTGAGAATGGTGCGTGAGAATATTATGAATGCATTATAATTGAAATGCATTATTGTGTCGACAAGTGGTGGAGTAATGCATTATAATTGAAATGCATTATTGTGTCGGCAAGTGGTGGAATTCAATTATTATATATATATATATATATATAGTGTGGGGCAAGGGGGATTGAATGGACGGAGGTGTGTGTGTGTGTGTGTGTGTGTGTGTGTGTGTGTGTATGTGTATAGTGTGGGGGAGGGGGACATGAGTGAAAGGAAGGGAGAATGACATGTCGGGGATGATAAGAGAGAGGGAGAGAAAGGGAGTTAGGATAAGGAGAGTGAGAGATCAAAAGAAGGAGAGAGCTCAGAAGAAAAGAAGGGGAGTCGGAGAAGAGGAGAAGGAAAACTAGGAGAGAAGAAAAGAAAAGAAAGAGAAGGAGAGAAAAATGAGAAGCTAAGGGGAAGATGGAGCTACACAAACGCATAATACTCAGTAATTTAATTGCATAATTCCGAGCTTAGTGAGGTGAGATAGTATTTCTATTTTGATTATATTTCAATTTTTGGATTGAATATGGTATGATTTAATGATGAAATAATGACTTACATATATATGATATATATAT
>JAESVK010001036.1:60574-87479 GCA_017140935.1 Hamamelis virginiana
ATATCCACCCACATATATATATACATATTATTTTCACCCACATATATATATATACATATTATTTTCAAATCATAAAATTTACTATGGTGATAATCCACCATTCTCATCTTCCATTCTCAAATTTATCTACCACTCTCAAATTTAACTACCACTCTTAGATTCATCCACCATTCTTTCATATTTACCATTCATATATACCCTCCATTCACATTTATCCACCATTCATATTTACCCACCATTCACATTTATCCACCATTCATATATACCCACCATTCACATTTTAGATGTCACCCAAGGGTGTACATAAATTCTCATGCACCCTTCTTAATTGATGACCACATGGCACATTTCATTGCCCAATGGCAAAATGCTAAGTGTGCAATAAATAAAATAAAATAATAATAATTAAGAAAATTTACTATTGAAAATTTACTATTAGAAAATTTACTATTCAAAATTTTGGGGTCTCACATACTATATGCTGATTTTATATAATTTCCCTTGGTTATTTTTAACTTAATCAATTTTAATATTTACAATTAGGATCATACTCATTGTATTTAAAGTTGCTAATTTTTTTAATATAATGTAATTTTCACCAAAAAATAAAATAGAAAATAGAAAAAAATTGTTAGAAGATTATCAAATTTTATTATAGACAACATCTTAGTGGGTCTTGGAATATGGTGAATAGAAATATGAAAGTCCTATTGAATTACATTAAATGAATATGGATATACTTAGCAGATAGTTTTAAGCATAGTTATCAGAACCGGACCGGACATTAACCCGGCCAAGGCACCGGGTGATTGGGCCACTGGTTCAACCACTGGGTCAACGGTCGGACCAGTGATATAATTAAATAATTAAAAAATATATATATTGATGGAAAAAAAAATTTCTAAGCTAACACATCTTAAACACTTTTCTAGCATAATATTATTCATTTTTAACTTTTAAATATGTATTTCTAACAAATGTAATATACACAGTCGCCCCAAAACTGGAGACAAAAGCAAATAACAAAAGAACAAAGTGAAACCAAAGAAATGGAGAAATCGAATGGAGTGTCGGACCGTTGAGGAAGTGAGGAAGAAATGGAGAAATCGAATGGAGGCTAGGGCTTTTTGACAACTGTGTGATGAATGACAATAATAGCCTTCCAATTATAATTGAAATTGTTTTACAAAACTGGGCATTTGGTCATTTTACACATTTTTAAAAAACTGTCCGGTTCAATAAAAATCGTCCGGGTCATCCGGTTCACTAAAAACCGTCCGGTTCAACTAGTTTTTCATGGTTTTTTGACTTAAGTAGTCCAATTGATGACCCAGCCCGGTTATATGACCGGTTCACCGGTCCGACCGGCCGGGCCGGTCCGGTTCTGATAACTATGGTTTTAAGATTATGATGTACACACTTTTAAATAAATTAATTAACTAGAATTTTTTTTTAATTTTAGATCCGTGTTGCACATGCTTGTGCGCGGTGGCTAGTAAATAAAATAAAAGGATCCCAACTAGGGGTGATCATCGGCCGGTTCGGCCAGTTTTGGAATTACTTTTTGCACTGAACCGGACACCATCGATTTGGGAAATCTACAATCCAGAGTTGTGTAGCAAAATATGTCAAACCTGGTTTCTTTCTACAATTTGAAGTTTTGTATGGAAGCCTGGAGGGCCAATTTATTGATCAGAATTCAATCTGTTTTGTAGTACCCTTTCTCATATCAAGAGGGAATACAGAGCTATTCTTTATGCTCGACGAAGGCGTGTAGCATTGAAGCCTAAAGTGAAGAGCCAAGAGTACTCAAGTGAAGCTTGAAAGAGTTTAATGTTTAATATACGTTCGGTCGGTCGGTGAATGAAAGGATCTACCGAGAACCGACCGAAATTAACCGGTTTTTTAATATTGCAAACCAAACATACCAATTTCATTTTAAAAACCGTTTAATTTCGGGCCAATTAATTTGGTTCGGGTCGGTTCGTTCCGTCGGTTTTGATTGATTTTTTGACCACCCCTAAATTCCCAACCTTACCACCTCGCCAACATAAAAGACCCGTTTCACTTCACACTCCACTTTGCACTCTCTTTCAGATCACCATGGACTCTCTCACTCTCTTCTGCACCGCCTCTCTCCTCGCCGGTGGCATCTTCTGGTTCGTCTGCATCTGGGGCTCCGCCGAACAAAAAGGCAAACGCGCCGTTCACCTCTCTGGCGGCTCAATCTCTCGCGAGAAAGTCCAAGACAAATACAAGCAGTACTGGACCTTCTTCCGTCGTCCCAAAGAGATCGAAACTGCCGACAAAGTTCCTGCCTTCGTCGACACTTTCTACAATCTCGTTACCGACATTTATGAGTGGGGCTGGGGCCAATCTTTCCATTTTTCCCCTTCAATTCCAGGCAAATCCCACCGGGATGCCACACGCCTCCACGAAGAAATGGCCGTGGATTTACTCAATGTAAAGCCCGGCAACAAAATCCTCGATGTCGGCTGCGGCGTCGGCGGTCCAATGCGTGCCATCGCGTCACATTCCGGCGCAAATGTAGTCGGCATTACGATCAATGAGTATCAAGTGAAGCGCGCTCGTATGCATAACAGGAAAGCAGGGCTAGACACTCAATGCGACGTCGTTTGTGGGAATTTTCTAGAAATGCCGTTTGGGGATAATAGCTTCGACGGTGCGTACTCGATCGAGGCGACATGTCACGCGCCGAAGCTCGAAGATGTGTACTCTGAGATTTTTAGGGTTTTAAAGCCTGGGTCTCTGTATGTATCGTACGAATGGGTGACAACGGAAGTGTATAAAGCAGATGATCCAATACATTTGGAGACTATACAGGGGATTGAAAGAGGTGATGCGTTGCCTGGGTTGAGGAGTTACAGTGAAATTGCAGAGATTGCTAAGAAAGTGGGATTTGAGGTGGTGAAGGAGATGGACTTAGCAAAGCCACCCGCGAACCCTTGGTGGCTGAGATTGAAAATGGGCAGGATTGCGTATTGGAGGAATCATATATTGGTGACTGTTCTTGCATTTTTGGGGATTGCGCCGAAAGGTGTTGTTGATGTTCATAAGATGCTGTTTAAGACTGCTGATTATCTGACTAGAGGTGGGGAGACTGGGATTTTCACTCCTATGCATATGATCCTTTGCAGAAAACCTAAGAATTCGGCTTCTCCCGCGGAGTCTTAGAAGATTTGTAATGGGGAAAAGATCATGGAGGTGCCTCTTGTGCTCTTGGTTTTTTTTTTTTTTGAAATAAGTATCTGTTTTTCTATTTATTGTTGTTTTCGATTTTTAGTTTTTGTTTAATTGTCTTATCCAGTTCAATTTGTTGTTTCCCTTGATGGGATGGGATGGGATGGCAGTTGTAGTAGTTGGGATCATTGCTAATTGTAGAAGAGGAGAAGGTAGTTCATAATATATGAAAATGTCCTCTAACTTATCCATGCAGTTCTTTTAATTAAGCTTAAGCTCATTTCTTCTGTGCTTTTGATGTTTGTGAAAATGTCTGTGAGAGAGAAGTCTTTGAACTATAATGCAATCCAACACTCATTTGTTGGGTTCTTGAAAGTTGGTGTTTGGCCACTGGCTTTTCTTGAAGCTGAGCTGCATGTCAGCTCTCATATTGGTTGGGTAGGGATACTCACACTTGGGTTTTTGATAATTGGGCTGGGTAACCTTTTGAAAAGTTTGTCCCTTTTAAGTTTATAATATAAGATAATTTGAACCCAAGACAGTCCTCACCCTCTCCATGAGTGGAGCTATAGCTATATTGAGGTCGGCCGTGTTCGGGTGTGAAAGAGTGTCATGTCCCACATTGGGTGGGATATCCATTTAGATCCATTTAGGTTTAAGATCCGGGTCGGGTTGTCTTTTGAGAAGGTCAATCCTTTTAAGATGATACATGCTACATGTCTGCATATGATGCAGCTGTAAAGCGCAGTAATTGTCCCAGGATAGATAATTTATGGAGATATAAGTAGATTCAGCATGATAATTTATGGAGATATAAGTAGATTCAGCATGATAATTTATGAAGATATAAGTAGACACAGCACGTGATGCAGCTGGCGGTATGAGATGGTATCTCACTTGTGCTCATGCATGATGAACCATGTGAGAGAGAGATCAACTCGTAGTGGTCCTTGTGTGCTTTGGGATATGGAGGGATGGATCTGGTATTATTATAAATATAATTATAGTTAATTAATTATATTATGATTATTAAATTCTGCCTCTTGTTACCACCTAAGAAGTGGAAATGGGATAGGAAAT
This sequence comes from Hamamelis virginiana, assembly GCA_017140935.1. Taxonomy (NCBI): domain Eukaryota; kingdom Viridiplantae; phylum Streptophyta; class Magnoliopsida; order Saxifragales; family Hamamelidaceae; genus Hamamelis; species Hamamelis virginiana. The sequence continues at coordinate 64,856 of JAESVK010001036.1, forward strand.
AAACATGGAAACAGAAGCAGGACAAGGGAAATAAACATGGAATACCTAAAACAACTTTGATGAAACACACTGCCAAAATAGATACGAAGCACTAGGAAAACAGATACGTAACTAAATGTGAATTGATTTTTCAAAGGAAAACTTTTCAAACAAAAAAATCCCAGAATTCGAAGAACTGATACACATGCTTCCTAAGAACAAATTTCCTGAAACCATTTAAGAGAAGTTACTCTAAATGTGGCAAGACTTTCTAATACTAATCTTGGAATATTATCCATCAATAATGAGCATTTTCACCAATGCCTTTTAGGTCCTTAATTTGGCAAGTTGTACCAAGAATTGTTGAATGGAGCCCGAATTAGAGTCAGCTACTCACCAGGTTGAGTTAAGGGCAGCACACAGTTGTGCTTCATAGGCTTCTGAGCAGGTTTGTTTAGCATAATAATGCATTTAGTGGTAGCAGTAACAGTTGTTGTAGTTGTAGCAATAGTAGTAACTGTACTAGTAGCAGCTGCAATGGTAAAAGTCTTGAACGATTATGCAAAGGTTTGAGTTTTGGGAGTGCGAATATACAGGTTCTAGTTCGAGTTTTAAGAGTGTAATATTAAAAATTAAGACCAAATCCATTTCACCCCTCTCAAGGATTGGTTGAGCTAAAATGCTTTTAGAAGTGTACGTAATATCGAAGTTCAACACCTGATCGAGAATCCATCTTATACCCTACTTTGGCAGATCCAAAACTCAGTACCTTTTCTATAATAAGTTAGGGTTGGTTGGTCTCACGTTTTTCATGTTTTTTATGGTGTCGGGTGTCAACATTCGATCCCAGTGCTCCAAATGAAGACCAAAGAATCGAAACCAACTAAGCAGAGGTAAGAAGAGTGATGGAGAGAGTGGGGCTAGCTAAGACAATTAAGTTGACATGTTACTTTACTGGTTTTCCTCTTTTTACACATTAGATTCTTCTCACACCCCACTTTAGATTCACTGCATACAAATACAAGAAGACATGTTTGGAGAATAATTAATCAGTTCAGATCTGGTTTTTCACCTACTGTCTTGTAGTGGGTTGTGAAGTGTGAAGGGGAAACCTAGGGGACATTAGCCTTGTGAGCAGCACATGATCCCTCCTGTACTCAGTTTTTGATTGCCATAAATCTGGTCAGTGAAGCAGTCCTTTTTCCATTATTTTTTACTTTTATTGTCTAGCATGTGCATTTTGTTCCCTCTCCCGTCTCCAGGTGCTTTGGCTTATAGTTACAGTCTTCGGCATTCCAAAATTTACCACTTACCAGAGTAAAATCGCAACGGTACTTCTGTCCAGGGTCTTTATGCTAAATTGTAAATAGTTATCAGACTCGAACCAATCTGGCCAAAGTGATTTGTGATCCGGTTTTAAGTATTAAAATTTAAAATACATGTGGAATACGTATTTGGTTTGACGCACGTGGAGAGTCCTCATAGGCACAACTCACCCAGTCAATGAGATCTAGCACCCCACAAGTCCTTATGCCATCATGCCGCGACGATCGGGAATGTCCTCTTAGATATATGTATATATAATTCATCCATCATGGGATAGCATGTACCCTCCTGTCACACCTAGAATTTTCCTTGAAAGAGGGATGAATATGCTTTATTTACCCTTTTCTTCTTTCCTTTGTGCATGTGCAAGAGAGGCCCGATGGATGTTTGAGCTGGTCCTAAAGATTGAAAAAGTCACAGAGCAGTGGGTGCAACTTCCACGTATGGGTGAGCTGTTTCACAAACAAAAGGGGAATCAGTATATAGAGATATGGATGTTGGAAAAGTTGTGAGACACAGCACGCCTAAGATCTTAGAGATAAGACCCAAGCCAAGTGGCCCCATCTGAGACACAGCTGCCGCATCTATATTCAAGTGCTTCCTATTTAACCCAAGCACCCAATTCATCACCACTTTTGCATGAACCATCACAAATGATGTGGATTTCCCTAGGCTGCTTTGAGTCGTCAAGAAATTTATGCGGGAAAGTAAATATATATATATATTAATGGAATTTTATTTTTCTAAGGCTGTTTGGTTTATAAGAAAGTTATAGAAAATAAAAGTTTCAATTGTCCTGTAATGTTTTTCTTATTAAAAATACAGGATGCATTCTGTAAGAAATATTTTTCGTGCATGAAAGAGTGATAGGGTGGTTTACAACTTTCCCACTCTTTCCTGTGACGGCTAAATGCATAAATTATAGAGAGAAAACCAGGAAAAATGATTTAGAAAGGAATTTAAGTATTTTCCTGGTTTTTTTCTTCTCTCCCTTACAAATTCAAAATCCCACATGGAGTCTTTTCAGGTTAAGAGATCTGAAAACAATATGGTTCAGCCAAGAGGGCATAACCAAAAATATGTTTGGGAATACTTAATGAAAAGTCTGCAATAAGTGCAGATGATTAAAGGCATTAATTTCTTGTGATCTAATAACGAAAGTAAGGTGAGCTCCTACTTAAATCAATCCTTGAATGTGCTTTTTGGCTGCAGCAACTACCAAATGCAAACAAACTAAAGAAATGGAGGAATATTGAGAGGTGTTAGGTATAAAATAGATTGAATTATCAAAGTATTTCAGTTAAGTAACCGAAAGGACTTGATTAACGAACCCGAGGATCGAGAATAAGGAAGTTGTATTATTAGCAGAAGAGAAATGATGAGAGAGAGAGAGAGAGAGAGAGAGAGAGAGGTTATACTCTTCTCAATCATTGACATTCTTGATTGATTTTACTCTTCTCAATCATTGACAATCTCGATTGATTTAACTCCAGGGTGGGTAGCTCAGTGGCAGAGCAAGCAGGGCTAACAGCATACCAAGTTCCTTGGTCCCGTGTTCGACCCCCACTAGCTGTTAATATCTGGGCCACGGACTTCGGGGTGCAAGATTTAGTCTAGTACGTGCAAGTCGGCTCAGAATACGTGTATATCAAAAAAAAAAAAAAAATCTAGATTGATTTTGGACCAACCAACTATATAATCAGAGTCGAAATGGCGCTCTGATTCTTTGAATCAGGTTGCCAGCCTATTTCTTCATTTCAAAGAATACACAATGCCTTGATTAAGCATTCAACTAATTCAAAGATAATATTAACTTATCCACCTTTTCATTTATACGCGTCTCTTTTTCTTCTATTCCACCACAAAAATCGGATTTGCATGTGATGGGTTGGTGTTAATTCCACTTCAACACTTAATCTAGCCTTCAGAATCATCCATATATTAATCCAACCTTCAAAAAACAGTTATCAACACCGCCGTTTGACAAATTAGCCTCAATCTCAGGGTTTTGTGTCCAATTGCATTTGGACACGAAGCTAGGTGAATGGGCATTTGGGTAATCCTTGATCAAAGTCAAACAGCTCTTACCATTTTTATAATTCAGATCTCAAACCTGTTTTTTGTTTTTAATAATTTAACAAAGACTCAAATTTGTTATTTGCATCTGTCGGCGGTAGCATACCATTTAAGGCTCAAATGGTGCAGGAGTTTTGATCCATACAAACAGACAGAAATAGAGGCTTGTGGAGAGAGAGAGAGAGAGAGAGAGAGAGAGAGAGAGAGATGGAGTTGAAAGTTGAAGGCAAGGCATCGCCAAAGAGAGAATGCAAGCTTTTGAGAGCTCGAAATCAAAAGACTAATTCAAGGAGCAATCTATTGGAGGCCATTGCACAAGTCAATGGAGGGAGGAGTGTAGTTTCTCGTGTCGATGAAGATGGAGTGATGAGGATGAAAATTGTGGTGAGGAAACAAGATTTGAAGCAAATGCTGGAAGCGATGAATGGCAGCAATAAGAACAGCGCTAGTCAATCATCGTTTTCCCCTTCGCCATCACCATCGCCATCAACCTCATTAGAACAGCGCCTGATTCTAATGAGGAAAAGGCATCTTTTGAGAGCCAATCAAGCGAAGGGGAGCCGTCCGAGTTCTTGGAGGCCTGTGCTTCAGAGCATCCCTGAGGAGTTTTGAAGTTGACTGCATTTTTCAAATTATAGATGTATTTAACATGTTAACAACCCGAGCTAGCATACCCAAAAACAAAAAAGTGTAATATTCCAATGTAAAGTTTGTTCTGAGTTTCATGTGAAAGACATATCTGAGATTTTAAATGGATTATGGCAAATTGGCTTCTCATGTCTGCTAAATGGCAATATCACATGCTTCCATCTGCTTGTTTATATTTTTGTTTTGGTCAATATGATGTCAATTAATACCCAAATACCAAGTACTTGACCCAACTGACTGCAAAAAATAGCTACTAAAAATGCCATTACCAGGGAAGAATTGAACTAGATACGATCCACTGTTGATTATTGGCAATATTAAAAGTAAATATGGTTTTAAAGTTTTCCCATCTCCTTAACACCTATATAATTAAGTTCAACTTGTACAACCATTTTCCCATGCCCAAAAGTCCAAAACAAGAGAAAAGCCAACCCCAAGTAGTAGGGATATAAGGATTTGATTTTTATTTTATTTGTTACAAAGTTTGTTTTGTTGAGTTGAATAGGAAAAAGAGGTGAAAAAAGATGTTGTTCAAGTCCTTGAAACTCTTGGTGATACAGATGGGCGGTCCACTGTTGATGAAATTTTGTGGAGGCAAAGATTTTTGCATTAAAGGCTAACAAGGTCTCTGTTCATGGCATTACACAGTAAATTAAGCAGCTGTTTGGGATTCTGGGCTTTTGGGTGGTCCACTGTTGATGAAATTTTGTGAATGCAAAAACTTTTGCATTGAAGGCTAACAAGGTCTCTGTTATTCATGGCATTATACAGTAAGTTAAGCAGCTGTTTGGGACTCTGGGCTTTTGAAATATTGGAGAATAAGATGTAATTAATATCTTGATTTGGCCTCCATGTTTTGCTTCTTGCAGTTCAAAAATATCTTGTTACTTACAAAGGAACAGAAATCTTCTGCCTCTACTGGTGTCTAGACCTCTTCCTTTGTGCCTCCTTCCATCTCTTTTTATTATTATTATTATTATAAAAGTTACTTAAAATCCATCAGATAATAAGCCATGTTGAGTGATTGTTAGGTACGGAATAGATTGAATTATCAAAGCATTTCAGTTAAGTAACCGAAACAATATGATTAATTAACATGCGAACCTCAGGAGAATAGTTAAGGCAGGTGTATTATTAGCAGAAGAGGAATAATTAGTACTCTTCTCAATCATTGACAATCTGCATTTTGGACCAACCAAGTATATAATCAGCTAGAGTCGAAATGGCACTCACCCACCATATTCTCCTGAGGAATGCCAGCCTACTTCATTTCAAAGAATATATACCCAATGCCTTGATTAAGCATATATTCAACTAATTCAAAGATAATATTAACTTATCCTTCTTTTTCATTCGTACGCAACTCTTTTCTTTTATTCCACCACAACAATCGGATTTCCATGTGATGGGTTGGTGTGAACGAATTCCATTTCAATACTTAATATAGCTTTCAAAATCATCCATATATTAATCGAAGCGTAAAAACAAAAACAGTTCGAGAACACCACCGTTTGACAAATTAATGAGCCTCGATAATCTCAAGGTTTTGACTCTCTTAAACAACCGACATATCTCCAATTGAATTTGGACACAAAGCTACGTGAATGGGCATTTGTGTAATCCTTGATCAAAGTCAAATAGCTCTACCATTTTTATAATTCACATTTCAGTTATAACTCAAAGCTGTTTTTGTTTTGTTTTTTAGTTAGCCAAGACACAAATTTGTTTATTAACGTTGGTTGGTGGTAGCATACTATATATTTAAGACACTAATGGTGCAGGAGTTTTGATCCATATGGACCATATAGACAGATAGAGATAGAGTCTTGTGGAGAGAGAGAGAGAGAGATGGAATTGAAAGTTGCAGAAGGGAAGGCGTCGCCAAAGAGAGAATTCAAGCTTTTGAGAGCTCGAAATCAGAAGACTTCAAGGAGCAATCTATTGGAAGCCATTGCACAAGTTAATGGAGGGAGCAGTGTAGTTTCTGGTGTCAATGAGGATGGAGTGATGAGGATGAAGATTGTAGTGAGGAAACAGGATTTAAAGTAAATGCTGGAAGTAATGAAAAGTGGCAATAAGAACAGTGCTAGTCAATCATCATTTTTGCCTTTGCCTTCACCTTCACCTTCACCTTCACCTTCGCCTTCGCCATCAACCTCCTTAGAACAGCGCTTAATTCTTATGCGGAAAAGGCACATTTTGAGAGCCAATCAAGTGAAGGGGAGCTGTCCGAGTTCTTGGAGGCCTGTGCTTCAGAGCATCCCTGAGGAGCTTTAATTTGAGGTTAACTGCCTTTTTCAAATTTATTTATTTAACATGTTAACGATCAGCATACCCAAAAAGAAGTGCAATATTCCAATGTAAAGTTCACTCACATTTTCATTGTTTTGCTCCAAAATAAATATGGTGATGGTGGTTGGTGGTTGGTGTTGAAGCCTTTTGATTCTATTTTGTTCATTAAGCCTGTTTGATAACCCATCTGCAGAACAACATAGTAAAAGGAAAGAATAGACAAGAAAAGGAGAAAAAACTCAGTAGCGTGACATTCTCATGGGAAATTTTAATAAATGACTGATAAGGTTGGTCTAATGGCAGCAATGCCTCATATATAATGCAAAAGATCGAAGCAGTTTGGCCTGCAGTTCCTAAATTAGCCATTCCATCTGCTAGACGATTTCCCTCTCTATAATTAAACATGAAATGTAATAGAGAGATCGAATAGCTGAATCACATCATCCCGGCCATAAAGCAAGGTATTTCCAGGACCAAGGGGGGTTTCTATAGGCTAGCCTGAAGCCTCACCTCTTGTTTGTATTATATAATGAATTAACATGCAGGTGGATAAAGAGCAAGTATGCGTATTTGAACCAGGCAGACAATAAGACCATATGCATGAGCCCACTCTGCAACTAATTAAACACTCAGTATATGTTCTCCCAGGTGATACACCACTGTGGTCCATTTTTACATCTAGATGGCCTTGCCAATCTGCATGTGGAACTTGGCACCTTCTTGAAATCCCATAATTATTCTTGTTGGCCTCATGCTAATCCGCCCTAATTGTTACCAGCCCATCAAACCCATCACCAAATGACCATACATAGGGCCCTTTTGGAAAGAGAAGCAGAAGTGAAGCAGAAGCAGAAGAAGAAGAGAAGCAGAATCAGAAGTCAGTTGCGTTTGGATACTCTATTTTAAAGTGCTTTTGGCACTAGAAGTGCTTTTATTGCCTATTTAGATATCATATGAAGAAGTTGCTTTTAATTATGAATTGACACAATTATCTTTGGCAATAAAATTAAAAATAATTTTATTTATAATTATAAATTAATATAAATATAATATAAATATAGTTAATAATCAAGTAATAAATAATATTTTATTTAAAATTTAAAATATTAATATAAAAGGTTAGTGTGAAGGTTTATAAATATTAATATAAAAATGAGTTAAGGGTGGGACATGGAAGGAATAAATTTTGTTGGAGTTAATTGTTAAAGGGCAAAATGGGTATTTCAATAATAAAATTCCCAAAAACAGCTTGTGAATCACCTTGGGACCTGATTCTCCCAAAATCACTTTTTAGTGATTTTGAATCAACTTCACCGTTTGTCAAACTTGCCAAAAATCTGCAGAAGCCAAGAAAAGCTGCTTCTTTGGCTTGTGATTCACGAACCAAACGGGCACATAGAATACTTCCAAAGTTAATATCCAGCATTCCTAAATGTTTTATGGGGAAATTGGCCATAGGTCATCCTTTATAGGATTTTCATGCCAAAAGTCCTCTCAAAAGATCCTTCGTGCCAAAAGTCTTTTTGGCATGAATTGGAGAAAAATACCCCTCCTTCTTAACTACCTTCATTGCCACCTACACCCCAACCCCTGAGTTCGATCACTACACCGAAACCCATTTCACTACGCTGAAACCTCATTTCACTACGACGGAAACTCATTTCACTACGTAAAAAAATGCATTTCTTTAAGCCGAAAAATGCATTACACTGAAATGCATTTCACTACTCATTCTTCATTCATTTTCCATTTTCTTACCAAAAATTTTCTTGGCAACCAAACAAAAAAAATAAAAACCAAATTAAAAAAAAAAAGCTAAAACGCACTTTCAGGTTCTTAATGAAAAAAAAAATTGCACATATCAGGATAGAGATAGAGAGAGAGAGGAGAGAGAGAGAGAGAGAGGCATCAGAGAAAAGAGAGACAGAAGACAGAAAAAAATGGGAGAGAGAAACAGGTTTAGAGGACACACACACAGAAAAACCCACTGCAAACCAGAAGCATAACATATAATTGATCCACTGCAAACTAATTCGCCTGAGAAGACCCTCGATCATTTTTGGATTAGAGCATCCCGGCGACGGAGTTTACTATGCCGACGAGGAAGAATGCGATTAAAAGGTGATCGGGGGAGATAAACCAACAGCCACCACTGCTAAACCTATTCTCGATCCAGATCTAAGAAGCATGGCTGGATTCGCGCCTTTCTCATTCCTTTCCCTCTTGTATCAGCTGCCGACACCGCCATGATCGAGTCTCACCAAAGGGACGCTGGTGTGAAGTCACTGGAAAAGTGAAAGAATGACGTCGGCCGCTGCTGATCTGCGTCGTTGTTTGTAGGAATGTTAGTTCGATAGTTTCTCGGTTCGTTGGTCATCTCGTCGCCGGTCGTCTCTTTGCTGATTGTAGAAAGCTCCAAACACCATGGGCGTATCGATGAGGAGGATAGGAGCTTGTGAAAAGCTCTCACCAATCTGTGCCAGATTTCGTGGATTGGTACAGGTCTGAGTAGAGAGTGAATGAGAAATGGAAGAAGAAGAAGAGGATGAGGCGTCTTGGTGCTCGCCAGAAGAACCTCGCCGCTGATCTGAGCAGGGAACGGAGACGGAGCTCGACGAAAAAAGCCAATGGACGATGGGTTGATGCCGACGTGCTGGTGGTAAACTAGTAGAGAGAGAGAGGGGAAAGAAAAAAATGTAAACAACTCGTGTCTCTTAGGGGTAATTTTGTCACTAAAAATATATATTTTATGAAAATAGGACTTTAGGAATTAAAATTCTTTTAAATAGGACCTTTAGCCATTAAAAATCCTAAATGGAGACTTTATGTAAGAGAGGTGTCTAAAATAGGACATTTGACCAAATATCTCATGTTTTATTTACTTGACCCAGACGTTTTCTTAAAATAGAAATAGTGATTTGAAAATTTAATGATAGTAGCTAGTCAGCTAGACCCAATTGCAATTTTGCTGAGAAATTATCTTCAAATATTATTGAATAAGGAAGGTTATTTGATGTCAAAGTTTTATAAAGATTTCTATTGATTTGAAATTTTTTCAATTTGCCTAATATGGAAAAAAACATCTAAGCATGTTGGTGAGCTACACTGCCTATTATAGTAAGTGATAGTAGCAATAACTATATGCAATATTGAAAGTTAATATGGGTTTCAAAGTTTTCCAATCTCCTCTCACCTATATAATTAAGCCCAACTTCTATAGCCATTTTCCATATGTCCAAAATTCAGGTAGCCAAAATCAGGGCCGGTCTTGAAATTTGGGAGCCCTAAGCGAATTCCTAAAGTGGGGCCTTACTACGTAATGATACAAAAAATTTTATATAAAATATTTAACTACCAATTTTTATTCATGTATTTGCTAGTACACACAAAGTTTGATGACACATATCATTACTATAATCAAACCTAAAATAAGAAAGAAATTAAAAATCAATTAACTTCTCTAAAATAAATTCATACTACCACCATATATAGTAATTAGTAAGCATATACTCTTAAAATCGAAACCCTAAATCAAAATTTTATTCTCAATCTCACAACAAATGACAATAATAAATTTATACTACAAAACAAAGTAAGTCTAAAGTTATAAATCAAAATTTTAAATAAAAAATTTTAATCTCATAATAAATAAATAATAATAATATATTGAAAAAAAGAGAGAAAAAGAAAGAAATAATGGTTGCTTGCTTGCTTGGGGTGAGAGAGAGAGAGAGAAAGAGACAAAAGGTGGGGCGTCAAGAGCTGAAGAGGATAGACTAAGAGAGGAGGTGAGGAGTTTTTTTTTTTTTTTAAAAATAAAATTGTATAAGTTCAGGTTTAGAGCAGGGGAAGAGTGAGGGGCTTTTTGGGGAAGGTAAAAAGTCAAAAAAGTTGAAATTTTTGGTATTTTCATAATAAGTCTGACCTTAATTTTTATACATGTCTTTCATAATAAGTCAACAAAGGGAGGCCTATTGAGAAAGTAAAAAATCTGAAAAGTCTTTCATAATAAGTCAACAAAGGGAGGCCTTATGCATTTTTATACATGTAATATAGGAGACATTGAATGAGCGCGTATTTAATTTTTTTTTAGCTATTTCTCTTAGGCCATTAACACACGGGATCTTTTTTTTATTCACCAATTTAAGGTCTAAAACAGCTGTTTTAATTGCTTTAGCCAAAGTCCGACCTTGGCCGGAATTTATCAGGTTGGGTCGAAAAGAGGTGAAAAAGAGATGGTTTTCAAATCTTTGTTGAAATTTTTGGTGATGCTGATGGGTGGTCCACTGCTGAGGAAAAGACTTCTGCATTAAAGGCTAGTATGATCTCTGTTCATGACATTCTGCAGTAAGTTAAGCAGCAGTTCTGTATTTTGCACTATTGGAAAAGAATTGAGCAGCTAATAATTTATAATAATAAATTAGTTTTCTCTATTTTAGTCTTAGTTTTCTTAATTTTTATCCTTTGATATTTTGTGCTTGCAACAAGGGAAACTTGATTTGGCCTCTCCCTGTTTTGCTTCTTGCACTTCGAATTATCCTATAACTTGCAAAGAAACAGATATCTAAATGCCTCCATATCGACCTTCATGTCTCCTTTTTTTTTTTTTTTTGGTTTTTTCCAAACATTACCAACTTCTTATATATGATTAAACCCTCATTTGCCTTAATTTTTTTTTTTTAAATCACTCTTGGAGAACTATCTCTTCATATTTTTATTTAATTAAGGGCTGTTTGCCAACCCACATAACCATATCTTCATATATATTAAAATTTTCATACTAGAAATGATTAAAAAGTTGGGCCCCTAAATTTTATTTCAATCACTTCTAGTATGAAAATTTTACAAATCATCCTATCATTTCTCAAGTTATTTAAAAATAATTATCTAAATCGAGTACAATTTTGAACTCTAAAAATATATAATGCGTAAGTCACTTTAACAACAGAAAAATATTTCTTTCATTAATGTGAATCACATATCATATGCCAACTAAAATGAGCAAAAAAAGAAGATTGAAATAACATTGCTAAAATAGGAAAAATTAGCAAAACCCTTCTCATAGATTACTAAAAAAATTACAAGTATATTAAATTATATAATATACCCACAAATCCCTTATATAAAAAACTAATGAATGACATCATGTATTACCATACATCCCACTAATGGCACATGACGGATATCAGGCCTTGGTAATAAAAAATATCACAAAGTAAGGAAAAAAGTGTAATTTTGAAAAATAGAAGGGATATCTCTGTATTTTCAGAAAAACTTGAGAGAGTGAAATGTAATCATCCAAGGAAATAAAAAAAGCCTAGGAATTGTGTTTTCTGTTTTGGCAGTTGACACTATTCCATATCCTTCTATAGGCCAAAATCGTTTAACGGTTATTCCCCGCCACCCGCCAAAAATAAAATAGAAATTAATCTCACCATGGTTCCCTTCTTCAATGCTTGAAACTCCAACCATCTGAAGAAGATGGCTGCAACACTTGCTTGCCATTACTTCTACAACTCCAACGCCTCCTCAAAACGAGTCAACTCCCCAAAAACAAACCAAAACAATGATCTTGTACTCAAACCCACAATCTCAAAACCAGCTCGCGTTAAAAGATACCCAACAAAGAAGACGAAGTCTTTGATTGGACAACAGAATCTTTCACTCGCAAAGGCTCTTTGTTCTTGCGTGGATTCTGGGTCTATGGAAAAGGCACTCTACCTGTTCGAGAATATGAATCGTTCTGATACTTATGTCTGGAATGTTATAATCAGAGGATTAACCAATAATGGGTATTTTCAAGAGGCAATTGATTTTTATCTTAGAATGGAATGTGAAGGGATTAGAGCTGATAATTTCACGTTCCCATTTGTAATCAAGGCGTGTGCAGGATCATTTGCTTTGATTGAAGCACAGAAGGTTCACGCTAAGTTATTTAAGATAGGATTGGATTTGGATGTTTATGTGTGTAATTCGCTTATTGTATTGTATGGGAAACTTGGGTGTATTGAGTGTGCAGAGAGGGTGTTTGGAGAAATGCCTGTTAGAGATTTGGTTTCTTGGAATTCTATTATTGGTGGGTATGTTTCTGTTGGGGATGGCTGGAGCTCACTGATGTGCTTCCAGAAAATGCAGACATTTGGAATTAAAGCTGACAGGTTTAGTGTTATCCACAGTCTTGGTGCTTGTTCTCTTGAGTGTTCTTTGCGAAATGGGAAGGAAGTTCATTGCCAAGCGATTAGGAGTGGGTTTGAATTAGATGCTATGGTTCAGACGTCACTCCTTGACATGTATGGTAAATGTGGCAAAGTGGATTATGCGGAGAGGTTGTTTGATAGGATCTCTCAAAAAAGTATCGTTGCTTGGAATGCTATGATAGGTGGGTATGCTTTAAATGCACACCCCCTTGAGTCATTTTCTTGTTTAAAGAAGATGCAAGAAGCTGGTAACTTGAATCCTGACACGATCACAATGATAAACTTGCTTCCCTCTTGTGCACAATTAGGAGCTCTTTTGCAAGGTAAATCTATCCATGGCTTTGCCCTTAGAAAAGGGTTTCTCTCACATCTAGTCTTGGAGACTGCTCTTGTTGACATGTATGGAGAATGTGGGGAGCTGAAATTAGCAAAATGTATTTTTGATCAAATGACTGAAAGAAACTTGATATCATGGAATGCCATGATTGCTTCTTATGTACAAAATGGGCAGGACAGGGAAGCCTTGGAAATGTTCCAATACCTTTGGAATGAGCCTGTTAAACCAGATGCAGTTACAATTACAAGCATCCTTCCCGCCTATGCTGAATTAGCCTCATTGAGAGAAGGGAAGCAAATTCATGGTTATATCTTGAAATTGGGGCTTGGTTCGAATACTTTCATCTCAAATTCAATTGTTTATATGTACGCAAAATGTGGGGATCTCCAGGCTGCACGGGGAATATTTGATGGGATGATATTGAAGGATGTCATTTCATGGAACACGATCATTATGGCATATGCCATTCATGGATTTGGGAGAATTTCCATTGATTTGTTTTCTGAGATGAGGGAAAAGGGCTTCCAACCGAATGGCAGCACTTTTGTTTCCATTTTATTATCTTGCAGTGTTGCTGGCTTGGTCAATGAAGGTTGGGAATTCTATAATTCAATGAAGAGGGACTATGGCATCAATCCCGGGATAGAGCACTATGGTTGTATGCTTGATCTTATTGGTCGCACTGGAAATCTTGACCAAGCCAAGCGTTTCATCGAAGAAATGCCATTTGTTCCAACAGCCAGGATATGGGGATCTTTGCTGGCTGCCGGTAGAAACAACAGAAACATAGAATTAGCTGAACTTGCAGCTGAACACATCTTATCCCTAGAGCACAACAATACGGGATGTTATGTCTTACTTTCTAATATGTATGCTGAAGCTGGGAGGTGGGAAGATGTAGAGCAGATTAAATATCTTATGACGAAAGAAGGGTTAGGGAAAACAATTGGATGTAGCATGGTTGAGATCAATAGTAGGACTTACAGATTTGTCAATCAAGACAGATCCCACAATGAAACGAACATGATCCACAATGTCTTGGATATTATTTTGAGGAAGATAGGGGAAGACATTTATGTTCATAGCATCACCAAGTTCAGACCACTAGAAATGGCAAAAAGAAGGGCAAACTCACCGGCGAGTCACAGTGTGAGATTGGCAATTTGTTTCGGCTTAATCTCCACAACAATTGGAAACCCAGTTCTGGTTAAGAAAAACACTAGAATATGTGAAGATTGCCATCGTGCTGCAAAGAAGATTTCAGAAATTACTAAAAGAGAGATAATAGTTGGAGATTCTAAGGTCTTTCACCACTTCAGAGATGGCTGTTGCTCATGCAGAGATTATTGGTGATTACAGTTGTATCAAACACTGACAAAAATTGTTAACAAGCCTATCCAGAATTTTTGTTGAATCAAGTTTAGGCATAAAAAGACAACAAGACACTGTAAATTATCTCTTCATCCATTTGTATATTTTATCACAGGAGTAATTAAATTGCTGAAATTTTGTTCCAACTTCTCACCATAGACTTACTTATTTTAGTTTAGTATTGACTACGTGTTTGGAATTTCTACGGTAGTTGAGTTCTCTTGCACAATTCCCTGCATGCCAGATCCTTCACAGGCTTCATTGAAGTCTGGAACCACCAAATAGGGTCCCCAACCCTTGTTTATCTTTGTCCTGGCCTCATTTGAATTGGTTGCCATTTTGATGGTTTCCATTTTCTATTTTCCCATTTTAAAGGTCTTTCAATATTTCAAAGTGACAATGGGAGCAGGCAGCTTTTGCTGTGGCATTTTGTTTTACACTGTGAATTATGTTTTTGAGGAATTCATCCAACATTTCTCTGTTACAGAACAATGTGCTTATAATCCTTCTAAGTTCACATGGGCATGATTTTGTGTCATCAAGTCATTGTCAATGAGTACTATTGCTTTTCATGATTTCTTGTTTGTTTGTTTGTCTGTCCAGGACTCATAATTTTCACCCTCTTAGGTTAAGGGTGAAAGCTAAAGCCAAATTTACAGGAGCAAGAGCAATGGTGACAAAAAACAGCTGGTGGGATGTGGGTGATACAGTCAACTATGAATGAGGAGAAGAATGTATAGAAGAAGATGAAAGAACTAATTAAACGATTAAAACACCAAATAACTGAAATGCTGCGCATTGCTAAGAAAGATCATTGAATTTTAATTTAATTATTAAAAAATCCGAGTCAGAGATGGGAAACCAAACTTTTCTCCCCGAAGTACACCATTACTATTTTTGGAAAATTTATTCGGTGCGCCGGTTATATATAACCTCCTAGACACATAATACTAAATTACATGAAATTCTCCTCGATTAGTTTCACAAAACTCTTCCAAAACATAGAAATTGAACTAAACCTCCTAAACTATAGATCAGGTTTAGTGAACTTTAAAAGTGAGTAAATAACTTCTTCAACTATGAAAATTAAACAAATAGCCCATTAAGATATAAATCAAGTTTGTGAAACCCTTATAAATGAAAGGGAATAAAGTGTTACAAATACATAGTTATGGATATATGTTTATTTATTCGATTGTCGTAGATCTAAAGGATTATTTATTCAATTTCAAAGTTTAAGCTAGTTTTCTAATTAAAATCAACCAATAATTCAGCGAAGTTTTATACAATTTATCCATTTTAAAAAAGGATCGCGTTTCCCTAACCATTCTTTCTGCCATCTATTTTTAAAACACTAATGTGGGTTGAATATTTTGAAAAACCGACCATCGGGTTAGATACTCTTCTTATACAAGTCATATATGTCAAAATTACATTGATCCAACGGTCAGATTTTAAAAAATCTCATATTAAAAAACTGCAATGTTTCTAATTATAATAATTTTTCACAATTACATTTTCAAGAAACCAACCGTTGGATCACTGTGATTTTTGGTATACGTAATGTATATAACCAGATTATTTAATTCAACGGTCGGTTTTTCAAAATATTCTTCCCACATTAGTGTTTTGAAAACGGATGTTAGAAATAATGGTAAAATGAATGGTTATTATGTCCCTAAAAAAAATTAATTGTTTTATACTAGTTGGCATAAAAATAGGTTTCAAAATCAAGCATCGAGCACAAAATATACAGACTAAACTTCAATTTTCAAAATAAGGCATCTAGAAAGATGTTCGCTAGCTAGCTAGTCTTTTTTCATTTGCTCCCTAGAGATAAAAAAATCAACCCCTGCTCATAAACCCAAACCATGTCTAATATTACTATAAAGAGTTATCAACATATTTTCATATACTCGAATCGAAAATTTCTCATCTGAAAATTCTACATATCACTGAACTAACAGATTACCAACACGTTCCAAACTTTAGTAACAATTTGAGAACAGTTCTATGATGTATATAACATTAATTATTCAATTAGGCAGCAGTAATGATGAGTTTTAACTTGGTAGTTGAAATCTTTCGATTCTGAATTTTATTTCTAATGAATGAGAATTGACCCATATGGACCTCACGCCATGTACAAACAGCACGTGCTACCGGGGGCATTTGAGGCCCAAAACTCCTGGGATGTGACATACAAACAACGTAGTCCCGGAGGAATATACAGATCAACCTCCACACTGTGCAGACTGCAGACAATTGATTTGGTTTACTGTAGAAACATGTGAAAACCACCAACCTATATAGCTTATTAAGTTTTAATTTGTCCATCCTTCACCTTCCAACCCCAGTAAAAGGCCGGCAGATATATGCAGACTTGGAAAGCACATTTGTTAATATTTCCAACAATATGTTGTCAACTAACCTCTGAATCCTTTGGACTGTTGTTGCACTTATATGGCTATTGGTCCCGTCTCTCTGACTTTACATGCAAATACAGACAATGCACTGTACCAACAAATGTGACTTGAGTTTGTCATTGCATGGTCAGAAAATGGAAAGTAAAAAGACTTCGAGTTGATCTTTCCATGAAAGAAAATGATAAACCCACCACAGTTGAGTTGCCCTTTAATTCCCATGTTTAACAGAGCTAGTAGTATACTTCTTATTGTATGGGACTTCTTATTGTATGGGACAATTAGCATAACACATTATATCAATATAAATAAATATCATAATTTGTATTGCATATAATCATAATTTGTATGGTATATCATGTTATCTGTGAGAGAGGCATAGTAACCAAATATTTTTCTTTTAAGTAATGCTATACCCTACTGTAAATTAACTATCGCTATAAATTTTTAAAAAAAAAAATGAATAGGAATAGCTTTGAAAATTTATAAATGGACAGTTTTAAAAATTTATGACATTTCATATTTAATTTGTAGCAAACTTGAAATTATACTTTATAGCAACGCATAGCATTTTTTATTTTTTTTTTAGAATAAATGTATTCTAATTTTTGGTCAAACTTATCTTTTTGGGGATCCATTTTAAAAATTAATATAAAAAAGGGTAAAATGCATTGATCACTCCTGAGGTTAGATGTAATTACACGAATCTCTCCCGAGTTTCAAAAAATTCCAATGACCCTCCTAAGGTTTCCTACTATGTGCAAACACCTCCATTCCATTACATTTTCCGTCAATTGGCGCATAAAATGACTAAAATACACTCATTTCTTTGTAAATGTAAATTACATCAACCTCCCCGAAGGTTTGACATATTTTCAACCACTTCCCCTATCAACAAGCTTACTTTGAACAATCATATTTCCCACATATGAACTTCAATTTGATTACTTCAAGTTGTTATTGAAAGTTCTCATGGCATATTTTCGATTGCAACTTGACTTACTCGATTTGGATTTGAAATAAATAAGTTATAAGCCTTCAAAGTTGGTAAAAAAATTCACATTTTTTCAATATTCCAAGTCTTTGTTTGAAACAATATGTGGTTAATTATATATGGACCTATAATCTATTTAGCTTTATCTTCGAAGTCTTTATGAGAATTTTATTTTTTATGCATGTGTGTGTGAATGTGTGTGTGTGTGTATCATAGAGTTTGTTATAAAGTGCACCTTGTATAAGATGACCTCCATAGAACTAATTGTAGAGTAGATTTTGAAAAACTGACCGTTGGATTAGATTAACTTCTTATATATTTCATACTCGCTAAAAATCACAGTGATCTAATAGTTGGTTTGTGAAAAATATCATTGTAATAAATTGTAACTTTTATGTTGTTCAAAATGCCACAAATTTTTCTTAGTCAATTTAAAAAAAAAAAAAACGGCCATTGGATCATTGTGATTTTTAGCGAGCATGAAATTTATAAGAAGTTAATTTAATTCAATGGTCACTTTTCCAAAATCTATAATGCAATTGGCCCTATAAAAAGTAGGCATTTTTAGAATTTTAGTGGCTGATATTGACAATTTCTAGAAGGGATGTATTTGCAAATATATAAAAATCTCAGGGGGTCATTTGCATTTTTCACATCTTAGAGAGGTCCCTGTAATTATGTCAAACCTTAAGGGAAGCCATTGCAAATAACAATAAGGGTAAAGTGAGAATTTTTTGAAAGTTAATAACTGATGTTAGCAGTTTCTGTAAGTTTCCTAATGGAAAATGTAACAGAATGGAGGTCTTTGTACATAGCAGTAAACTTTAGAGGGTCGTCAGAGTTTTTTGAAACTCAGAAGATGTCCGTGTAATTACACCTAACTTCAGGGAAGGTAAATGCATTTTACCCTATAAATAAAGAGTAGATAGGAATATAGTAACATAATTAACCATGATTTGCTAATATTACCTTAATACAAATAAAAATAAGCTAAATTTTAGACTAATTTTTTTATTGAATAATAATATAATATTACAATGTCAAAAAATCTCTGCTTTTGAATATTTTTAAATAGTAGTATCATATCATTTGATTTTTAAAAATTTGATCTAAAATTTGATCACATAAAATTATATATTCCATACTAAATTAATTGCTCTCACAATGGCTCAATTAGCCATGATATGTAGCCTAATTAATCATGAATTTTTTCCTTCTAAATAAAAGACTGCATGCATTGTCTTTTTTCGAGAAGAGGATGAATTCCCAAACTAGCCCTCAGTCCATCGAGACTGCATGCATTGTCTAAAATCACCAAACATTCGTGCCTTTATTTGTTGACTTTTTCAGGTGAAAAAAAGCCGGCAAGGCCGCAAGGTGGCAGGGAGGATGACAGGCTGGCTGCATAATATTTTCCATCATAACTAATAAATTATTTAAACTAAATAAATAATAAAATTAATTTTACTTCTCCATAAATTTCGCGCGAATTCAATATTTTGTATTATTTGAGTGGACAAGAACACTATACAATACAAATTTGAAATTACACGTCAATAAATATATTTGGGAAAAAAAAAACCCAAAAATAAATTTAAAATAAAAATAAAAATAACTATATACGCATATCAAAGCTATCTACCAGTCAAAACAAAACTTCCAAAAGCAACACTCTCTGTATCTCAGGCAACTTTATCCTCATCGTAGTCGTCGTCGTCGTCGTCGTAATCATTCTCACTCCTCTCTCTAAAAACTCCATTAACAACACTTTGAATCATCTTCAAAACGACGTCCCCGAAAAAAGCAAAACACCCAAACCCACATTCGTAGCAACACTTGTCCTTCAACTTCAAAAAGAAGTTTCCGCCGGAATCTACGGGCGGCGTGGACATGGGCTGAAGGTAAGCCCAAGCAGCATGTTTCACCAACGGGTTCTTGATGGGAATCTCGTGCCAGCTGGAGTTGTGAGTGGGAGACGGCGTCGTTCCTAGCAGAGGAGATGAAATTGGGAGAAGGTCTTTGATGCTGGTGTATTCGAGAGAGTGAAGATTTATCATCTCGATGTCGGAGATATCGACCGCCGAGTGAATGCCATTGGGTCTGAGGAAAGTTGTGGCTTGAGAGGTTAATGGGTATTCGAGGTCAGGTTCAGGCTCTTTAATTATCTCCATTGTTATAGGGAAATTAGATGATGTTTCGATTGATCAGCAAGCTTTTGGATCAATCACCAAGTTTTGTTTCCCATTTGGAATTGGATTGGGAGAATTAAAATACAAGGTTTTACAGAGATGAATAGGAACTTCGACATCGAGAGAGAGAGAGAGAGAGAGAGAGATTTTGGTTAAACAATTTGGAAGGAGGGAGGTGTGTGGGTGTCGGGAGTGAGAGACTTAGGTAGGCCCCCGGGCCTCCAAACTTCAAAGGGTGCGGGCGCGTGAGCTATTTTATTCTCTCTATGCAGTCTGATGAATGAGCAAAGACTAAGGGGGTGTTTGGAAACTTTGAAAATTGATTTTGATCAGTTCTGATTTATTTTTGTTATATGATTTTTATATAAATCAGTTTCCAGTTGGTTTGAAAAAAATAGTGTTTATGCCTTATTTTCTGGACATGATTAAACTGATTTGTAGAAAAAATACACTTACCAAACAGTACTGAATAAAAATCAGGCAGACTTATTCTTTGCTGACCAAATTTTTAAGTTTGCCAAACAGCACCTAAGTGAGTATAAAAAATTAGTTAGGTAATTTTGGTTGAAGAAAATTACCACGGCAAGGGGAGGGTACAAAGGAAATTTGATGATGGTTCAGCTCCATTTAGTAATGTTCAACAATAATATATTGTATAATAGTTGTTTTTTTGCCGAAAATAGTATAATAGTATTTAATAAGCAATAGATCTTATCATATCAACATCAACCCAATTAAAATATCTTGCCACGTTAATACTAAATGAGTATTTAATTAATGTCTAAATAAGAAAACGGTTCATGTAGGCGTCGTTTTAATGAATTAGGGTAAAGCCGGTTCTTAGAGGGCGTGTCGGCAAAACGGTGCATTATAGCGGTTAGTCTATCAAGCCTTCCTTTGAGCGGAGTTTTTTGCAAATCTAGTGTTTAACCAAAACGTATTTATAGAAATAGTGTCCTTTGAAATAGTTTTACAAAAATACTACTAGCCGCAGCTGCAGTTACAGCTTTAAGATTCAATTTTTTTTTTTTTTTTTATTAACCTTAAAGTAGGCTAAAACATATTTATCAAAAACTAAAATAAATTATAAAAAGAAAAATTTAGAACTGCACTTGTGGTATTAAGAAACTGCAGTAGCAGCTTCAAAAAATAATATATATATATATTTATTTTTTATTTTGATAATCTCACACTAAAAAATCATAATATTTTACAGTGTCATATGTATAAAGCCAACCATTCGATCAGTATAATTTTTATCGAGTATGAAATTCATAAGAAATATATTTAATCCAACCGTCAATTTTTCAAAAAAAATTTCTGCATTTGACTTTGGGCATGCCACCTTACACAATTTAGTGTAAAATGTACCTTATAACTAACCGCCTGATCAAACCAAATCTACACATAAGGTACGCTATATCATGATTAATCCGTTCTATATTTTATTTATTATTTTTTTTATTCGTAGATTCGATTTAATTAGGAAGTGTTATAAGGTGTACTTTATTCTAAGTTGCGTAAGATAAATTGTATAGGGCCAAAAAAAAGCATTTTTAAAAAAACTGGCTGTTGGATTAGATATACTTCTTTTGAATTTCATGCTTGCCAAAAATCACACAACGATCGATTTCTGACTGATTGAAAAAAAAAACGGTGATATTTTGAGGAATAAAAGATATCACAATTTTCACAGTGACATTAGTCAGAAACTGACCATTGGATGACTATGATTTTTGGCGAGTATGAAATTCATAAGGAGTACATCTAATCTAACGATCAGTTTTCTAAAATACATTTTCATTTGGCTCATGCAGGTCACCTTACCCAACTTAGCATAAAGTGTACCTTATAACACTCCTTAATTAAACCAAATTTATAAATAAGTATTATAATAAAAAAAATATATGGATAAAATGCACAACAAATCTATGGATAAAGTGGGCCTTATTTGTAGATTTGGTTTAATCTGGGCTTGTAATAATGTGCATTTTACATAATTGCGTGAGGTGACATGTCTAGAGCCAAATGCAGAACAAATTTTGAAAAATGGACCGTTGGATTAAATATACTTCCTACGAAATTTCATGTTTGCCAAAAAATCACAGTGATCTAGCTGCGTGTTCTTGACAAACATTACTATAAAAAATTATCCTCAGTATCTTTTTAGTATGAGATGGTCAAAAATAAAAAAATAAAAAAAATAATTATTTGAAGCCGCTACTGCTCTTTCTTAATGTCGCAACTGCGCTTCTAAATTTTTTTTATTATAATATTATTTAAGATTTTGATAAATATGTTTTAGCCTATTTAAAGGTTAAAAAAAATAAAAGAAAAATGAATCTTAAAGCCGCAGCTGCGGCTACTAGTATTCATGTAAAATTATTTGAAAGCACTGTATTTCTGTCAATACGTTTTGGTCAAACACTAGATTTGCTAAAAACTCCTTTGAGCGTTGTCGATCACAGTTCGCCAAACTTCCTGTAAGGCTGCAAGATCGATTGCGTTGCCAAATGCCAGCGATGGCTACACTCTTGGGAAAATAGGAACTTACAATTTCCTTCTCATTCTCCCTTTCTGCCCTTCTTATCTCTCTCTCTCTCTATATATATATATATATATATATTAGATTTTCTCTTATCAACAAACCCTTATTTTAGCTTAAAATCAGCAAATAAGAGGAGCCGTTGGATCATCATGGAGGGCTGGGATTTGTTCACTTAAATGACCCGGTGAGGACCCGCGAGAAACCCAAAATCATCCTATGACCCGCGTAAAACCCTGCCGGCGTG
>JAESVK010001036.1:87879-98111 GCA_017140935.1 Hamamelis virginiana
CCAAGTCCTCATATAAGGAAGTGGAATATATATATATATATATATATTAGATTTTCTCTTATCAACAAACCCTTATTTTAGCTTAAAATCAGCAAATAAGAGGAGTCGTTGGATCATCACGGAGGGCTGGGATTTGTTCACTTAAATGACCCGGTGAGGACCCGCGAGAAACCCAAAATCATCCTATGACCCGCGTAAAACCCTGCCGGCGTGAAGCTCCTCGCCTCGCCGCCCCACCTCGCACAACCCCAAATCTCACAAATCCCACTCTAGGGCAACGAATTGGACTCCATCTCTCCCGCGGCTGAAGAAGCCCCAACCCGCAGAATCACTTAAAATCAGTCCCAAATGCAAAATAAACCCTCACCCAGTTGGCATAAAACATTTAATTCAAAATTTTCAACAAATTTACGAAGGAGAGAAGATCCATTGCGCTTTAGCAAAGAGAGAGAGAGAGAGAGAGCGCTTACTAGGAAGAGATAAATCATTAACAGGGGGATTACACATGGTGATGACTGCAACGCCGTCGTTTCCGACCTCCATCGTAACGGGAACCATCGCCATGGCAACTGGAACCACCGCCATGGAAACTGAGTTATAGAGATCCAGAGTTAGGGGGTTTTTTCAGTGAAGAAAAAGAAGATGATAATGGAAGTCTCAGAAGATATGATCGTAACAAGAGAGAAAATGGTGTTGTGGCTGACTGGGAGTTGCCGGAAGTAGGCCGCCGGAAGCTCTTGTGTGATCGGAGATGGGAGATGGAGATATGGGTTAACACGCGGGTCTTTGCAGGTCACGGGCCATTTAAGTGATCTCAAAATCAACCGTCCCTCTCTTATCCAACGGTTGCCCTCATTTGTGCATTTTAGCTTAAAATCAGCATTTGCTGATAAGAGAAATTCTAATATATATATATATATGTGTGTGTGTGTGTGTGTTTGTGTTGTGCGGTGAGTTATGCATCAAGTGCCAATTTTGACACCGCATATGATATTAATCTGGTCCGTCCTGCGCGAAGGAGTGAAACTTTGTAGTTTAATGCCAACTCGTTCCATCTATGGCGAGTCAGCACAACCCTTCACCTGAAGCAGACACTTGGAGGCCCACTTGTACGATCGGCTTCTCTGACATCTTGACGCATAGGCATAGCTACCATCGCAACTGCGGAGGCTTCTCAGCTTTCCAATGGTTAGTGTGTTCATCCTTCAATGGTTTTTGTTAAATTTTAAATAGTCAACGGTGGTGTTAAATTCGTGTGATAATTGATCTGAAGAAGAGGTAAAATGTTCTTCAGTTCTTTGTTGATTTTATTACATGTTTATTGCACTTTGAAAGACCAAATTCTGCTCAATATGTTCGCGTATAAACTCAAGAACTGAAATTTTGCTTCATCTACTAAGCCCACATTGTATGTGATTCTTTTAGGGTTGGGGGGTTGGGGTAAGTATATTGTTTTGAATTTTTTTTTTGTAATATGTTTTCTCTTCTTGGGTATGGGTTTATCTTGTGAAACAATACATGGTTAATACTGTGATAAGAATTTGGTATTGTTTGTAGAAGAGGAGGAGATGTCCCAGAAATGGAGTTATAAAATGGTGCGGGAAATTTCAATTCTAGTGTTGACAAAACCTGCATTTTCTTGTGTCATACCTCTTATTAGCATGAACATGAAATCCAGTCAATTATATTCGGTACTCTTTCGGGGTAGGAGGGTTGTGGGTGAGAGAGAGAGAGAGAGTCTCTTATTAGCATGAACATGAAATCCAGTCAATTATATTCGTTACTCTTTCGGGGTAGGAGGGTTGTGGGTGAGAGAGAGAGAGAGAGAGTCCTGATTGTTTGGTCATAATAGTTTGACATTGCATGTAGATAATGATAAAACAGGGCAATCTATTGATTCTCTTTTATAAAATAGTGAAACAAGTATGCTTCCCCACCCCCACCCCCTCTGTCTTTTTGTACGCTACACTGTGAAGAGCATAATTGAAGTGATTTACTTGATCTATATGAGCATAGGAGCTTCTGTTATTGTCACTTTCTTCTTCTTCTTCTTCTTTTTTCCTATTATTTCTCTGTAATATTTCAATATGAGAAAACCCCATTTGTCAGTATACTAAGAATATGATATTGCATGCAGAAACATAGGAATTCGTTGAGTAAGCAAACTTCTGTTCGAATGATGGAGAACAATAATGCTGATTATGTGAGCCTGGTGGAAGAAGCTTCTTTCAAATTAGAAAACTCCAAGAAGGTATCAATTATACCTCTTGTTTTCTTGATCTTCTATGAGGTCTCTGGGGGACCATTTGGAGTCGAAGACAGCGTCAAGGCAGCTGGTCCTCTTTTAGCCCTTCTTGGCTTTCTGGTTTTCCCATTTGTATGGAGCATTCCAGAAGCCCTTTTAACTGCAGAATTAGGCACTATGTTCCCTGAAAATGGCGGTTATGTGGTGTGGGTTTCATCGGCTTTGGGTCCCTACTGGGGCTTTCAGCAAGGATGGATGAAGTGGCTAAGTGGAGTTATTGATAATGCGCTGTACCCAGTTCTGTTTCTAGACTATCTGAAATCAGCAATCCCTGCTTTAGGAGGTGGTTTCCCAAGAGTAATTGCAGTGCTAGTTTTGACTGTAGCTCTCACTTACATGAACTATAGGGGTTTAACAATAGTGGGACGGGCCGCTATACTGTTAGGGGTGATTTCACTTCTTCCTTTTGTTGTTATGGGACTCCTGTCAATTCCCAAACTGAAGCCTTCTAGATGGTTTGTGGTTGATCTGCATGATGTGAACTGGGGTTTGTACTTAAACACTCTTTTCTGGAATCTGAACTACTGGGACTCAATCAGCACTCTTTCAGGAGAGGTGGAAGAGCCAAGCAAAACTCTCCCGAAAGCTCTCTTTTATGCTCTTATCTTGGTTGTTTTTGGGTATTTTTTTCCTCTTCTGATTGGTACAGGAACAATTCCACTTGATCGTGATATGTGGACTGATGGGTATTTCTCAGATATTGCTAAAATGCTTGGAGGTGTGTGGTTATGTTTTTGGGTCCAGGGGGCTTCTGCCCTGTCAAATATGGGGATGTTTGTCGCTGAGATGAGTAGTGACTCCTTTCAACTTCTGGGGATGGCAGATCTTGGGATGCTTCCTGAATTCTTTGGCAAGAGGTCTCCTTACGGAACACCACTCACTGGAATTTTATTCTCTGCATCTGGTGTGCTTTTGCTCTCATGGTTGAGCTTTCAAGAGATCGTAGCTGCAGAGAATTTCTTATACTGTTTCGGAATGATAATGGAGTTCATTGCATTTGTGAAATTAAGGATAAAATACCCTGCAGCATCTCGTCCTTATAAGATACCAGTTGGTACAACCGGAGCTATTTTGATCTGTATTCCTCCAACCATATTAATATTTGTGGTTTTAGCTCTTGCTTCTCTCAAAGTCGTGGCAATTAGCCTTTTGGCTGTGATAGTTGGGCTTGTTATGCAACCTTGTCTCAAGTATGCTGAGAAAAGGAGATGGTTGAGGTTCTCCATGAGTTCTGACCTTCCAGCTTTCCATTGTACTTATAACCCGGGTACTGAACCGTGAATGAAATAACAAATCTTTGGTCTTGATAATTTAATCATGTGGTTTCCCTAAATATCAATTTTTTATTTTATCACATCTTGAGATGCTTATGATTATGACCAAGAGCTCGTTATAATTTATTGAGGTTGATAATGATATTTTATCTTACTTATATGGAGTAACTTGCTGAAATTTGGTGTATTTCTGCTGTTGTTTCCATGATGTGCAACAAGTTGATAAGATTGTTGGTTTCTGATACAGATAAGTGAAGAATTTTAAATAGTTTGGCAAGTTCTATGTATCACCTAATCATTTTGTGAATTTTTTAAAAATTGTACATGTAAAAGTTCTTTATCTTGCTCTGTTAATGCCTAAAGAACATAGCTGCCGTCGGCCGGCACTTGTGTGAAGTGTGTAATAGTTATTACCACTTTTTGCTCATCTAAGAAATATAGCTAATCTGGTCTCTGAATACTCTATTGTAGCTAGATCATAATTTACAGTCTTGTCATTCTCAATAGTAACTTATGAATGTAAAATTGCCTTTCAGTTACCAGCCTGTGCATTTTCTCAAATATATCCTTACCATGAACCTCTCAATACCAAGTCAATTTAAACAGGTAAATTCTACTCAACAAATAAGCATTATGGTATATATTACTGATACTTTGACATATAAATATTAAAATGTGAAACCTATAACTACCGCAATATAAAAGAAAGATATTAATTTGATTGATTGAGAATATTACCTGTCAAAGCCAACAGAAGGTTTAAAGGATTGTTTTTGTCTCATTCTTGTATATTCTTATGTAAAGATTAAGGCTATGGAAGATAGAATAACTTACAAATACTCATTGCGAACTTTAGAATATTTTTGGGAAGCAAGAGTTGCATTAGCAAGGATTATATTTTAATTTTCTTGTTATGCACCGCATGACGTCTGTTAAAAAAAGTTTAATTTCTTAATGAAGAGGCTTAGCTTTAGACTATTTTGTTCCCTGCTTCTGAGATTCTCTGTCTCTTGGTTTTTCTAGATTTCCATTTTTTTTGTTTACAAGGGAGGGACTTTAACCCTTAACCTATTCTAATCCCTTCCCACCCCATACCAATTAAGCTTGGGCTCATTGGTATCTGTTTTCCATGTTTTCTCAGTGTTGAAAACAGAGAAAATGTCATTTTGACATTTTTCAAATTCTACATTTTTGTACTCATTTTCTAGAAAACTTTTTTTTTTACTTGCAAACACATTGTCTACACAAATTATTTCCAGTGAGAATGAAAATGAAAGTGGTCCCTTGGATCAAGTAGTTCTTTTTACTTGAAGACAAATCTAGTAATTTTTTCTTTGCATAACATGGATTTATATAGAATAAGTGAAGAACAGGTTGGAAATTATCATTAACATGGATGGTTTGATCATCTCTCTGACTCTCTCATGAAAATGCCAGCTCCTATATATGGTGCAATTTTGAATCATTAGCTTCAGATCAGAACAAGGCTCCATTTGGAAGGTCCCTGAAATGCATTTGCCCTGGTATTGATAGTTGTATATCAAACTGGCATTGAATAATCTGCAATATTGCTTGGCCTTACACCCCCTCCAAACAGTCCCTTTAGAAAGTCTACTCTAGTTTGATTTTTGTATTTGAGAGTCCTTTATGTGTTATGTCCCGCTGGTTCATAAGTTCCAGATAGATGGGTTGGTGAGGCACATGTATGGTAGTTAATTGTATAGATTTAATAAGGATCCTTGTTGTCTTCTTGTTAATATCCCTTAATGAGTTGCCACCAGCTTCTTACCTGTTACCAAACTTGGCGAAACCAGAGATTTCCACGTGGCACTTACCCAGATGAGGAACAAGAACAATGAAGATTCAATCCTGCCTTAGATAATGTACAGTGATCATTTCACCTGTCTCACTCCTGTGACTGAGGGAGAAATTCTTTAGTAATCCATTGTCGGATATTACAACACTTCTTGCCTATAAGTTATCGCTGTCTTTTGGCCTTTCTTTCAGAAACAGACAAGTGAGAGAGATAAAAAGAAAACATCAAACATTCTATTTTTTCTTTCTGCAATAAAGAAAAATATAATCGAACACTCGTAAACAAGATTTTTCGTAGAGGAGGGGGTAAACTAGATAGAGGAAGTAAGGAAGAAGAGAGAAGGAGAAGGAGAGAAATGGGTGCTCAAGGGAACACCCCAAAAGCCTCCCCAAAGAAAAAATCAACCTCACTGCAGTATCTCTTTGATCTGGATTCTAGGAGTAATGGAGGAAATCACTTTTCGGACAACAACAATGGCAGGCAGCCTTCGATTGAATCCGAAAATGAAGATATCCTTTCTATTATCTCTTATTGCACCTTCATCTTCACCTTCACCGATCCTTTAGAATCTCCTTCGCAGCAAGATCTAAAAAGACTTAAGCTCACCAAAATCCTCACCTTTATAAAATCCTTGAAAAAACCTCTCCATGATCAAATTCTCTCACCTCTCATCTCCATGATATCGGCCAACCTCTTCCGGCCACTTCCTCCATCTACCAACCCCTTTATCACCTCAGACTTACCGGACGATGAAGAGCATGCCACCACTCCTGCACCTGCATGGCCGCACCTGCAAATTGTCTACGATATCCTCCTTCGACTAGTCCTCAATACAGATCCTAAAAT
Source organism: Hamamelis virginiana (assembly GCA_017140935.1). Lineage (NCBI taxonomy): Eukaryota > Viridiplantae > Streptophyta > Magnoliopsida > Saxifragales > Hamamelidaceae > Hamamelis > Hamamelis virginiana. Next base: position 94,121 of record JAESVK010001036.1, read on the forward strand.
GATAAAAGATTATATTGATCATCCTTTCCTTCTCAACCTTCTTTCCCTCTTTCAATCCGATGACCCAAGGGAACGGGAGAGCTTGAAGAATGTTTACCATCGTATATATTCCAAATTCACCTTCTACCGATCGTTCATGAGGAAATCGATGAACGATGTGTTCTTGCACTTTATTTTTGAGACAGAGAGGCACTGTGGCATGGGAGAGCTGCTAGAGATCTGGGGAAGCATCATTAATGGATTTACTGTTCCACTCAAGGAAGAGCACAAACTGTTCTTGATGAGAGTGCTTGTTCCTTTACACAAGACTAAGGGGATGCAGCTTTACCATAGGCAGCTGGCTTATTGTGTTTCTCAGTTTGTGCAGAAGGAGCCTGTGCTTGGTGGGATTGTAGTTCGAGGGATTTTAAGGTATTGGCCTATCACTAATTGTCAGAAGGAAATTCTGCTAATTGGGGAATTGGAGGAATTGGTGGAGAATATAGACCCTGAACAGTATAGGAAGTTGGCTCCGCCTTTGTGTACCCAAATAACAAAGTGCTTGAACAGTTGGAATTCACAGGTAAAAATGAACTATTAACATTCTCATATTGATACTCTCACAGTATGTTGTTTTTTTAGGTCTCTCTCTTAGTGGATTTTATTCATTGTAATCGAAACTTTTTGTTTCTCTGAAGCTCGTACTATTAAGGTGAAGTTGTGGGATAGAGAAGAGATTCCAACTTTTCCTTTCCTTTCCTATGTCTTCCAGGCAATCATACCAAGCTTTATTCTCTGTTTGAATCTCTGGAAGAGTAAGGGAAAGGAAAGGAAAATGGTGAAAACTAATTAGAAATGGATTCCTTTTCCAAACCATTTTTTGGATTCCTTTTCCAAACCATTTTTAAACTTTTCCTTTCCTTTCCCTCCACTTTTCCGGTATCCAAACAAAGGCTTAATGATAAAATTAATACTTAGAAATTTTATCTTCCATGAGGATTACACTGCCTGAAACACGAAGATTTTTCTTCAAATGTTTGTAACTTTATTGCAAATGCAAGATAATACGATCACATTCACAGGGCTGCCTCCTATTTCCTTGAGGCTCTTCCCATTTCCAAGGAGGGCAAGCTGAAGGATCCTGGCAGCAAACCCAAATCCAAATATGGAAACATTTACCCTCTAAAACCCATAAAATATTTCAGCTTTTTGGATCAGATACAACTAAAACTTGGTTTTTCTAGTCAGCATTGAGTTGGGTTTATCCAGGGTCTTGGTCTTATCAACTTTGTGTCATACTCTATGTAATATTCATAGTGGAAGAAGCTGTGTCTCCTCAATTGTTTTCACCAACATGGTTAATATTGCATTTTCCCAACATCAAGTCTTTTATGTAATAAGTACATTTTTTCTTTCTGATGATTGCTTTGAATTTAGGTCGCCGAGCGAGCACTCTATGTTTGGAACAATGAGCAGTTTGTGAAGATGGCATCACAGGCAATAGAAGAAGTGTTTCCAGTAGTCGTCGAAGGCATGGAGAAGAACCTAAAATGGCACTGGAGTAGGAGTGTAAGGCAACTCACAGAAAATGTAAAGGTCATGCTAGAAGAAATGGATCATGTTTTATACTCAAATTGTGTCCATGAACTTGAAGGACGAGAATACGCGGCTCGCCAAGAGGAGATCAAGAGGAAGGAGAAATGGGAGAGAATAGAAATGGCAGCAGCCCAGAAGCAATTTGTCCAACCACCACATTGTTTATGTGTTTCTTATTGAAATTAAGAACCAAAATTAAGAATCTGTGATGGCAGTTGGTACTTAAATACGAGACTGTTATGGAAATTATACAAAAGCTTTTTGCTATTTAGTGTTTCACTAAACTTTTAAGAAAACATTAAGCAATACAACTTTCCCATGCCTGTGAACTACCCTGACGTGTCGTAATTTGAGTGGTGTGTGAAAAAGAGGGAAACAATTTGATAAGAAAGACCTCATCACTCAAAGCAGGACACATAATGGTGGTTTTTAATTTCGGGTTAGAGTGTCTGGTGTTATAGTATTTTTCGTGTACATATAGGTAGCACATGGTTGAGGATATCTGAATATGCATCTCAGTTTTACATCCAAGGTACTTTATCAATTAAATGCCAAGCAAATGGGTGTCAATTGACTAATAAGCCAAATAAATGATCCAAAATTTTTATAGGTGGTCTTGTAGTCTACAGGTTTTTCTCCCCTACTTACTTACAAAGAGATGATGGGCTCAAAAAATTGACCTTGATAATAAAAATGGGGTTTGGATTCTTTTGCTTGGAAGGAGAGAGAAAAAAACAATAACAGCATCAAATGTTGGTCCAAATGGTCCTTCTACTTTGAAAATGGTACACAATGTATATTTTTTTTAATCCCAAAAAGAGTCCATGGCATAGTTATCAGAACCGGACCGGTCCAGCCGGTTGGACCGGTGAACCGGCCAAAGAACCGGGCTGGGTTGTTAATTGGACCGCTTAGAACAAAAAATCACATAAAATCGGCCAACCCGGGCGGTTTTTGGCGAACCATTCCACGCGCGGTTTTATGTGAACCGGATGATTTAAAAAAAAAAATGAGTAAGATGACCATTTTCCCAATTTTGTAACACAAATTCAATTATAATATGAAGGATATTATTGTCCATCACAAATGCAATCCAAAAAAGCAAAAGCCCCTAAGGTTCTTCCTCAATCCTCAGTACTCCTCACGCAGAAATTCTCAGAACCCTTCCATAGTTCCATCATCCATGGTTCCTAAGCTCCCTGCCTCCCGCAGTGCAGTAGTTATGGCGTCTCAATTCTCGGCTCTTCCCCTCTCACTCTTGGACTTGGTTTAGTGGTTCTTCCTCACGCAGTCTGCAGTCAAGCCCTCTCCTCCATTGTAGCAGCCAACACTTACCAGTTACCAGGTAAGGGCTTTAAAGTTCCAGTCCATGTTCAGTTTTCATTGACTCAAAAATGGTCCATGCTTCCTGAACCAAACCAGCATGTCTACAGGCAGAAAGAACTCTGAGAAAAGTGATTTCATTTGGCTTCATCCCTGATTGTATCATCTCTTGAAAGAACCAATAGCCTCTGCTGCTTTTCCATTTTGTCCACACCCAACAATGATCCCAGTCCAACACACATAATCCCTTTCTAATGTATTATCAAACGAGGCCATTCCATCATCAATTTATCCGCATTTTGATTTTTGAGTACATATCAACGAGAGATGTTAATCATGTTACAATAATATTATTTTAATTACAACCCCCTCTGATTCAATGACATAAAATTAAATGTATTTTTCATGGATGATAGACATGTTAAATTTACTTAATGTGGACCCACTTCACAGAAGCAAGATTTGGCTCTGTTATTTTGAGTACTAAGTTCTGATATTCTTCTTATATTGTTAATTTGTCAGTCCACTTTATGCTTAGTGATTGGAACTTGGAAGTTGGAACACATAAAGCAATGTATTTTACTGCATATTTATAATTTGATTGATTATTGTGCACCTATTTTGAAATGAATCTATAATTTCATTAATTGTTATATGTAGTTTTATATACTACATTTGTTAGAAATACATATTTAAAAGTTAAAAATGAATAGTATTAGACTAGAAGAGTGTTTATGTTAGAAATACATATTTATGACGTGTTAGCTTAGATTTTTTTTTTTATCATTAATATATTTTTTTTTAATTATTTAATTATATCACCGGTCCGACCAATGGCCCAGTGATTGAACCAGTGACCCGACCACCCGCCTCTTGTCCGGATCAATGACTGGTCTGGTTCTCATAACTATGGTCCATGGGCCCTTGGGTCATATAAAAGGAACAACCTTCTCCCTTTCCTAAACTCCCATTCTAATATTCGGACATTTTAAATTCGCGACCTTCATCTAATGTGTGTGAGAGAGAATAACAAAAATAACAAAAATTGGTCCAAATAATCCTTAGATTAGTGAAAATTATCCTCTTTTTTTTT
>JAESVK010001036.1:100325-123509 GCA_017140935.1 Hamamelis virginiana
ATCTCTTGAACTCTACCAATTCCTAGGCTGCCATGAAGTATTTATTTAACAGCATATGATTATACTCCTTGAATTTGCCCTGACTCTATACATGGTTCCTTTCTAACTAGCATGTAAATTACAGTTGAACCACTTTAGTTAAATAAGCTTTGTAATTTTCTTCTTAACTATGCTAATCAACTTCAACCCCTGCATGACAAAATGCTTTTTGCTTCAAATAATGACTAAGTACCATTTAGTGTTTAGTTTAACATGAACAAAACCAAGTGGCGGCTCTTGTGTGCATTGTTGTTTCTTTTATCAAAATATTATCCTAGGTCATATGGAAAAACTTAGGAAATCGCTGGTATTTTCAACCACACCTAGATGCACCACCAGTTTCCTTTTGCTGTTAGACTTTGATGTCTCCAAATTGTACTAGTAGCTATTTCTGCTATGGATATGATTAAATCTCAGAGGGTCAGTGCATCCTTGTACAGTTATTTAGTAAAGTATTCATACCACACAAAGTTTGCATCACGATCCTGAAGCACCTCCGATGCATTTGAGTTGCTCTGTCACTCAAATTTAAATTCAACACATGCTTTAATTAGCCACATTATCTAATTAAAGAAAAAGGCACCAATTAAAATATGATTTTGAAAATCATGAATGTGCAAAAATATCTATTTAAATCCAATTAAGAAACAGTCTTCTACCTCTTCAACGCTTGGATATGTAAATTCACTTAGATTTGTGAGGTTAAAAAGCTGAGGTCTTCGCATTGTATTTTTGCAGCTGAAGACTGCTACTCTCACTCTTGTTCTTGTAGCGCTGCTTATTGTCGCACTATCCTCGATTGACTCTGGGCTCAGCTATCTGTTGGCTTTGCTTCTCCGGAGAACCCCATGATCCAACGGTGCTCTAACAAAATATTTGTTTTTAATCTATGGTTAGCTCAAAGGTTGCAGATGCTGATCAGCCATTGTCCCTGTAAGCATTATAAGCATCACCTGTAAAGCTTGAGCTGACTTTGGAATTCGATCAGAAACAGCAGCACAACCATGGAGTGGAGAGACGATTGCCGAAAAGATTATATGAAATGATTCAAAGTTGATTCTTATATGTGTATGGGCATTGTGTTTTGTTAGAAGCTCTGTTGATATGCAAATTGGAGAGAGAGAGTCTATACTATTCGAAAACACATTAACAAAAGCTCATGGCTAAAGTTTTTTTAAGATGTTATATTTTCATGATTTTTCTCCAAATGACCCTATGTTCATTGTGTTTTCAGTTTTATATATATATATATATATATATATATATATATATATATGGGTTGGGATTGTAACACACATGAGATACCAAATTGTCAGACAGGCCGGATAAATTCTTTTCTTTTTTTTTATCTTAAAGCATGTTGAAGAAAAGAATAAGGGCTTGGATTGTAGCCCTGAAATAAAACTTGATTGTAGCCATAAACCAGAACCACAACTCTTTCAAACAAATTGTAAAAACTGTAAAACCTCTTACTCAAACTGAATCATTGATTAAATAAATTCAATCCAATCAATACTGCCTTTTTTTTTTTTTTGGCTTACAATTTGTTTCCTGCATCATCCTGAATTCAAGAACCTCTAATATTTTTCTTTTTCGTTTTGTTTTTTTTTTTTTTTGTTACAAAAATAAGTGGAGACAAATCTAGGCATTGTGACCTCAATAGAAGGCCAACCATCCAACCCTGATAGTCACATACAATAGAATTTGAACCCGTCCACTTACTACAAAAACAACTGTGGTTGGGTTCTCTTTTTTAAGTGAAACAAAGAAAATATTGTTGACAGCACTCCACAGATTGTAGACTGCAAAGTGATACATTAAATTGTGTTCATGTAGCTCACAACTTAAGATGACATTTTGACTAATTAAAATCCAAACACAATACAATATTTATCCATCAAATTATGGAACTCAAAGGGTAAACAGCGTATTTATTGTTCTCACCACCACCACGAATATCATAGCTGCTGAATGTAACAAGAATAACTGAGCTCCGTCCCCAATGGAAGGTTACAGTCCTAGAACAAACTAGATGAACATGAGAAATTACTCATAATTAAAAATCAAAACCCCTTGTAACAAAATCTGTGAAAATCTGAAACCTATCGACCAAAGACTGGTAGGAAAATTCTGACCCAAAAATGAAAAATGAATCTAAAACTAGACTGCGGAATTTTTAGCCCTTTCTTCAAATACAAAACACGGCTAAGGTAAAAAAAAAAAAAACTCTATGAAAGCTTGAAAAGCCGCACCCCTGTACACGTCCATGTCCCAAACCTCTTCTTTTTCACGTATCAAATGTTTGTCTTCAAGCAGCCAATCCGTTGGCTGATTTGAAAAGGTACAACGTCATTTCAAGCTTCAATAATGACCAGGGCAACAATTTTGCCCCTTCTTTAAAAAAAGACGTGACCAAAATTTGGTCTTTTCATAGAACGAATCACAGCTCCACTATATCGGATAATGCACAATATGACAAAGTACCAACGCAGATATACAGCTCTGAAGTAGCAAATACTGGAAAAGAGCACCTCCAAGCAAAGCACAAAATCTAATATCGGATAAATATTATACTTGATATTTCGACAGCTTCTCCTTCACCGGGGGCTCCAAAGCAGACATGCACTGTTCCCACGCTCCATTTCTAAGCATCTGCCAAGATATTTATTGAAATTTAGTATGTCTGTTTACGTTGGATTATCCAACTCGTAGTTTTGTAGCTATTGGCCAAAAATTAAAACTAACGAGGAGTTTATAATCATTTTCAACAACCTGAGGATCAAAAAAATTAATACTAACAAGTTTATATTCTCCCCCCAATGTTTAATAACCCTAATTAGGCTGGTAGTCTTCGGAAAGGCAACTAATAAACGGCGATCATGAATGGTAATTTCATAAACAAATTAAAGCTTTCAAGTGGGACAAATATATATATAGGCTAAGGTTGAATCCCATATTGATTGGCATATGAAATTCAAGCAAACTCAACTTCACTGAAAAGACCTTGACAAAGTCAAACTATATCAACCACTGCATTTTTCTGCTTAGTAATATTAAAAGAATTTATTAAAACTCAACTTCATACAAAATAGAATAAACCTATTTAATAGTAAGGGCACACTTTTATTTTCTTTCTTCTTTTTTTTGGGCAAGCGCAGCACGCGTTTGGGGGGAATTAAACCCAGTAATTACTTGCTTCTTTTAGGGGGAAAAATCTTGCTCAGAATTAATACATGATGAAAATATGCGTCAGGTAAAAAATTTAACAGTACATTTTAAAAGCCAAAAAGTAGCCTATATAAATCTTATTAAGAGAATCAAAGTAAACTTCAAAGAATGGTAAAGCTTCATAAAGACAGGAACCATAACATAAAATCATAACAAGGGTCATTTGGGTAAATTAAAAACTCTCTCAAGCAGAAACCAAGCAAACACAGAAGGCATCACTAACCTGCTTATAACCATGCAACACCTGGCAAACCTCATTATGTAGCTCCTCACTCTTTATTTCCTGTGGATGAACATTAAAGTCAGAAAGGACAGAAATTGAGTTCCTTTAACTTTTCCGGTTCATGTTTTGAAGATGATGATAATGCTAGTCTTACATGCCAACTTGCAATAGCTTTGCACATAAAAACAAGTGAACTCAACGCTCCAGATGGATTTATTCGAACCTGCCAACATTTGAGCACCAAAGCATAAATCAGATTACTATAGCGAATCAAATCCGAAGTACAAGAAAGACAGATGCATACCATTGCACAAAGACCTCGGAAGGCATCCTCCTTTTCAATATCATCGCGTATCCTGCCACAATATGATTGATTATGGGGAACTGTTAACATAAGGGGCTATGCCATTGAATAAATGTGAAAGAGTCTGCTCAGAAAGCAAAGAGGAGCTTATGGATAGAACTCAAATAAAATTTCTTCAAAAGTAGAATGTAGATAAACAAGTAAACTTCATGACCAATCTAACTTAATAATAAACCAAAAAAAAAAAAAACATACAAGACCATAAATTTGAACATACACAAATATTTGAGCTATGCAGCCCCCAACAGTTATTTCAACAGCTGTTTCTGGCCAGCAAACACAAAGATATGTTTGCTCTATAGTTTAGTGGAGCCTTCGCCCTAGATTTAGCAAAATAACTACTTTTTTTTTTTTTTTTTAAATGTAGTTTGTCTAGCTGACCCCAAAGTTTTGGGATAAGGCTTTTTTGCGTCAATTAACTGCCTAACTTGACATTAGAATTAATGGTTTTTTTTTTTTTTAAAAAAAAAACAAAATTAGGGAGAGACTATTCTACTGAGTTAGAGAGGAGCCAGAAAGTACTCAGGTTTGCAAATTTAAAGATTATAAGGTTGTCCAGGGATTTTGCAAAGAGCTATTATTAATGCTGAGTCTAATACATCTTCCAATAATAAGAGGGCTGTGATTTTATGGGTTTTTATAAAGATATAGGTTGGTTTTATTAACTTGTTTAACCAATTAATTGAAAGAGTAGATCTAGTCAGTTATCCAAGATTGATGCAGTTAAATGGGAGCTTATACAACTCTTTGTTACTATCTGTATTTTCCAGCAACTCGATTAAGATGCTTCATATGATTCTCATAATTCTAGCATTAAGCATCTTATATATGAGGGAGTAGAGCGGGATAAGGTGACCTTTGATGTCTATTTGCTACCTTCTGTTATCAAACTCAGAAATAAGACGCACTTCAAAGATAACTTACTTAGATAAAGCAGTGCACCATGATTGCATGAAATGCTCCATATGCGGCGATACAAGCTCTGGACAGACCCAGGCAAGCCTGCCAAGGGTGATGGCACCATTTTCTATGAGTGACTTGTTGAGCTCCTGCTCAGCATCAGGAATTGCAATTTACTACACATCCAAAAACACACAAACTACACATATCAATGGAAGAGACAACCACCTCCGCATGTTGAAGTATTGGGACTAAGCATGAGATCACTGTCATCACCACCGGAGAAATTTCTTGATGAACCTGAAATTTGGAAGTCAAAAGTAATTACAATACTTGCATTTTGTTTGTTTACAGAATGGTATTGTGGAAAAATCCATCCACTCCATGCACTGTTAATGCAAATAGTATGAAAACCAATAAGCAGCAGAGTCTGCACAGACCAGCCTAACTTTAAGAACTAACATATATGGAATTATAGACATAAGGAAATTGTGCACTCTAGCCATGTGCACACGCAGTATACAAGGAGGAAAAGAGAACAAGATTTACAAATTGAGAGCATAAGAAATCAATGTAGGAAGAAAGAGATTGTATGCCCTGCTCCAAGCTCCAAAGTTAGAGGTTTTTGGAAAGGATCAACTTCAATTCTACCAAGGAGACTTCCACCTGTTCAAAAGTCTTCTATTTCTTTCTTTCCAAACACACCAAAATAGAGCACATGGAATACACCTACTAACCCTTCTGCTCCACTTGCATCCATCCGGAAGAGACTCTCAAACCCCTCATTAGGTCTCCAAACCCTCAATTGTGTAAATGTCCAAAAGAGTCCTAATTTCATGTCTATGAATATTATAATGAATATTATAAGATACAAAGATATTGAACAAGATATGGAAATAGAAGTGATAGATCTACAAAGCCGGATGAGTTGACCCTTTCTCAGCTTCTTCAAAGAATAAGCATATCCAAAGCTGATTGTACACCAGATTTACTCATGTATTTCACTATAGTTTTGAACCTTTAGGTGGATTATATCATAAATTTCCATTAGCCTGACCACTTTGTGAATAGAAGTTTTGCCAACACAACAACATCCACAGTAATGGAAGATTTATAAATCCTTGGTCCACCCTCAAAGATGGGAGACAATATATAGAAAATAACCGCTTCGGCTAATATGAAGAAGATTACCAAGACAAAAGCTCCCCAGAAAGCACCCAAAGTGATGGATTTATCAAACATTAAAAGGAAAGTATAAGCACAATAAAACCCAAAAAGGGTCTAAGAATAAATTATCAACCACACATACTTATTGTCGGCTAGAAAGTGACACACTCAATAGGTTGCTTGCCTAGCCTGCCTTCTGCTTTGATTACAGAAAACGCACTGCACGCACTGAGGTGCATAGTGAACAATAGAGAAAGCTTCTGTATAATTCAATGGTTCCTAAGCTAAAAGACTTTAATCTGTTCAAGAATTGCATGTCACTGTTTGGGGTACCAAGTCAATTCAGTTGTAATATTGTAGCTCTCTCTTAAAATACTTCCACTACTCCCACACATTTGATTAACATTATAACATCGAGTAACACATCAAAGTTTCTGAATCAAACCTTTTACTTTGTTCATGCTAACTTGGTTTATGTTAAAAGACTGACATCATGTTTCATGTAGATTTCTACAAGTACAGAATTGCCTGTCATGCCCATCCATAAATCTTGTCACACAAACATCAACCACATCATGTGATTTTGGATAGTTGACTGTAGCATAAGACACAATGCCACAAAGAACTGAGGATGATGATAGTATAGTCAGGGAAATGCAACCAAGCAAGAAGAAGATCAGCATCCTCTAAAACTAAAAGTCAGCAAAAGAAAAGTATTTTCCTTGATCTGAACTTCATTGAAAGCCACATTCTATCTATATTTAAATCCAGCTTATTTCAAGACCAAACGAGGCAACAAAAGGCTGCATGACCAAGTTCATCCACCAGAGGAGTGCACATACCTTGACTGCTAATTCTCCAATCGCCCAGCATGCATTATTTGCTACTGAAATAGTTTCCTTCAGCTTGGGAGAGTTCTGTATGAAGCATATAACATGTACATAATAAGGCTGACAAAAATAACCTCAGAATCATGAAATAAGTTCTCTACTTACCAGTTGCTTGGCTGCAACATCAAGAAATTCAGACAAACGAGGGTGCAAATGAACAGGACATACCTAATGAAAATCACCAAACGGCTTTAATATACTTTAGACAAGATAGATAAAAACAACTGCCTAAACAAAACAGTCAAAATCTTCCAGTGGCTACAACTGGTCTTGTGGCCCATCGCTACATAACTGCTTCCTCTATAGAGGAGTCACAGGGTTCAAGTCCTCAAATCTGGCAAACATCTTAAGGGATGGAGTGAAAACCTGGGCTATGGGCACACTTAGGATTAAGTTATCCTGCTTTAATATTCAACTTACTCTTGCAAGGTCCCCAAGAAGTGCAAAGGCACTTTGTCGGACATCGGAAGCATCATCCATGCAACATTGCAGAAGCAGGTCCCTCAGATTACTTTGTGGAACCTGCAAAAGAAGTAATATCCAAACGTCTGACTGAGCATCAATGCACATGCTGCATATCTGACAATATGGTTATATAATCTTCAGGAAAAAATGTCCCATGCAGCAAGAATGAATTTCTGGTCTGCTACAGACTCCATAATATGCATCCCACCTAGACCAAGATCTAGAACATGTGGACAAATTATTAAGACCTACACACGGTTACTCTTCTTTTTTTCCTTTTTTTCCCTTGATGCAGTGAGGATGTGATAAGAATTAAAAGGAAGCAAAAAAGAGCTTCTAGTGTTCAACGCCCTTTTTGACCAGTACAATACTCTTTATAGGTGCTTTAGTGTACACAAAATCCCTCAGCATTATATTTTATGTAGAAAACCATTGCACAGAATGACTTTGCAGTACTTACATTTTCTTAACAAAGAACATCCTTAAGCAAAAGCTAAGACCGTTTTATATGACAGAAAAAGCTTTTGCATTTTAAAAACAGAAGCAACTAAAACAGCAGATATTGCAAAAATGCCAAATCTCATATATTTTTCCAATTAAAAATTTTTGGAGAACGGGAAGTACCAAACTCTCTATCCCACTACCAAGGCCTTCTGCAAGTCCAGAGAGCAGGTCAAGAGAGCAAACAATAAACTCTTTATCATACTGAAGCCCAGCTGAAACAGGATCAACCTGCAAAGTGTGAATCAATCCCATCAGCCACATGATCAAGAAAGTGATTCAATTTTGTTGACAGATGTTCATATTTCAAAGGAACACACTATTCATGAAGCAACATATGTGATACAACCACTTAAGCAAAACACAAAACTTCTAACCTCATAATAAAGATGTTTAGAAGTGATAATAAATGGAGCTATGTGGGCCATACCACGAAAGTTCATTTCCCTTTTTTTTTTCTTTTTTTTTTCCGTCCTTGAGGAGAGCCCAGATGATCCCTCGGGTTTCACAATGGGGGGTACCCCATCCCTTAACCCCAACAACACAACCAACCCCCCCCCCCAAAAAAAAAAAAAAATCCCAAGGTTTGAATAATTGGCCCAAGACCTCCACCTCATAAGAGGGGAGAGGTACCACTAGGCCACAAGGGCCAGTGGTATAAAAGTTTATTTCAATTGAGGTATTAATATATATATATAATATATATATATATATATATATTGGACTAAGGGCATTAAGAATTCAGAGGTGCACATATGGATGCATTCCCATTTCCCAGTATGGAGACAAAACTTCATAAGTTAAATAATATTGCGAGAAAATTTACTACATTCTTGGGTATTTCTTGACCATAAATCTTAATTTCTTCATTTCACCCCCTACTTCTACAAAATTTAGACATACTTGTCTTAAATCCATTTACCAGAACCACAACCAAAGCCTAAGAACCTTGCCCCAAACAATAGGAGTCGGCTCTCTAGATCAAAATCCACCAAGTTTCAAGACCATTTTTATGACCAGCTCTCAGCCTAACATCAACGGTCAACCCTCTATGCCATATTCCTGCGAGGCAAGTTAGTAGCAGTAGAGAAGTCGGCCATAAACCTTGACGAAGAGCAGTTGACAGGCAGGGAAAGCTAACCCACTAGTTATGCTGTTTAAACTCATGCAACCGAGAAGTATCTTAAATCCTTCTAATTCTAAAGCATTTATCCACAATTTCAACTTGAGTGTTCGCTCCTACTCTAATTTTGCCAACCCCCCAAAACCAAAATCTACAAATAGCATATATATCATGAAACATCATCCTCTGTGTGTTAGGCTGATTCATTGAAAATTGACTACGCCTGTCCTTGAATTTCTCTCCCTTGATGCTTCCAACTCCCAGTAAATTTTTAGCAGAAAAGAACCTAAGATGAGAGAGAGAGAGAGAGAGAGAGAGAACCTAAGACATTAATGGAAGTAGCTCAAAACATAACAGAACTCATGTGCTCAATAAAATAACTAGGCATAGATACCATGGATCTCTTAGTCCCAAATAGATATGAATTTCATTGAGCAAGAAATTATACCGAATACGCTATGTATAGGACATCCTATGTAGTAATTTAGTTTTCTACCAAGAATGTAAGGTGGTGGCTAAACATAATTGAAGAATAATCATGTCTGAGAGCAGAAATATCAATACATGATGAATATCTATAACATTGAATACAATTATACAAGAAAACACCAAACCACCATAGAGCAATGGTGGTTGTCTATCATTGAAATAATAAAACAGAAATACTGGTTCATAAAACAATCAAAATATCATGTCTATTAAAACCTTTGCCAACTGTTGGGTCTGTATGATGGTTAAGCACCTCTGAAATACAGGCTCAGCAAATTGAGAAAATCCGGTACCCAATGCCTGAAAGAAGTAAAACACATCATTATTTGTATCATTGTAACTCCCCTTTATTATGCCTAAAAAATAAACCTTATTTTTCAACAATCACAGAACTAACAATAAAATAAATATATAAATAAATAAAAATAAAAGAACGGCAACAATGCGCATGGTGGTTGCAGTAAAAAATAATAAAAATATTAAGGACAAGTAGAATATATATTAAGAACATTATACACATACTTTGCTCGAAGGGTACTATATTTTCAAGAGAAAAGTAATGAATTGTTAGATCCTTCGGTTCTAACACTCAACATTGAGTTCAAATACAATTAGTACATTGGACCTTGGGCCCTTATGAACGATCATGGTTACAGAAATACCATCAGACCTGGAACTTCTGATGGGTTTTAAAAGTCAACTTCAAATGGAACCATATAAACATTGCTCAATAAAGCTCAGATATTTGTGGATTAATTGAGGGTTCCTGGACTGGTTTCGATGGCGATGGGGCTTTCATTAAGACATTGTCAAAACAGATGAGAAATTATAAACTTCTCCAAAATTTTATCAAAATATAGATATTAATACAAATATCGATGTAGAAAATGTAGTCAAAACTGATCCAAATTTTTGTTATTATGTGAATTGAATCAATCATTAAAGCAATTAGTGGTTCAAAATAATTACAGCTGGGATGACACCCACACACTGTACTACAAAGCACGTGCAGTCTATTTCCCCCGAAATTCCAGCTTATTGGTAGGAAGTATGCACTTAATCATTTATATGCTATAGACAAAATCCCTTGAACAAACCAATCACATAGGTCAAAGTCGAAAGATGACAATATATATATATGTATATATATATATATATATACCTGGGCTATGGAAGTAAAACATTCCAGCAGTGGGAAAAGATCTTTGTCTGAATTCGAAAGTTGTTGCCACTTTGCAATTAATGGTGGCATTAGAATGTCAAGATATGTTGGCTGCAAGTCATCAAGATAGTAAATCAGCACAGAATTGCATTTATCATAAATGCAGCATGCGTTAAGCTTTCTGTACATGTTGCTGTGTACACATTAATGGACAGAAGTGGGGGGGGGAAAAAGTTGTCTGCATTATAGGTATTACCTGATTTAGTTCCCCTCCAACAGCATCTGCCAAAGTTCCAATGGCATCATATACAATTCTGAGGTTTCGTCTCTGGATAGAATCATATAAAAATAAAATTAAATGGAAGCACAGGAATGAAAATATGTGATAGTAACCATAAAACAGTATGTAAATTTCACTATGTAATCAATCATGATAACTTGATGATGAGCTCAATATATGAAAGGGCCAGCAAACAACCTGATATTTCCCAAAAGCACACATTAGATGCTGCAGAATAGTTTCCAAACGCGGTGCCAACTCTTCTGCAGCCTCCTGCTAACAAATAAAACAACTATTGAGATCTACCACAGTTTGAAAACAGATATATATTAACTAAAGTACATTTATAGCAAGAACCTCTTCAAGTGTCGCAAAAGCTGAACAAGCAGCCTCTTGCACCCGTTTGTTAGTATCCAATATTCGTCGAAGAAGACCCATAAGAACTTTGTCAAATTGCTCATAGCCTTTTTGATGACCAATACCCTGAAATATATACGAAGAATTGCCTAATTAAAAACCTTTTTTTCTTTTTTGATAAGCAAAAAAATGTATTGATAAAAAAGAAGAGGACGAGACGTCCTACTTTTTTTAAGAACCTTAAAAGTGTATAGTGAAGGTTCTAACATAGCGACAGCTCTGGTTAAGAATTAACAAGGCAAATTTTGGTTCTAGACAGGATTTGAATTACAGGAAACGTATGCAGATAAGGTCAAAAGTGTACAAACCTACAACTTGAATATGACCACAAGATATTGTAGCAGGTGAAAAATCATATGAATAAAAGGGAAACCAAATAAAATTATATATATATATATAGATTGGTCAATTGAAAACACCACAAGATGTTTTGATCGAAGTATAAATATATAATGCAGATCAACAAACTGATTGCTGAACTAGTAGCACCGGAACTTTTTGTAGGTCACTAAAATCCAAAAGACATACGGGAGCTTTCTCCTTCTATCTACACCTTTCAATCTGCCCATTGTCAAGCTCTCCGCCACAAGACAAATTGATTATTCATACTCTTTATTCATGCCCAAGTCTTTATCAATCACTCTCTCCCAGAGTTCTACAGTAAAAATTGTAACTTTTGAACCACAATAATTGGTACAACTCTATGCATCACCCTAATTGTGACATATAAGTATAAAAATATTTTTCCACTATCACAGGACTCAAAGCAAAAAAGCACCAAAATGAAGGAAAAAACTTGATAACGAAAATCAGGCGAAAGAACAATGATTCACTCATACCTGAACAACAAATTTGCTGAAACGAGAAAGGGTCCAACAGGAAATACTCCGGATAAGAGGAAACTTATCATCTAGAAGAGGAATAAGAAAAGCCACAATCTGCACACACAAATATATATATATATACACACACACATTGAATAACTTTCCGTAAGTTCAACATTCTGAATCAGCAAGTAAACCAATAAGCAGTACTACAGAAAAAATAAAATAAAATAAATTCTACTGGATAGAATTGAGAACATTGATGTATACAAAGGGACAAAGAATAATGGTTCGCACCACACATCAATTGCAAATAAATAAATAAATAAATCAAAAAAATCTATGAAATTGGACTAAATCCTGAGCAACAATTATTTCAGTTCCAATTTATTGATATAAATATGAAAGCAACAATATAAAAGCAAACATACACACAAGTACTTACATAACTGGAATGACAGGAAAAATATAAGACAAGATAGGAACTTAAAAACACACACACACACATATATATAGACCTTGGGGAAAAAGAAGATAAAGAACACATCCGACCATGAAGAACATTGCAAAAGCAATTTAAAAGGCATGAATATAACAGACTAGAAAAGATACAAGCATAACTCAATTTTAAAACAAAATTATGTTGCTTATCCAAAAAAAAAAAAACTCAATTTTAAAACAAAAGACAGAAACATCATCTTGTGACTTGCACCCATTATTTTACAAGTCATGGTGTCAGCTTCAGAACTTAGCTAATTAAAATTTTATACCAACAAAAGATTACCTCAGGCAAATGAGGATAAAGACCAGTAATGCAACCCTCAGCTATTGCACCAATAGCTAAAACAGCAGCTTCCCTTTCTTTCCAAGTGGCATCATCAGTAGCTGATAACTTTGCCTGCAAAAAATTGAGAAGTGAAAATAAA
This sequence comes from Hamamelis virginiana, assembly GCA_017140935.1. Taxonomy (NCBI): domain Eukaryota; kingdom Viridiplantae; phylum Streptophyta; class Magnoliopsida; order Saxifragales; family Hamamelidaceae; genus Hamamelis; species Hamamelis virginiana. The sequence continues at coordinate 113,324 of JAESVK010001036.1, forward strand.
TATTTGAATCATGTGTGCAAAGTTGCAGAGAAATCAAACTTTTATGACAAACCCAAAAAGTTGTTCAACAGGAAAGTAGAATCCTATTCTCAATCCTGTTCCACACATTTCATCCAACAACCATTTAAAACCCACAGGTGACTCTTACTAAGGTCATTGAATCTGTAACATCAGGCATTGACTCCTGCAGAACTAACAAGTCAACCATTTTGCATTTTTATTTTCATTTATTAAAAAAAAGGTAATGTTGGCAGTTACTTTTAAAGAGACAAACAAACATCCATGAATTTCATCCATATGCACAGTTGAAAGCATCATCTTATTGATCAATAAAACACTACCAACCTGCATAATCCAAATTAATAATTCCTAAATTACGGTACCATGCGGTTTTCTGATTGGTTACCAGATATGGTCGCCTTTTGACCAATACTGGGAAAAGATGGAGAATAACAAGGAAGAAAAGAAATTAGATTAAGACAGAGTTGGGAATGTGATATAACTGCCTGTTGGGAAACAAATGGAAAATAAATCAATTACCTGAACTGTAGGCATCAATGTTGGAAGAATCTCATCCCCAAACACATTTGAGAGAACATCTAGAGCAGCTGCACTGCATTTCCGTAAATTCCAAACATTGACTATATCATCATCCTATCAGCAGCCCAAATTCCAAAATGGTTAATTATAAAATATACATAATGACCTCATTTTTCTAATACTAACTACAGCACAAAATAAATGAATTATACTCAATGAGACAAATTGACAAGCCAAACATATAACTAAAGAAAAACAAGATATGGTAACATACATCATCCTCTACACTATCAGACCCATGAAGTCGTGATGAATGAAAACGAGGCCTCAGATCCTGCATTGAAACAGTGCAATGAAAAGATAAATTCAAACTAAATAGAATGAGAAGGGTAATAAATAAACCAGACAACCGCCACAAACTCAACATTGAAAACCAAACCTGATCTCTGTCTGGGAGAGACTCATCCTCCTGCAATTATGTATTGATGTCAGACAAGTAATGAATTGCAACAGCTACTTATTCAGAACCATTCAAAAATTGAAAACGGCAGAGAATAGTTAACCTCAGCATCAACAAGTGTCTCGTCATCCTCAGAATATACCATGTTTGATAACAACACCTACAAAAGTTGTGTAGATGCATGAGAAACATTGAAAATCAATCTGTAGGTGGGGAACTTAACCAACAAAGTAATAACAATAGCATTAGCTATACTGGAATTAGACGGGGTAAGAATTCCCGTAAGTTCTCTGGTGGTAACTGAGCATCACAATATGCAGACCTGGCAATCAAAATCACTGTTAGAAAGAGAACATTGAAACTAAGAAGTCAATAATTAAAAAGACAGAGAGAAAAATTTCTTCCAAAAGTTGAAAGTCGAGAGTTGCAGTCATCATAAGACAAAAGACATAAACTTTCCATTTGATCCTTTCAAAAAATATATAAAAAAGAACAATACAAATTGAATTTTCTGTTTCTTACAATAAAAGGGGGAAATAAATTAGCTATCATAGCAATCTCTTGATAAGGACTAAAAAGTCATCGTAAAGTAGCAGTCGTCATAGGGTGTTGCTTCATGAATTTGTATTTAGAAAAGAGCAACTGAATATGAAAGTAACAAGATATATGAAATGTGGAATGTCTCTCCTGATAATAAGATACATTTACCACCAATCTTTCCTACATGAGGTCTACAAACTACATAATGGCTACTAAGCTTTTTACCAAGACAATCAGACATGGATTTCACAAAGTGAAGGATTACCAAAATTCACAGGCTTCAAGAGACACTTCATCATCAGTGTCCTTGTTGACTTGCAACATGTATTCAATTACATTCCTTAAATGAGGCTGCAGTACAGAATAAAAATCACATCAGGAAGGAAGGCAGGGAGGACATTGGAAAAATCAACAGGCAAAATATGAGGCAAGATAAAATTATTAAAAATAAAGACACGATGAAAATAGCGACAAAAAGCAATCTAATTCTTTCACTTAGATACCTGAGGAAACAAAAACTGGTAACATGTAACAGAGGACATAACACAAGAAGAAGGAATACTTGTTGGGACTAAAGAAAACAGAACATGGTGCACACCTCCAAGAATGACGGACGAACTTCAATTAACTGAACAAATGCTGCACAAACCTGTGAAACACAAGGTCATACAATAGATAGATGAGAGCCAAACCAAGCTTTATAAGCGTTCAATATCCCATCATAACTTGCAAAACTATAAGATGCTCCAAGGTGGCAAATCATGAGGTTGGTGTCAGCAAAAGCACTTATCCCTCCCATATCCTAGTCATCATTATATATAAAAGAGATGAAGAAAGATCTCCGGTCTCCAATTATGCATCCAGTCTTTTCTACATTGACACCTAAACTGAAAAGCGAATACCAAAATTCACTAACTGTCTAGTTATATAGTCTTTTCAGACAATACCTAACAGTAAACAGCTAAAAAGAAAATAGCGAAGAGTTGTTTCTTCAGGCTAATACATGCCTCCATTTCTTTAGATGATCAACATAAATATTCACCCCCACTTCAAGAGTAGAAGTTTTGTCATTCAACTATATTTCTTACATGCATTGTCTTAAATATCTTAAGTATGCAAGGGAACAATAAGAAATAATGTAAAAAGCAAAGTATATTATCGCATAGCCAACAATATAACTCATAAAATAGCAGAAAGAAAAGAGAAAATGGTGCAAGAAAATTTTAGAGAATTCAATTGAAGCGAAAAATATTTGAAAATTACAGTTCAATTACGCTGTTGCATATTAACCCCAAAGAGGGCAATGAAAAACTACTCACCAATTTCCGCAACTCTGCCGCTGGGTCATGTGCAAGAACAAACAAACCCTGGAGGTATTGATCCATGGACACATATAAAGCCTGCAAGCAAATAACATAAAACAATAATCATAAATCACCACTCCTAGCAACATCGGAATTAAGTCCAGTGGGAATTGAGAAACCAAAATGTTTTGGTATACTTACAGTGGGCATCAACATAATGTATTGATTTACTGAACCCAAGGAAAGCTTTCTAAGCGAAGCATGTGGTGACGTAAAAAACTGTTAGGGCAAAAGAACAACAAAAGTTAAATGAATCCTTCATTACAAACTAAGTGCAGGACACAAATGACACAATTTCGAGATTCACAAAAATATAAACTTAAGGAAGCTCACAAGTTAGAACCAAGCAACTCTAACAAAAAAAGTAGAACTTGAGTCACCTTGAACAATCTAGGAAGAAAAACATTGATGGGGCGTTCAGTTAATCCAGGCACATCTGAATCAAGAACTTGGGGAATATCTTCACAAATCTGTGTAATATCACATCATTGACAAAATAAAGTTGTTACATTCGTTGAAACAATTCAGATTCTAATCCATGAATCTGTTATGAAGAGCCAAATGAAGTATTTGGAATCACAACCACCATCTAATGTATATACATAGATATCACAAAGCAGTGATGCCATAAAGGCAGAGAGATAACCCTGAAAACTCCTTTTCAGCGACTTCCTTCAGACGAGTTTGCATCTTGGGATGTGGTACAACTAAAAGTATATAAATATATGTTTACCAAAAAAAAAAGTATATAAATCTATATATGTACATACATATATAGAAGGTAGCCTCCCAACCTTAAGGGTAAATCTCAGTCTGGTGGAACAACTAAAATTGCATAAATACATATATACATACCTATATAAAAGGTAAACTCCCAATCTTAAAGGTAAATCTGATTATTTCTAAGATCCAAACAGAGCCTAAAGCAATTTGAGGTGGGAAGCAGTTCTTCAAACCCAAATGCAATCACCATGAATGTTTTCTTAATTCATAGCCCCGCATTAGAACAACAGTATACAGTATAACCAAAACTTTCCCTTAGAAAAGGAAAATAGCCATTGGTCGTAAACATTGCCAAATTTTAATCAGGCCATCGATAAATAAACACGCATCAACCATCGGTTAAATAAATATATATATTTTGAAGACGAGGCGAAGGAGAAGAGAACGCGTTGGATTAAGGAGAAAAGGTATACAAAGTAATGGAGGACTTAACTGTCAAATGAATGGATCAATGGAAGATGATTCATATAAATGACCCTGTAACATTCAAGTCAAGCTTGTAATACAACAACAATGATAATGAGGCCAGTGACATATGGATTGATTGAATATAGGCAGGTTTAGTTCTTGCACCAACCAAAAGGCAAGCCATTGATTTATACATTCAATATTTGTTGCTATGTTGGTAGGATTTCGAGTCTAATCCTTCATCTTTTCAATACAAGTAGGCCATTCCCAAGGTTGTAGATGGATCTCATTCAAGGGTGAAAACCCAAGGCTATTGGGCCAAAAGTAATAACATTTTAAAATCCGGGAAATGTATTCAATTGAAGATTGAAAAAAACTCTAGCCAGTAAGAGAGAAAGCTTTCTCAATTTGGCTTTCCTTCACAAGACCTGTCAAAAATCTTAATGTTTTCCAGATGATTGCAAATCAAGATTAGATCACAACCGATACTGGTGCTTCCAATTTCTTACAAAGTCCTCTGATAGGATTTTCTGTTTTGCGAACTAATTTATCTTGGCCTATTTTCTCATCCGCCAATAACCAGTAAAACAAAGATATACTGTATAAACTATACAGTTCATACACCGGTAGCTTTTGACACTTAAATACAGTTGCATACATTTACCAGTTCAATGCATTTTCGAAGGTTTGCACAACTAAGACATCCTAGGTATCTTAAGATAAAAAATCCTAACCAATCATGAGACATGAGTTACACAAGTATATCAAGGTAAAATAAAAGAATAAAGTCTCCATAATGTAAAGAGTAGCCAAAAAGCTGTTGGACAAAATTGTAGCACCTTTATGTTATGGAAGTCATACATTATTCCTCTTTTCAGTTCAGAGAGTTTAGTGGTGAATAATCCATTGATTCTAGGAGGCAAGACGTACCTTGGACAAAGCATCCATAGCACCTTCCATATGATTTAAGTCATTACTATCCAAACAATTCACAAGGGCTTGCAACAGCTCAGGCCATCCAAAAACACCCTCTAGTAGAACAACAACACTTATAACGGTGCCAACTGTAGACCTGATGTGCCTATCTGCTGCTCCTAAACAAGGCAACAGCTCTGATTTTATATATTGTTGGTATGCAGGAGACATCGATTTGAATGCAGTTCTAAGGTTATTTTTCAAAAGAAGGCCAGCAGCCTGTCGAACTTCAACTGATTTTCCCTGTTTAAAAGTTCAAAAAACAAAAAAAAAAACAAAAAACAAAAACAAAAACAAAAAAACAAAGAAAAGGCAGATGATCAGCTCCAAAACTTGAGGTTCCAACAGCACAAACAAGCAATACATGTTCATAGCATATCCTGATACAATATCATTCCCATGAAGTATTTAGACACTCTAGTAAATGACAAAACTAAGGACGTGTTTGGACATCCCGTGGAATTCTAATGACTCTTGTGTGTTTTTATGGCACTTGCACATACAAATCCATCATCCAAAATGGGGCCATTGCAGAAAATTGTTCCATCACCACAAATGATAGCATATGATAAGAATTAAGCTTTTCAATGGAGTGCTGTCTCAAATTTTTACCACCTATTGTGACCATAAACATCATTTTGGGCAGTGTCTCATCCATTATGATTGCTAATATATGTGTGTGTGTATATATATATATATATTGGGCCAAAAAAAACCCCCCCAGTTTTTTAAAAAAAAAAAAAAAAAAAAAAGTGAAGCAATTCAACAACTAAACCAGGAAAAAAGGAAACCTGAAAAAAATTGAGCTAGCAAGGTCCCCTAGAACAGCTTCATACACACATTATAAATTTTTTATTTTTTATTTTTGCCTCGACATTTTGAAACTTAAATTGCGAAAATTTTGCTATTGCATACACAAACGATCATTCGAACTAAAAATGCAACTAAATCGTGGTTGAAAGAAGTGAAATAAACTTCTATCCAAGCACATCGTCAAACAATTTCGTGAATAAATGATGTTCAATTAAACATTGTTAAATATCTCAACGCAGCCACAATTAAAGCATTTAACTTGGCGATCAATTTCGTCCATTGTATCCAGCGACTAACCATTTTTCAATCAAAAAACAATAAACAAACCCCTAATACTAATCAAATTTAGATAAAGACACATAATCATCAACTTCATCAGCATAAAACCCTATCCTTACTGAATCAAACAACAAATTCCAATCACTAAATTCAATGATAACACCATTCCAAACCAATCAAAACTAATCAAACCTATAATCCACCGATAAAATTTAAATATATATAAAAAAAATCCTTATTTTCTCGAGAGACAAACACAATCGGAGTACCTCGGCACGGGCGAGGATGAAAGCGAGGTAGTTGTTGAAATCGGGGAACTGAGAATAGTGCTGGAGTTGCTGCCAAATCTGAGACTTGTCAGAAGAAGAAGGCGATATGTGTTGTTCGAGTAAGCCACAGATCTCTTTGAAGCCTTCCTCTTGTGGCTGCCACGAGGCAGTAGCTGCCGCCATATTTAGTGTTGTTTCCTCTAAAGTTAGAGAGAGAGAGAGATGTTTTGTTGAGGTTTTGGCGAGAGTAGAGGATTCGGACAGGTTGAGAGATGGAGTTGGGGGTGCCTTGATGAGAGAAGAAGAAGAACTGAAGACGACGACAAGCGTGGTTTATGAAAGAGAGAGATTTGGGTTTCTCAGATGTTGGGTTGTAATAGCGTACGTGCGAGTCTAATGTAATTTAAGTAGACTCAATAATTAACGGTTCGATTTTAATCATTCGTTAGTCCAGGACTCCAGGTGGGGTTCCGAGCAAGAGAGGTTTGGAATTCTGATCATGGAAGCCTGGAAGGAGTAACAAGAAAAACCCATTCTTTTAAAATCCGGACAATTCATCGAACTTGAAAAGTTACCGGATTAATGGTGAATCGATTCAACTATCGGGTCAACATGGCAGAACCGTGATATCATAAATATATTATTTATTTATTTATTTATTAAAATAAAAGCTATAAATGATTCAAAATATAATTTTTTAAAAATATTTGTACAATCAATTCATAAATTAGAATTTATGTTCAGTCATCAAAATTAATAATTGATAATTCCTATTAATCAATCTTTATTATATATATTTTTTAAAATACAAGAGAAGAATATTGTATTATTAAATTAGGTTGTTGGGTTTCTTTTTATTATTTGAGATTTTTTTAGACTAATTTATCTTTTCAGCCTTCTTGGCACTAAGAGATTTTTAAAATTTTGGGGATATTTTAGTCATTTTAGCACCCTAAAAAAAATGGATTTACCGATTTTTTAACCAGGTTGAACGGTTTTTGAATTAAATGGAATTTTATGAGTTAAACCAACCGGGGAGAGAACCGGTTCCCGATTCAACCGTTTAAACCGGTCAGTCCAGTCCGGGTTTGATAACATTGAAAAAGCGGAATTCCATTGTTATATGTACCATGAATATACACGTGTTTGGATTTACTGATCAACACCTGTTGATATGTTGATACGCGGCTGGACACACGACATTTCAGCGGCTAATCAAAGGGCTGAGGTTTAAAATGCGGCTCATGGCTGTCGATTTGAGACTGATGAGAAGCTTAACAATCTTTATGTCAAATATAGGGAGAGAAAGTGTGTAAATAATTAAATATGTGTTTATACAGAGAAAATGATATTCGATCAGCTGTTGATTTGTTGTTCTTCTTCCTCTTGCTACAAATTCGTTGTGTACACAACATTGCTGCAAATCCAGTAAATTTGATGGGTTAGGATCTGGATTTCGACATTTATTTTATTTTATTTGATGAAGATTTAAAGGTTAGAGTTTTGATTTAAAATTTCATTTACAAAACAAATTTATTTTTTGATTTGCTGATAAATCGGGATTTGTGGATTAGATTTCTTATTTGCACAATTTTAATAAAAAAAATTAGAATTTTCTTTTTCCTGTAAACACAGTCTATCTCTATTCTCTCTTCATAATCTGAGCTAAGATTAAATGTTCTATATATTTTGGGAGTTAGGTTGGATGTTGCTTCAGTTACTTCAAAATCTCATAGGAATGAAAAGCGCGAGATTGGAGTATTGAACGGCTCTATACAAAGAGATATTCTACTTTGCATTTCCCAAATAGTCGACTATTGCTGGACTAATACTTGAAATTGCTAACGGCATCAACTCTGTTAATCTAGACCTTTTGGCCTAAAACGACATTGTCAGTCGTGTTTTGGTCATCAATCCTTGGATTACCTTCTTCCAGCACTTGTGTATGTTACCTATTTTGTGAACAATATATTCTTATATTCAGCTCGATTAATTCTTAGATACAGATAAAATTACCAACAGAATAGGATTACCGTTTTCTTTATGTCAATTAATGTTCCAAAAACCAATTAGTAGCATACACAAGACAAAAAGGAGAACTAATTAGAACTTTTTACTTCACAAGACTGACATATTAAGACCAACAATTCTGTCCTAGGAGTTTAGCTTCATCCAGTAATGCTGACTACTCTTTCAACTCCTTTTTCCCTTTTCCTTTTCCATTGAAACAAACAGGCCTTGACCTAAAATTTTCTTTTCCTATCCTGTTTGGAGTCATACAGTGGATAAAAATGAAAATACGAGAAAGAGGAAAATATCATTATAATTTTAACCTCTCTCCATAACAGGATTATGATGAAAGGAAATGAGGAAAGTGGAGAGATCTGGGTGCAATCGTCCTCTCACTAATGAATTGTAGCCTTCACCTGCAAGCAGCAGCAGAAGAATGTGTTTTTCACTGGGAGATGGATGCTTCACTTGCTGAAGTACTAATCCTATAGCCTTAGCTTAGCGCACACAGCTGGCATCAGGGTTTAAGCTAGAGAGACTGCAGCAGACCACTTGGGTGCAGCCAAAATCTGTCTTTTTTCCTTTATTGATGGAACTCATAATGGTTCAAAGTCATGTTGAAAATAGGAACATTGACCAACAATGAATACAATCACATTGATAGAACGCATAATCCACGGCAACATATCTCAAAGCCAGTCCTGGATCCACTAGGGCATCCTCCTCCTTGTTAACAATGGTTACAATTTACAACAGAAGTACAGAACTGAAACCAGAGAGAAAGTAAGAACGCTTCTCCGCAGTGCAGTCTTGTAGAAGACAAATGGCAAGGTGTCCTGCATTTCCAAGACGAAGTTATATCAGCTGAGAACATATTATTTCTCTTTCCAGTAAACACACAAAAAAAAATAAAATTAAAATTAATATTGGCAACAGAGATGCAAATCCCACAAGCCCTTACAGCCCATTCTTATCATGCTAAGGTCACATGGGAATGAAGTCCCTTGACAGGTGCATCACATTCTGCACTCTGTCACCCTAATTAGAGCATGCCTGTCAAGTGCTTCAAACCTGTGTGGGGCTAGTATTACCCTATATATGCATATAAAATAGAAACAAAAAGGGAAGTTGATGTGCAAGAAAGTAAAAATGACATGGTAATATTAAAATGAATGGAATATGCAATTTATTGATTACCTTTACATCAGAACTAAGGAAGATCACGATCTGTGTAGTGAATTTTGGGAACTCTTTGGACTTTGATGCTTTCTCACGTCATTTTTTTCTTTTCTGCAGCCTGTTCATCAAAGAGAAAACTAATCAAGATACAAGGATTCCTCCTTTTCCTTTTCTCTTTTGAAAACAATGCAAGCATAAAAAGTGGAGAAAGAATGGCAAGTACTACTTCTACAACCTAAATTAGGATAGAATCTTCAGCAGAAGAGATATTTATTTGCCAGCACAAAATTGACCATATAAGAATTAATGTGCTGAAACAATAACCCAAAACCTGCTTGAATAGAGAATCAAACTGTTCCTGTCTGCTTTTTATTTTTTTTTCATTTTATGACCGATAGAAATGGGAACTCTTTTTTTATGTGCCCTATACCCACCCAATTTCTTTGGTAGATCCTACAAAATATGTACACAATGAGGAACACAAGAACTGTATTCCAAGCCATCTTATCAATATATTTACAAAAAAGCCTTGAAAAAACTTAATTCTAATTGTGTCAATGTTTTAT
>JAESVK010001036.1:123609-136741 GCA_017140935.1 Hamamelis virginiana
AACTCGCCGGATACTTAGGGAGATGACTCAATGGCAGGCACTTTCTCCTCCACTATGTGTCACAATAGCACAATCACATGTGGACACATTCCCACATCATATCTTCAGGCAAGCATATACTGCTTTGGTGGCATAAGGCTCAAATTCAAATAGGTGCCCAGTGTTCAAAGCAGGCATGAAATTTCATTTGACATCCTGATCTACGTGAGAACAAATCAATAGACCCAATTTTCCAGGTATTCATTCAATGAAAAACACGGTAGAAAGTTCATGCAAACAATATTTGAAATATAAACCACCTCATTAGAAACTAAAACATTATTCACGCGCACTCAAATTAGTAGAAATGAATGCTGAATGATGCAATTATTATGTCCTCCATTTTTCCACCAAGGCTCAAAATTAATCCTTACAAAAACCTAACCAGGTCAGATTTTCAAAGACAAACTCATCACCACACCCACAAGTGTAACATCCCAATCAGTTGATTCAAATGTTCTCATCTTCACCATCTAATTTGACATACAACAGTAGAATCTAGTTACTAACATCCCAAGGTACATCGAGCTAGATATGCTGTTTTAAGAGAGGCCATAATCTCTACCGGATGAATTTCTAAAAAGTTCCACAAATCAGGTGCTTAGATATCCACCAGAGCCACAATAGTTACTAAAACAATTCTGTCTAACTTATTATGAGGAAGACAATCATTATAGATGGCAATATCAAGCTCATTAAAGATGTTTATTGCTGAAGAAAAATAAATCCAACAAAAAAATCTATTTGTCAAGCCCGGTAAAGTTTTATCAGATAAACTGTAGATCTTTAAAAAAAAAAAAAATTGAAAAAAAAGATCAAGCCTTCAATAATCTCAATCTTCTCAAATAAATTGACAGAGGAAGACAATCAAACAAAAGAGTACAAAGAATTATCTAGTGGCAAAAATAACAAAAAAATAAAACAAAAGAATTAGAAAAGATAAATACATAGATATATACATATTCACCAAAATTACTGCTTTAAGTTTGGATAAACATCCAGATAAGGTTTTCATTAGTTGGTTCAAGAAGAAAATATTGTGTCCTCTTAGTACAAATTATAAAAAAAAAAATGGTTTCCAATTCAAATAAAACCCTTTTTGTGCGCTATAAATGCACGAAAGGTCAATTGAAGATATTACATACTAAATTTTCACAGTTTGACTTCTGGATAAAATTTCAGGCCTTTAGTGTCACACTTGTAGAAGCACAACAAATCAAGATTTAGAACTTCAAAAATTAATAAATAGAGGAAATAACAAATATGCTTGATTCCTTTATCGCCACGACTATTCCATGGCAACTACAATCATAAAACATGAGAACATCACAGGCCATCAAACAAGGCCTTCACCACCTGAGTCCCTGAGCTATTCCCTCTTCAGCCAATTCTCATACCGAAACATTGGCACTAGGCCACCACTTTCAACACCACCACAATCCCTCCATCTCCTCTCATGTCCAATATTATCACCACCCCATGCTATCTCCACTCAATTGCCAACACCACCCTTGTAAAACCACCATTAAGCAACAGATTGAACACCTGGTGGGCCTTTCTCTCTCTCCATCTACAGACACACCAGACACCTTTAAAAGGGTATAACTGATTCCAACTAACCTCATAATCCCATATAAGACCAAAGCTATCCACATGACTTTAGGGGAATTCAATTCCTTTTTGATTGGCTATAGAGGATAGAGTGTATTGGTCCATGTCAAAATCAAGCTAGAGACAGTCTTGAGCTGTCCACTACAGAATCATGTGGCTGGAAACTAATATGATAACAAAATCCACAATATCCCATCTAGAGAAGCCCTTATTGAAAGTCAAAATCACAATATATGAAGAAATTATAATCTAGTGTAAAATCATGGTAATAATTGATATTATTAAAAAATAAATAAATAAATAAATTATTAACTACACAGCCTTAAAGTCCAACCTATGGTAAGCAATACTTCTAAAATAGATGAAAAAAAAAAAAAATCAATCAAACGAACTTTCGTTAAAAGAATCTTTCAACATCATATTCCAACAATTCAGTCAACTAATAAACTATTGATTCAAGTTAATCAAAACGATTATTCTGATTGCATTTCTTTGATGGAGTGATGAAAATACCAATAAAGAATTGAAAGTGATTCCGAACAAAAGTCAAACCTTTTGAAGTTTCTTTAATACAGAATCTTCAAATGCATGATATCCGGCCCCAACAATATTGTTAAGCTGATCAGCTTCCTCATGCTTCTGGGCACTCAGAAACTCTTTAGTTACAGCTGGTTGAAGAGGCAAAACTAGCAAAGGATTTGAAAGATCTCCGCACACACTTCCTGTAGCAGCAACCTATAAAAAATTACACTAAAATGAGTAAGAACATAAAGTATGAAGTGATATAATAAAAAAGCAGAAGCTAAAATTCATGATTTCATATTAAACTCACAGCTGCATCTTTAGACGCCATCACGACAAGTGCAGAACCTCTCTTCTTGGAACCCTTGATGACGACATCTTCAACCTCACCAAACTTCGCAAACACCTCTCTTAGTCTCTCTGCAGTATAATCGATACCACCCTTTTCCCATGAAACCTTAAGCACCTTCTCCTTGTCCAAGCCAACCCCACCACCACTCATACTCCCCTTCCCCATGCCTGCAGTCTCTTTCTTCGATGAGACCGAAGCTGCACCTGCAGATTTATTTGCATGCATAGCTCGAATCCTTGCAATCTCTTCCTTAAGCTTCCTAGCAATTCTCTCCTCCTCTTCACGGGCTGTCGCAGCAGGGTCAGGTGCAAAGGCAGCCCGCTCCCTTTCTTCAAGATCAGAAACCATTCTTCGGCGTTTTGAATCATGCTGTGATCTGCGGAGAATCTGTTCGCGTTTGATTCGTAAAAGATCATCAAACAACTTCCTCGCTTTTTCATCCTTGAGAATCTCATAAGATGATTTAAGCTTTTGGAAGTTGTCATGGGCGTTGGGATCATTCAGCCTCTTGTCTGGATGTAATTCAAGAGCCTTCAACTTGTATGCTTTTGAAATCTCTTTCTCCGAAAGTTTGGCCCCTTCTTCGCCGGACGGTAACCCCAGAACACAATAATGATCAACTTCAACATCCATCTCTTCTGCTATAGATTACAAAACTGCAATTGAAGAATCAAATTGCAAGGTTTCGTTCAGTAATTTTATCGAACAAATAAGTAGCAATCAAAGCTTCTATTACAGTCCAAAAAATAAAAACAAAGCCACAATTAAAATAGATAGAGAAACCAAAGCTAATTTAACAGCTATTTAATTCATATACATAGAAATTTAGTCTTAGATAGAGAGAGATGAACCAGACAAACAAAAATTGGTGCATGTATGGAATCAATCAATTTGAGCAAACAATCATACAACATACATATATGCATATATGAATATAACCTACAAAACATACAAGGCTACAAGAACTAGAAATCATGCAAATCAAATAAATCTTGGGGTTAGTGGGACAAACCAAGGGCTATGAGAAGAAACGAACCACATGAGCAGTAGCTCCTCAAGCTTACAGTTTTTCACAAAAGATGAACTTGTAGCTGTAGGCCTTGGAGCTCTGGAGAGAGAGAGAGAGAGAGAGAGAGATGCATCCAGATTTGCTTCTGAGGGGAGAAAACTCAGCATGTGTTGAGCTTTGCCTAGGATGGCGACACATCACACGGAAGGAATATCGGACGGCTGGCAATGCCTTTTGCTAAAAAGGCACACCATATTGTCATTTTGGAGGCTGCAAATATGGTGTCAAAGTATCTCCAATGGCATGCCATTTGAGCTGCCATTGCCAAAATTTGGCGTTGGCGTCCAAATAGGTTGCTCCAATAGTATGGCATTTAGGGTACCAAATTTTGGCAAAGGCACATAGGGTTGCCAAATTTGGCACCTCAAAATTGGAGCACATATGCGCCAAAATTTGGCTATGGTGCCATTTGAGGTGCCAAATTTTGGATTTGGCGCATCAAATGGCATGAATGCATTGAAGATGTTCTCAATAACGTGTAACTTTTCTTTGCTCTAACGGCCTTAAAAGAATCAAAAAAGGCTAAACTCTTCTCACAGAATTTTCATCAAACACTTTAAGCATATGCCTTCAAGCATGGCAAAAAGATCATTTTATATGTTAACTTAAAATCCCTTTGCAAATAGAAAACTATGAAAAAGATCACAACCATATAACCAAGAAAGTAAACTAATACCCCATAAATTTCAGAAATTTAGCATTCAAATTTACACTTTTCAACTTCCAATACATCAATTACTCAACTGATGCCATTGGGTGCCATTTGAGGTGCCAAATTTTGGCTTTGGCACAACAAATGGCATGAATGCATTGGAGATGTTTTCAACGATGTGAATATTTTCTTTGCTCTAACGGCCTTAAAAGGAATCAGAAGATGCTATACTCTTCTCACAGAATTTTCATCAAACATCTGAAGCATATGCCTTCAAGCATGGCAAAAGGATCATTTAATATCTTAACATAAAACCCCTTTGCAAATAGAAGACTATGAAATAAAAAAACCACAACCGTACAACCAAGAAAGTAAACTAATACCCAATTTCAGAAATTTAGCTTTCAAATTTGAACTTTTTAACTTCCAATATAACAATTTAACTTAAAACCCCTTTGCAAATAGAAGACTGTGAAAAAGATCAAAACCAAATAACCAAGAAAGTAAACTAATACCCCGTAAATTTCAGAAATTTAGCATCCGAATTTGAACTTTTCAACTTCCAAGACATCAATTTCACAAATATTAACATTCTAGCTCCATATTACAATAGCATAAAAGATAAATAAACATTATAGTTCTCTGAAAGTCGGATCAAGCCATACTCAGACGTGAGCACATGGCATCACCATCTACCAACTCATTCCAAGAACACAATATATATACATCTATGGACGTACCTGAACGGATGGGATTTCGATCGCGGTGAAGAGCAACCGCTTGATTCTCAAAATCAAGGAGAAAGAAGGGCGGGAGAGAGAACTGACGGCGAGCCCGAGATCGAGTTGGTGGTGGTGCGAGAGAAAGATCCGTGAACGAGAGCGATTCAGCTCAGCTCAGCACAGCACAGCACAGCAGCCATGGATTACCATGTGTTTGGGGTTTATAAAGAAGGCGTTCGGATCCTCTGCTCGGCCTCCTTGAAACCCAAGTAAATCTAAGCTCCTTTTCTCCCGAGCAGAGGATCCAGTCGCATAAAGAAGAAAGGAGCAAAACGATACGTGCGGCTGTGGCTGTGGCTGTGGCGTGGCGTCAAGATTTTGGCCTATCAAAACGATAATATGGTGATAATATGGTGTGCGTTTTGAGCAAAAGGCATTGTTGGCCGTGCGATACATTTTTGTACGATGTGTCACCATCCTATATAAAATTCTCTACAGTTTTGTTATAATCACTTCTAATATAAAAAATATAATACATTAAAAATTAATTTTGATACAATTTTAAAAATACATTTGAAGAGATACATATTCAAAAATAATTTTAGACAAAATTAATACAGACGGAATTTACAGGTAAAGTTACCAAAATATTCTAAGTATAACTTAAGTTAATCTTTTAATGAAATAAAATAAGGCCATGTTTGGTTGAACTTTTAAAAGTACTTTTTTCTTCTTTAGCTTTTTTAAAAATTAGCAATATGCCAATATTTGATTCATTAAAAAAAAAATCAATACTGTTTTTTAATTTCTTTTTTTTTTATAAAAAAATAGTAATTAGCAATGTACGATTTCTCAATATATATATAAAATATTTATTTTTTTTGTTAAGAAATCAAATATTACTAATTTTTAAAACTAAAAATAAAAGGAAAAAAATTACTTTTAAAAATTCAAACAAACGATGCCTAAATAAATAAAGGACTAGAAAATAGGAGTCCAGATAGGAGGATTATATCGGCTTCAAAAAGAAGTGGATTATTGTTTTCAAAAATGTAACTAGAATGAAGTGTAAATGGGCCAACAAAGGGTTGACATAAGCAACACTCACCAAGTCATCCTGGGTCATCAAGGGAGGGAACTCGTACATAATTCGAGGCTAAAATGGTAAAATGCAAGCTTTTAAATTTGTTGCTTCATTTATCTAAAATAAATAAATAAATTCGTTGATTTCTAAAAAAAGGTTTCGTTAGCAAAGTAACGCGGGAAAGTGAAATGGAATAAAGTAAAGAAAAAGAAGAGTAAAGGAAAAGAAAAGTATTGAAACTTCATTTTTCTGTAAGTGTTTGGTTTATAGGAAAAGTGCAAGTAATTAGAAGCCTAAAATTTTCTTATGATGCATTTTTTTATAAAAAATGGAGAATGTTTTTTTTTTGAAAAAAATACTTTCCTACGTGAAAGAGTTGGTAGTGGAGCCACAACTCATAATTTTTCCTTGACAACCAAACGCATGAAAAATAAAATTATTTTCCTTTTCCTTTTCCTTTTCCTTTTCCCATCAAATCCTATAAATCAAAAGGACTTGGGAAGTGCTATTGGCACTTCTAAGAAAGCCTCTCGTGCTCCTCCTTGAAGTTATAGGATGATTCTATTACCACCCACTTATATTGCCAGTGACATCCACTAATTAATAAATTTTTTTATTATTACTGTTCCCACATGTAAATTTACTATTAAGGGTAATATTAGATAAATAAAATAAATTAAAATATATCGTATTACTTCCCGCACCCACCTTCTTCTTCCTACATTCATATTTTTTTTCCATAAACCCTAATCTCACAATCTTTCAAAATAACTTTCTAAAAACTAACAAAAAAAATATGTATATTGATCAATAGATATTTAAGTGATCATGTGGAATGATTCTAACAACGAAAATATACAATTTTGTTTTAAGTAGGGCTAACCTTTTATAAAAAAGTTGTTTTAAATTCAAGTTCATGCTTTTGTTTAGCTCTACGATATTGAACATTATTCAATGTTCAGATAAAGGTAATTAAATATATCACAATCTTCAGTCACCCCAACTGAACATATACAATTGTTCAGCATGGGATGCTGAACATTACAGAATGTTCAGTTACTCCAACCAAACATATAAAATTGTTCAGCAAAGGATGTTGAACATTACAGAATGTTTAGCACGCTAAGTTAGAACATATTATAGAATAGTTGGCTTACTTTCTCTTCATAGAGTATATAAAATAAGCTCTTTTGCATGTGGGATGAATGGCAAAATGGTTGGATTATTATTTTCATGGAGTGGAGAAAACAAACTTATCTTTTGATGGAAATAAAAAATAAAAAAAAAAATTTGGGACTTTTTGGTATTGGATGGGTGTAAAAAGAAATTTATGTTTTAAGGTTGGTTGAGTTGGGGTTAGTTTGAGTATTATAGAGGGTGTAGGTAGCAAAAATTATATTTTAAAATTTTGTAAGGTAGGCATAGGTAGCAAGTGGGTGCTACTAGCATTATGGGTGGGTGGCAATAGAATCACCCGAAGTTATATTATTATAATGACATAACTAACCTTTATTTATCCATAATGTCAAATTTATCTTGATACCAAAGGTGCGTCAGGTGATCTTCATAAGGTCAGTTGTAGGAAATTTTTTGAAAACTAACCATTGAATTAGATATCCCTCTTATGTATGTTAAGCATGCCAAAAATAACAATGATCTAATGGGTGATTTTTTTTAAAAAATGTCACTGTAAAAACTGTGACTTTTTTGTTCTTTAAAATGCCACTATTTTTTCAAAGTCAGTTTTTTCATAAACCGACATTGGATCACTGCGATTTTTAGCAGGCCTAACATACATAAGGAATGTATCTAATCCAACTCTCAATTTTTCAAAAATTGTGATGTAACTAGCTCTATGAAAGTCAGTTGGCACAATTTTGGTATGGTAAATTTGGCATTACGAATAAACAAAGATTAGATGTGTCATTATGATAATATAATTCCAAGCAGGAGTACTGGAATAGCGCTTCCAATTCTAATCTGTAAAAAACTTGTGCATAATCTCAAACCCAAATTGAAACTTGTATATAATAAATAGTAGAAAAATGCAAAAAGAGACACTTGTGTGTAATCTTGAACCCAACCCAGAAGGAATTATAAGAGACTGGAACAAATGACAAAACAAGTTTTTGTAGGAATTATACGATCACTTGAAAACCAACAAAAGGAAAACAATATATATATATAGTTTGGGGGGGTTGTTTAAAACAAAAACCAAACCAAACCTTCTCTCTCTCTAGAGCCTATTCTTGGTTTTCCTTTCATGTGGGCAGCACCTAACCAAGATTGGGCTCAAATTGAGGACCTTCAGCCTAATTTAGTGCAAGGAAAAATGTTTCTTTGCTTTTTCTTTTTTTATTTTTAATCTAATTTTGACGCAGAATGGTATATAACATTAGAAGGCAACCAAGTTGCAGCATCTTGGCAAAAATCACTAACAAAAGTAGGCGGGGTTCCTCAGCCCAAATTGAAACGCCAAGTATGACCGAGGCAATTAAAAACTGAAGCAAATGTTACAACTGATACAGGGCAAACTACTTGTTAGGCTTCATGTGGCAATTAACAAATAATCCTCTCCGATCTTATCATCATTTTATACAAAGTACAAAGAAGATTCGAGTTTCTATGAAGACACGCTTTAATTTAAGTAAACCGTTTGAACAAAATTTGATTCAAAGACAATGGAAATTAAGGGCCCTCATTATCTCTTGAAACGTCCAAAATTACTTCAGGACAACTGCCGCATTTCTAAGAGCCAGATACCTTTGTACATACTCATTAGGAAGTGATCTTATGAGCTTAAAGACATCAGCATTAGCATAGCGAAGGCTGGTCCTTGGATCAAAGTATGGTGCCTGCATATGAAAAATTAAAGATTTCTGTAATTAATTTCTGCAGATAACATGAATTGACAAAATGAGTAGGGAGAAATTCAGGCACCAATACATTTTATAGCAATTTGTATTATTTTAAATAGCATTTGAAATGAACCATTTTTATTGTTCAATTGCATTTGAAATCAGTATAATTGGAAGCATTAATGAAATTGATTTCAAGTAAAGATCGTAAAATGAACAAGCTACTCATCAACAGCTCAAGCTCAACTAATGATTTATTCAAGACCTTTACCAGCTTAAAGAAGCTGAGCTCAAGACTAGGTTTGGTTGGTCTCGAAAACATTGATATATAAACTGTGGCTGCTGTTCAGTTTTTTGATGCTCTAGGGGTAATTCAAGAATGTTAATTGAAGACATCCTCCATTACCTCGCTAATAAAATTGGAAAGAAGAAAAGTGAGATCCAAAATGAGGCTGAATCTACATCACAAAATATTACTTCTGATCTTTGCTTTTATTTCTAACCAGTGTTTTTTAGTCTTTATACGTAGGCGAGCAATTCTACGAGTTCCTCAACCAGTCAACCCAACCACGTGGCTCATCATTTTTCCTATTAACTTCAAACCAAAATGGCTATCTTTATGCCTGTAGGTCCTCTGCATGTTCCTTCTCAATACCAAAAACTCAGAAGTTTTCTCCATGGATTCTAGACTGACAGGGAGCAATTGCACCAATCTCAAAACACAGACTAAAAGTAAGCGAGCAGGTAGCTGCCTCTTCCAGGTTCAATGGGACAAGATACTATCTTGGTCTCTAGTTTTGTTACTTTGCTAAGCTGTTTTGAAGTAACAGACAGTTCATTCTAGAGTTAGGAAGCGGATGGAAGCCTTTTCGTTATAGAAGAAAGTACTTGGACAATTTTAAGCAGTTCAAATATTTGAAACTTCTTAGTTCAACCTCAATCGTTGTGAATAAGACAACTCAAACAAACATATAAGAGTCTTAATTAAGAACTTGTGGAACCAATTCGGACTAAATTAGACACTATCTAGGGAACCATAGGACCCTCAAAGTTGACCATCCAAACCTAAACAACTAAATGAAATTGGAGTACAATGTGGAAAGAAATACCATTAACCACATACCTCGAATCCTGTTATGTCACAAATTCTCTTGGATGGATGCATAGAGGGTGGTGACTCAATAGTAACATCTGCAAAAAAAGATCAAATAATGGGATCAAAATTTATTAGAGGGAGCTTGATACTGTAATCTTGAAAATATAACAGCGTAAACGCTCAACATGAAATGCCGATCTTAAGTTTAACGAAAAGGACTATCTTTCACAAAACACAATGACGATGCACTAATGCATGTATTGCTTCATTATGGGCAAAATCACACAGCTGCCTTTATGATTCAAATCTTAACTATACACACACATACAGACACCAATAATGATGAAGCTCCCATAAAGGCCATATTAGTATTAACTCTTCGACGACTACTATAATCTCAAGGAAGGTCAACTCAACAAACGAAATTATACGCATAAGCCGAACAACATTGAACAAATAATAAATTTATTAATACCAATATGCTTTTGCATTTCTCATAATGACGAAAAAGATTAAGCTGAGGTTGTGTAATAAAACTATCATATCTTTCATCGGTTAATCCAAATTGTCAATTGTTTCCATCAGAATTTCACTAAACTGGCAATGAATCAGGCTATTGCATAATATTGAATACTTACATATAATTTCTTTTGGGTAAAATATTAACATATAATTGACAACTTCAGCTGGGGAAAAAAAAAAAAACCAATGGGATAAGTAATCTTTTTTTAATAAAAAATTACCCATTATTTTTCCTTTCTTTTTATTTTTTTTTAAATTTTTTTCTTCTTACTATAAACATCTTCAATAACCCATTCTTTTTTTTCTCTGCCCCTTTTAAAAACGAAATCAAATATTTGCATAAAAATTGGAGAAAATGATAGTATTTGTAATAAAATAAGCACAAGAATGATTTGTTGTCATTTGGAGAAAATGACAATGTTATATGCATCATGTAATAGACAACTCCAGTATAAAAAAGAAAAATCAATGCTTCAATCATTCATTCATTCTGTTTTTTGAACACAACATGAAACGCTTGCATAATATTTTTGGAAGCAAGAAAAAAGTGTTTTTAGAACTCACAGTTTGGTTCATCAGGGGGATAATTCTGATAATTTTCAGCTTGAAGGATCTGCTTGAGATGTTTCCAGTGCCTACCCCTTGCTTGTCCTTTTGGGTACTTCTCATACATCTGAATCCTCTTGAAACTCAGGTGGGTTGGCAATACTATCTCTGCTTCTATCACCTCTCGTTCCATCTGCACAAACCCTAACGAGAGAGAGAGAGGTCAGAATGAAGGAGAGGACGAGAAGTGTAGAATGATGCCCGGTTACATATGGTTAAACAGGTTAAAGAGTTTTAAAATGTCATTGTAAGAACAAAAGAGGACGAGAAATGTAGAATGATGCCGGTTACATATGGTTAAACAGGTTAAAGAGTTTAAAAATGTCATCGTTTTCAACTACACGTAACACTGATTTTTTAACTCAACAAAATGCACATTTTTTCTATTATTGTAGCCCTTTGTGCAGTTTCTTGCTTCTCCAGTTTGACACTTCCCTCTTATTCCATTCTCATCCCCACTTCAGATTCAGAGTGAACAAAGAAACATCAGCTCACTTCCTTTGCTTCAATTTGCGTATCTATATATATACATGTCGCAAATCCACGCGATGCGCGGGACTTATCAATAAGGTCTTATTTAATAAATTATAATTGTATAAAATAAGATGATCTTGATCAATTGATCTTAATTAAATTTTTAGAGTTAGAGTATGTATTTTAATACATAAAAATAATTAAAAATGTTAAAGAAAATTGAGAAAATTAAGTGGTTTGAATGCAAAACATAAAAATAAGGTCATAATTACTTATAATCAATCAAAACAGAATACAAAATCCACACTTGGAATAACCCAAAAGCCATGGATGCAAAGATCCAAACCTACAAGAATCTCAAAAACTGCTCACGAATCCAATAGCTGGCCTTTGCGCGTGGGATTCTCATCAAAATCAACTCAAAAGTTGTGTGGGGATCACTGAAAGGAACAATGATGCCCAGAGATTGAGTACATCTTTTTAAACTTGAACAAACTTCTCAAAAACCCCTGTCCAAGCCAAATTCCAAAGCAACCCACTTTTAAAAGCTCTTACCACCTCTGTACAAAGACACAAAATTCCAATTGTTTTCTCCAAAGCACCCACAATTTCTCTCCTTTGGCTTTAAAAATCAGAAACTCCACAGCTTTGCTTCCTATAGAGAGAGTCAGAGAGATAGTGGAGGTTCGAGTAAAAATCCAATTGTGCAATGCCAAAAAAACGACATAAAACATGAACTCCATCCAACTTGGATGACTTGGACGAAGGTTCAATTGATTTGCTGCGGTATTCTGTGAGGTCTCTTTTGATGTAGTTGTTATTCTAGAGTGTATAGGAAGTGACGATTGTGGGGAGGAATCCAATTGGGAAACCGTAGTTGTTTTGCACGCTGTATGCAAAAGATGAATAAGGATTAGGGTTTTGAAAGGAGATAAATGAATCAGTGTTAGGGGTTCTGTTTGTGCGAATTTAGGAATGAAGGAGAGTACTTTTTACGTTATGTCCGATTTTGCCTCAGTCATTTTTATCCATTCTCTGTGTTTTCAAATGACAATATGGAAACACAAAAACATGATTTTGACAGTTTCCAGATTTCCCTCTTTTCATACTCATTTTTTACAAAAAGGTTTTCACTTTTCCGAACCAAGCACATTTCTTATCTTGTGTTATTTTCTGTTGTCATTGCTTTTTTCTGTTTTCATTGAAAATGAAAATAAAAACTGTGAAAATTTTCACTAACCAAACAAGTTAGGCTTTTAAATTCATTGTTTCAATTTCTAAATTATAAAAGCTTCTGTATGATCTCAAACCCAAATGGAAGCTCGTTTATAATTAAAAATAAATAAAAATTTGTGTGTACTGTTGAACCCAAATCAGAAGCAATAACTTTATAAGAGAGAGACATATTACATGACAAACAAATAAACATTCTCAAATCTCAATGCTTTCAGGTACTGCTTGTTGGTTGTTTTCCTCTCTTGGAAGTCCCATCTTTGAACTTTGTACGAACCCGAACCCGAAATCT